>OY764962.1:125503261-125911761 GCA_963668005.1 Melieria crassipennis
AGCAACCCATCGTTCAGCGTGGACGAAAACGGCAGCGACACAGTCTTTAGACGGAAGAGCGCCAATGCCAATGGCCTGCAGCTGGACTGTGAGTCAAAGCAGGGCACAGTCGGCGTTCAATGTAACCCCGATGACCGCCCATCATTGGATTTTGACGATATCCTACCTCTTATCGGAGAGTTTGGCAAATATCAAAAGATCTTGTTTCTACTTATGATACCATTCGCTTCTTTTGTGGCCTTTGTGTATTTTTCTCAAATATTCCTAACGTTGATACCTGAACAGCACTGGTGCAACGTTCCAGAATTGAAGCAATTAGCACTGGTGGAAAGGTACGTATACTACACCTACACTTGCTCGTTTGGCTGTTTGAACTTATGAGCTAATCAGATTGATAAGTATGTATTGAATTTCGGTCAAAAAACTGTCAGTGAAATTTCTTTCCTTACCTTTTACATTTGATACAAAGAGAGTTATCCTTAGACGTTTGTCGTCTATCTGTATCGTGAGTTAGTTTTGCCTTTATTTAGTTATGATCATCCAAACTTGTTCAGTCGCATCTAAAGATTAAATGAAGGTGTTCGCAAAATTCGAAATATTTTCAAAACCACCACAAACACTTTATATATACATATTTACTTTATTTACGTACAATATTATTCTACACGCAATATTGTTCGGCATTATTTTGCAATAGGAATATGAATTCAAGCAACCAAGTTGGCGCTCTGGACAGCATATAATTCCAACAGAAATATCAAAATAAAATTTAAACAAAAAATATATACATATTTCGCTAGTTTTCATATCCGTATATATTTCGGCATTATCTTAACGCAGAGGAAGCGACAACAGTCACAGTTTGCATTTAACATGTCGGTCTGCAAATTGGCGAGTACCTCGCTTACTTGCAAGAACTGCGATCACTTCTAGATTCAGTGCTTACTTGGCCTTGGGAGCCAGCATTAGAACGCGCGTAATTTCAATTTCATAGATGAATAACTTAATTATGGCTTACTGCGTGAATTAATTGCAAGCTGTATGTGTACAGGTATTTGTATATGTATTTATCTGCATTTGTATATGAAATTTCAGGCTGGCTTTGTCAATACCGCAAGTAAGCGGCGAGTACAGCAACTGCCTCATGTACGATGTGAACTTCACAGAGATTTTATCCCAAGGCATTAGAAAGGCGGACCCAAACTGGCCAACCAGTCCTTGCCGCAGTGGGTGGTCGTACAATTTCACGGAGATCCCGTACACAACCGTGGCAACTGAGCAGAATTGGGTCTGTCAAGACGCCGTCTTGCCAACGTATGCCCAATCAATATTCTTTCTGGGCGCCATTGTTGGAGGGCTGCTGTTCGGCTGGGTAGCTGATACATTTGGCCGCATTCCAGCCTTGATTGGCAGCAACCTGATGGGTTTTGTTGCGGGCGTTGCCACGGCATTTGCCACCAACTTCTGGCAATTTGCCTTGATGCGCTTCTTTGTTGGATTCGCCTTTGACAACTGCTTTACCATGATGTACATATTAGGTAAGTCGATCAAAGCCTAAAACACTTGCTTGAGCGCGGGGTTATGAGTAATAAATACGTACTGTATAATCAAATGACATTATTCTTTTTGCAGTTTTGGAATATGTTGGCCCAAAATATCGAACGTTTGTGGCGAATATGTCCATTGCCTTGTTCTTTACAGCAGCCGCCTGTCTGCTGCCCTGGATTGCGTACTTTTTGGCTGATTGGAAGCTATTGGCCATTGTCACATCGGCACCTCTGTTGCTTGTTATATTAACACCTTTTGTCATCCCGGAATCGGCCAGGTTTGTACTTCCAGTGTTAAGGCAGGTAATAGTAATTTTAACTTAAATTCCTAAATTCGTATAACTGTAAATTACAACTCGTTTATACATCAATTAATGATAGCGCGGCGTATTATCTGGTGTACATAACACCCTCACTTATTAATATCGCATCTTTCCAAAAACGCCTTTTTTGTTTCTAAACTTAATATTAACCAACTCCGTTGTGCTTTCGGTATAGGTGGCTGGTTTCGCAGGGCAAAGTGGATAAAGCGGTCGCTATACTAAAGAAACTGGAAAAACTAAATGGAAAGCACATTCCCATCGACACGTATCAAACGTTTAGTGCCAGCTGCTACAAGATCCGACAAGATGATAGTAGGAATAACAACTACTCTGTCCTTGACCTGTTTAAAACGCCGCGCTTGCGCCGAATCACCTTGCTGCTGATAGTGATATGGATGGCAATCTCACTAGTATTTGATGGACACGTTCGTAATGTGGGTTCACTGGGGCTGAATATATTTTTTACATTCACTGTTGCCTGTTTCACCGAATTCCCGGCTGATACATTGCTAACACTTATTCTAGATAGGTGGGGGAGGCGTTGGCTAGCCTGCGGGTCAATGGTGGCGAGCGGAATTTTTAGCCTTTTCGCAACGCTTGCGCCTACTGGAGTTTACTCAGCTACATTGGCAATTGTGGGACGATTCTTCATCAACATCTCTTACAATATTGGGCTGCAATATGCCGCAGAAATCCTACCTACCGTAGTCCGTGCCCAAGGTGTTGCGTTTATTCATATAATGGGATATGTTGCTAGCATTATTGCTCCATTTATTGTATTTCTGGCCAACATTTCTCCTATGCTTCCGCTTGTAATTTTGGGTATCTTGGGTATCGTTGGCGGTATGCTGGCGTTGTTGTTACCCGAGACGCTCAACCATGACTTGCCTCAAACACTTACCGATGGAGAGGAATTCGGTAGAGGACAGAGTATTTGGGATTTCCCCTGCTTGGCGAAAAGACTTAACGAACATAATGATTTCGAGGTACGACAACAACACTTTGTGCGGTCGACCCAAACTGGCGCTTCATTAACCGCATCCACCCGTGGCGAGTTACGATCCAGTATTCTCCGCAGATCTATCAACTCACGGTATTCATCGAAACTTTAGCTAATATACAGACATATAAGTTAGCGTAATTATTTCGGCACAAAAATGTTCAAATGAGTAACCTAACAACTGATTCAATAACATAACGATCGATTGTAAATAGTAATTAAGCTCATACAATTGTGATATTAGCATTAAGTATACACAAATTCGTATGTAGGTAATAAAAACTTAAACATCTGCCTTTCTGGTATATGAGTTCGTACTTGTGTCATATTTAATTGTATTTGTTGGAATAATATACAAGCATATCGTCACAGCACATTGCTCATCGTCTTTTTCTTCCCACTGCTGTTTTCTTTCCGGGTGCTCGTTGGCCTTGGCCGCCTTTGGGTTTCTTTCCCACTTTTTTCCCTTTATGCTTTCTACCGGTGCTCTTTCCCTTTTTATTTGTCTTGGCTTCTCTTCTGAAATAGAAAAAATAAACTGTAAAAATTGCTTCGTGTCCGAAGAATGCACCCCGTACTCAGATTTTTCTTCGCTTTTTTGTAACGCTATGGCCTTTTCAAGATCAATTTTTGGTTTTTTATTCAGCACACTCTTAATTAAGTCAAGATTAGCTTCTTTTTCAAGGCGATCAGTTAGATGGGATGCTTTACGCTTTAAGCCGGGAATGAGCTCCTTAACTCCAAGTCCACGAGCTTCCTTTTCCTTAGGCAGTTTGTCTTGAAATTTGCCAACAGACGCAGTGGATGACTTAGCTACTGTGACAGCCGTGAGCAGTTGCCCTGCTGATGCTGCCTCCGGACCCAAATACCCGCTACGAGGTACCTCCTTTTTTTGCGCTCTTACAATATTCTTCATACGTTGTATTTCATTCTTTGCCACTTTTTCATTACGTAGGTCCAACTTACTTTGGAACATATCTTCGTTTACGTCTACGTTCTTTGGTACCTCCAGCACCCACTCTTTCTGCCTTTCGGCGTCTGCACGTTTAAAACCGTACGTGGGAACCCATTTCTGGAAGAAAGACAAACAGTGACAAACGATACTCCAAAATTTTCCCTTCTAACTACATGTTTCAACTTACATCGAGTACCTCATCGTACACCTTCTTGTCTTTTTTCTTTTTCTTAATACCCTTTTCCTTGGCGAATCTTTCCCACTTCGTCATTGGCTTTGGGCCGGGAATCTTTCGCAGTCGTGGTAGAACCGTTGTTGGGGCCGGTAATTGTGCTACAATGCACTCGTCCACCCTCTCCGTGGGCAGTTCCCACACTGAGTTTATTAAAAGCTGTGTATTATCTCGCGTCAGATGCAATAGATACTGTTCCTTAGCCACTCTGTATGAACCAGAACATTTAAAACTGAACCACAAACAATTTCGTGTTATATCGTAATATGCTTCCCCACCTCAGTTTACTGTCATCCAGGTCATTTGGGTCCGTGCACAACAACGCGCCAGTATCTATGCGCACATCCAAATGCTTATCTACTGTTATTGGCTTGTACTTGTCTAAAGCACGCTGCTGCTGTTCTAACACATCTTTTACGATATCCATGGCCTGATGTCCTGAGTCGTTTTATTTCCAAACACAAATTCGGCACTATTTATTTCACTATGGGGCACGTGTACGTTGTCAGTGTTGCAGAACAAACATCATCACCATCAGCATTGCCAGAACAAAATATCGGCGCTCCCTCTCCATTTATATATCGTATAGTTCATATAGTTTTCACCGATCATCTTATGAAGCGAACCGCTGTCGCCCCATTTTCACTTAAACACCAAGCCATGATACAAAACAATTCGTCAATTCATCATATGTTAACTCTAGTGACACTAGTATTATATTCACACTGGGTATTGATTTTTTTTTAGTATGGTAATAATAAGATGATGAACGACAGCCAACTTCGATATGAATATGGCGTTTCCGGTTTCTTTTTCGCCAGCATTGTCAAGAGAAGAGGTATGCTTTTGTCGAGTCTTGTGTTGAATAGTTGTTTGCACGTGTGAAACGTGCAATGGGTTGGTAAGTTGCGGCCACAATGACTGTCCACAGTTTAGAGAACTTAAGGTTGAAATTGTTCGCTCGAGCTATGTTTCACACGTGTTGCTGGGGCTGGCACTGCAAACCCAGCTAAGATTTGCATGATGAACGAATTAGCGGAAGAGTTCTTGAAGACTATATTCATCACCCGAGACTGATGCACTTATTACTGTTGAGGAGTGTGCCATGTGTTTGTGGATTTATTAAAATAGTTTTTATTACATGTTCGCCGTGGGCGTTTGCTGACTAGACTTGAGATGGCTGCTACCTCGCCTCATCTGAATTGGCTAATAATTAGGAACAACAATGCATTTTTACTGAAGAAGCGCGATGTGAAGAAACCATTCAGCACGGTAAGTATGGCAATTATGCTTTAAAATTCGATGTTTTATAAATGATGTTTCAATATTCACAATGATAGTTGATAACCACATGATAGGAATTCAAATGCACTGATGCCTCCATTGAATTAATGAGTACAAACATAAATTAAGCGACTTTGTAAAACGAGTTTTTTATTTGCAGGAAGCTAGTAATTTGACCAATGTTAGCTCTTATCGGTACAGCGGTCTGGTCCATAAGAAGACAGTGGGAATAGTGCCTGCCACTGATAAGAAAGGTTTCACGGTTGTTACGAAAAAGGGCAAGTATGGCCAGAGGCCATCAAAGAACACGGTACGTGTTACAATGAAAGCTGGTCCCAGACGTTCGCTGAAGAAGCTGAGGAATCTGTTGACCGGTTCAAAATATCGCAAGGATCTGACGCAGGTAAATATAAAGCCGTAATTCTTCTATCTTGTCGCCTTATGATGAAAATACATTTATACTACTACACACCAAGATCGCAGAAATGAAATATGTTGAAATACTTATCTGATACGCCAACTATTCTAATTCTTAGTTAATTTTCTTAACAAGTTTTATTCATACGTTTTCTCCTTTTTAGGCTGCCTTACGTCGTGCATCTGCTGTTTTGCGATCACAAAAACCGGCACAAGCCAAGAAGGTGAAGAAAACCGAATGAGAGATTTAAATTCGTGTTTTAAGTAAAGTTTTTAAATATAGTAAACACAACACGTACATATTGTGTGGATATTGTTATTGTACTTGAGCGCTGGGGGAAGTCATTGCATATTTTGAAGAATTTATATAGTAAATGCTTTAAAAGTTCGAAATACGTCGTGGAAAATTACGACTACTACTGTTGAAGCTGAATTTCGAAAATTGTTTATTATTGAAGTGTTGGATGTTCGTTATTGTTTCACATCAAATTGCCAGCAGTATTAGTTCGCAGCAGACAACACGGCTGCGGGAATACGAAGACCAAATTTTCTGACCTCAAAATTCATTATTCAATGCATAAACCAAGATGTATTAATAAGGTGATAGCACTACGGCAACAGCAAACCCCTTATTTATTAGTGCTTTTGGGCATGCTCATCGTCAAAGTCAAATCAGAACCCACAGCAAGTCGGCGGCCATTTTGACAATTAGTATGCTCATTCGCGAATAATCCAAACGAAAACAAGAAAAAAGTTGTATCAGCTGTGGTGCTGCCACTACCTTCTAAATTTGCCTTGGCTTGCATCATGGCTCAATAATAAGGTTGTAGCATCCCGACAACACCAAAAACCATATGTATTTTGTTGGTAGGATTGTTTATCGCTACTGTCAATATGAGCTGATATTTTCCGACGAAAGAGGTAGAAACTGAAACTAAACAAAAGTGATTGTTGCCAGACGGCGCTGTATTTCGAGTGAAAAATGCTCAGGTCAGGTGTTTTCATCTTAACCGATGCGGCAACACAGCACCACTGCTGACACCGACAATGTTGACAGAAGCGATAAACAATTACCCGGTGGCTTGCTACAACCTTATTGTTGATCCATGGTGTGCATAGTCAATGAGCGCAAACTGAAGCGCTCACTCTGCTGCTGGCACCACTCTTTCCCTTTTGTGGCTACCCACCACACAAAGAAACTCGCAAACAACAATTTGAATTGAATTTGAAAGTTCTGAAAATATCTAATATTGGGATAGGTCAGCTTGTTTTTCGGATCTCAATCCACATCAGGGGTTGGCTGATACAGCAATTGAAAGGCACCATTTTACAAGCTTAGATACGGTCAACCCCAAAAGTGTTAAGCAATTACCCAAATACTATGACCAACTAAATTTACAATATTTATAATATTGCGATATAAATTTCAGCTAAAAACTCAAATTTGTCTACAGTGCTTATCGCAAGGAACCATCGTTTCTATGGTATTTTTTATAATTTCGTTTCTCTCACAAAATCTACTATTACGACAAAAAAAAATATTCCCATTTGTTATCTTGACGTCATAGGAAAAAGCTGCATCACTGTTTTCACTTAATGTTCATCAATTTATCTAAAAATGAGTTTCTATGGTATTTTTTATAATTTCGTTTCTCTCACAAAATCTACTATTACGACAAAAAAAAATATTCCCATTTGTTATCTTGACGTCATAGGAAAAAGCTGCATCACTGTTTTCACTTAATGTTCATCAATTTATCTAAAAATGAGTCTATTACACAAGACAAACAGAATATTTGAAAACTGTATTGATTGAAGAAAAGTCTTTAAATAAATTTTTGTATTTTGAATGAAACACATATTAATTATAAAAACAATAATTATAATGAACTTCTTTATGAGATTTAAAAAGGAAAAATTCTTTCTGGCAGCATGGCTTTTCACACTATACTACCCGATTCATCACGTACCCGATTTATTCTTATGTTAAAAACAGCTGAGCAGCTACTCACTTGCGTGTCAATTTCGAAGTAAGAGTTCACGCGTTTGCTAAGAAAATATAGGTTGAAAATTTAGACGCAGCCACAATGAAAACTCGTTTCAACACCTACGACATCGTGTGTGGAGTTACTGAGTTGCAGCGGTAAGTAGTATTGAGATCATCTCGGGGTACCGCTGATGCTGGTTTTGTTTATCGCAGGTTGGTGGGTCAACGCGTTAACCAGGTGTACGACATCGACAACAAGACCTACCTGATTCGCTTGCAGGGCGGAGAGGCCAAGACGATGCTGCTCATCGAGTCAGGCATTCGTTTCCACACCACCGCGTTTGAATGGCCTAAGAATGTGGCGCCGTCCGGTTTCAGCATGAAATTGCGCAAGCATTTGAAAAACAAACGCCTCGAGAAGCTGCAGCAGCTGGGTACGGATCGTATCATTGACTTGCAGTTTGGTACTGGCGAAGCCGCATATCACGTTATTGTCGAGTTGTATGATCGCGGCAACATTATACTTACCGATCATGACTTGACCATACTTTACGTCCTGCGACCGCACTACGAGGGAGAGGAGGTGCGATTTGCTGTACGCGAGAAGTATCCCATGAATCGGGCCAAAGAACAGGGCGATGCACTGACAGAGGACCGAATACGCGAGTTAGTGGAAACAGCAGCATCTGGAGAGAGTCTGCGCCGCGTGCTAATGCCAGTGATGGATTGTGGGCCAGTGGTTATCCAACACGTCTTGTGCAAACACGATTTAGATAGTTGTCTTGTGCAGGCCAAGGCAGGTGATGATGCAGGAGAGACGAGTGTAGAGACAAGACAACAAAATATCGGTGGCGAGGTGAAGAAGTCACGGAAGCAAAGAAAGAAAGAATTGAACGACACAAATATGCGGCCTTTCGATGTAGATAGCGATATGTCGACTTTGATGCGTGCCATCCAGGTATGGTAACTACTTTTCTTCACTATGCTCAAATTAGAAATATTAATAGTTATCCGACTTCTTAACCCTTTCCGACATGAAAATAAACCCGATCTGTATGAACTGTATGGGCTGTAGTCCAATATATTGGACATTCTGACTGAAAGGGTTAAAAGACTTGCATTAAACAACATTAAATTTTCTAACCAACATTTGGCAAGCTGAAGCCATGACGGCTAGTGCTCCAGTGTTTTTAAAATTAATACGAATTGTATTTATATTTTCAACTAAAATAAATATAGTTATGGCGGAAATTTTCGTTTTAGGAAGCCAATAACTTACTCATGCAAGCACGTACAGAAAACGCAAAAGGATATATTATACAGAAACTAGAGGAAAAGCCCTATACCGCTGCAGGGGAGGTTCAAGATAATTTCTATCAAAACATTGAGTACCATCCGTATTTGTTTGCACAGTTCATGGGCCAACCGGTGTCCACTTACGACAGCTTCATGCTGGCGGTGGATGAGTTCTACTCAACATTGGAGGGTCAAAAAATCGATCTGAAAACGCTGCAACAAGAACGAGAAGCACTCAAAAAATTATCGAATGTAAAAAAGGATCACGCTAAACGTCTAGAGGAGCTGAATAAGGTGCAAGAAGTGGACAAGCAAAAGGCCGAACTAATCACGTGCAATCAGGCATTGGTAGACAATGCTATACTGGCCGTACGTTCAGCCATTGCCAATCAAATGTCGTGGCCGGATATACACGAGCTGGTGAAGGCTGCTCAGGCTAACGGCGATCCGGTGGCCAGCGCTATAAAACAGCTCAAGCTGGAAGTGAATCACATTTCTTTGAACTTAAACGATCCCTATCACAACACTGTTGGCTATGATGATAATAACGTCGAAGATAATGGGGATGACTCTAAGGAAGAAGGCTGCTTACCTACGCTGTTGGTGGACGTGGATTTGGCATTGTCTGCGTGGGCGAATGCGCGTAGGTATTATGAGCAGAAACGCACTGCTGCGCAGAAAGAACAGAAGACAATCGATGCCTCGCAGAAGGCTCTTAAATCGGCCGAACGTAAGACCCAGCAAACGTTGAAGGACGTGCGCACAATATCGACAATTTCTAAGGCGCGTAAAGTGTACTGGTTCGAAAAGTTTTATTGGTTCATTAGCTCCGAAAATTATCTAGTCATTGGTGGCAGGGATGCTCAGCAAAATGAACTTATTGTTAAACGGTAATTGTTGTGCAGTCTTTAAATGTTCAGTTTTTTCTATTTTGTATTTATTATTCCATCATTCTGTGAGACAGATATATGCGGCCCACTGATATCTATGTTCACGCTGAGATCCAAGGTGCCTCCAGTGTCATTGTACGCAATCCCACTGGCGGTGAGGTGGCTCCAAAGACTCTGCTGGAGGCGGGAACTATGGCCATTTCGTATAGTGTTGCATGGGACGCAAAAGTGGTTACGACCGCCTATTGGGTACACAGTGATCAAGTCAGTAAAACAGCGCCTTCAGGCGAGTACCTCGGCACTGGCAGTTTTATGATACGCGGCAAGAAAAATTTCTTACCTTCTTGCCATCTTATAATGGGGCTTAGTCTCTTGTTCAAATTGGAGGACAGTTTTATTGAACGACACCGCGGTGAAAGGAAGATGCGCACTTTTGAAGAGGAACAACAGGAATTAGCCGTGCAGCAGCTACAGCAACTGACCACAAATGATGATGTTGAAATTGAATTGGATCCTGTTGAGGAAGCTGATGAAGACGAGGACAGCCCTCAGGCGGAGCAAGTGCTCTCCACTCAAGAGGAGGAAGAAAACAACAAAGCTGAAGTTGTCACGTATTTTCCCGATACACAAGTGAAAATCGAACACGATACTGGTCGTGTCACCGTGCGCACAGATTCAACCACTGAAGCAACCGAGGTGGATGACGGCGGCAACGATGTGGTAACAAGAAATGCATTTGATGATACGGAGGAAGCGACAATCATACCGGCGGCACCTTCGCGCAAAAAACAACAACAAAACGCCAAGAAACGCAAAGAGGAGAAAGAACGGAAATCGCAGAAAGAGTTACAAAAGCAGCAGCAGAACGTAGCTGAGCAACAGCAGCACAATTCCACGCAAATGAAACGCGGCCAAAAGGGTAAGTTGAAGAAGATCAAGTCCAAATACAAGGATCAGGATGAGGAGGAGCGCGAGCTGCGCATGAAAATTCTGAAATCATCGGGAAAAGATAAATTGAGCGGATGTTCAACGGATAAAAAGATCGAGGCCCCGGCGTCAGTGCAAGCGCCCGCCAAACCGCAGCACATCTTTGAATCGAAGCAGCACGAGCAGCTGTCCGCCGCAGCCGACGCCGACGACGCCGACGATACTCCGACTGGGGCAGATGTTGCAATGTTAGATGCTCTCACCGGTCAGCCGTGTGATGACGATGAACTCCTATTTGTCATACCCGTAGTGGCGCCTTATCAAGCCTTACAGAACTACAAGTAAATATATGAATAAATGGTCGACATTGGATACCAATTAGATTGCTTGTACTCTGCATTTCCAGGTTTCGAGTTAAGCTTACACCGGGGACTGGTAAACGTGGACGCGCCGCTAAAACGGCGCTTACAATGTTTTCTAAGGATAAGAGTTGTGGTCCGCGTGAGAAGGATTTGTTGAAGAGCATAAAGGACGAAGCACTGGCAAGAAATATTCCCGGCAAGGTCAAACTCTCTGCACCCCAACTGCAGAAGTTAAAAAAATAACAAAACTTTTGGATTTCAAGCACCAGAAGGCAACATAGTTATACATATGTATATATAATGGCTTTTGACGTAATTGTCATAAAATGTGTATTTTGCCTGAGTGATTTATAGAAATTAAAGTGTTATGATAAAAAAATTCGGAGTGTTTATCGTTGTCAATGAATATGAAATGCGTAGGAAGATGGTTAAAAGTTACTACTATTTACTTCTTTTTAACCTGATTTTTGTTCAAATGGCAAATCGCGATTCAATATGGGGAACACTTAGGAATATATTAAAGAACTTTCCCTTTAACATTTCCAAACGACAGTTTTTACATGATTTATACTGAAACTAACTTCAGAACCTTGTTTATTTCATACATAACTTATGACAACACCTTAACCTAAACCTAGTTTCAAAACTGGCTACCTTGGGATTTCATTCCACATTCTTAATGTGGGTTAAATCGTACCTCTCCCTCTGTAACTGCGCAGTTGTTGTTGACAACACTTACTCCCATTCCTTTGTTGCCTCATGCGGTGTCCCCCAAGGAAGTATTCTTGGTCCTTTGCTCTTCGTCATTTTTATCAACGATATCTCTGAATGCTTGAAGTTTTCGAAATTCCTCTTGTATGCTGATGATTTAAAAATCTTCAATTGTGTTTCGAGTCCTTCAGACTCGGTTAAGCTCCAATCAGATCTCAACAATGTAGTAACCTGGTGGCATCAAAATCATTTGCTCTTAAATATTAGTAAGTGTTCACATGTGGCCTTCTCCAAATCCCGTTCCGTAATTCCTACTTCGTATTTCATTCATGGTTCGCGATTAAAAACTTTCTATGAAATCTCTGATCTTGGTGTAGTTTTTGACTCCAAATTCTTATTTCATAGTCACTTAAATTACACCATTGCTAAGTCAAGTAAAGAATAGTACTAGCCTTCATTCGACACTTTGGTTCTGATTTCACTGACCCATAATTCTGAAATTACTTTACAATTCTCTGGTACGGTCTAAGTTGGAATATGCCGTTTTTATTTGGAAACATCATGTTTGTCATATCAATAGACTCGAACGCATTCAGAAATCGTTTGTACGATTTGCATTGAGATCGTTGAATTTTGTCGATCCGATTCCTTCTTATGGCGCAAGATATCTGTTAATCAACTTAAAATCACTACAGAGTAGGAGGGTTATCCTTTCACTTTCCTTTGTTTTCGACATTATAAGTGGAGTGATTGATTCTCCATGCCTGCTCGAGCGCATTTCCTTTCATATGCCTACTAGAAGCCTTCGAAGTAATGATATATTTTTCCTTGAATGCGTCAGAACTCTGTACGCTTCCCATGCTCCCATATATAGAGCTTTAAAAGAGTTAAATTAGCTCTGAAATTCTTTGGCAATTGACTGTTCCATTTCTAAAAATAACTTTAAGCTAATATTAAATGAATTAATTGTATAGCAATTAACAGTATTGGTCTCATTACCTCTACATAATCTGTAAGGAATATTGTATTTCTAGATTATTTAATGTATAAATAAATAAATAAACCTAAACCTTCCCACAGTTTCTTGCAATCACCGCGCGATCGTGGATAAATCTTTTGATGTTTAGGTCAAGGGCAGTTTAGCGAATCCTCATGAAAAATAACGGGAAATTTGTTTATATAGAGCTTTTTTGTGAATTTAACGAACTAAAAATTGTTTTTGGGAAACGATCACAAAAACCGTGGCTCGGGGTTCGCATCAATACAAGGTGCAACCCAAAGTAAACAGGACTTTTATAAAATAAAGAAAACGGATGATTATTTTTGTATAATTCTTTTTATTTATTCAAAATACTCTCCTTCTGCTTCGATACAACGTTTTGCACGGTCCAAAAGCATTTGGAATGAGTGTTTTAGGTCATCGGCCGGCATCGCCTTCAGAATGTTGGTACAAGCCTTTTGGATGTCCTCAACGTCCTTATAACGGTTTCCTTTCATCGGCAAATGCAACTGACCGAATATGTAGAAGTCACAGGGAGCCATATCAGGCGAATACGGTGAATGATTGATGGTAAAAATGCGATTTTTGGTCAAATAATCGGTCGTAACTAGGGCTCTGTGAGCCGGTGCATTATCATGCAATAAACGCCAACTTCCTTCCTCGCGATATTCTGGCCGAATACGACGAATGCGATGCACCAAACGCTTCAAAACTTCAACATAAAACAAAGCGTTAATTGTTTTTCCCGGTGGAACAAACTCTCGATGAATTATTCCCTTTGAATCGTAGAAACAAATGAGATGAGTTTTGATTTTTGACTTCTCACGGCGGGTTTTTTTCGGATTTGGCTCATCTGGGTGCTTCCATTCGGCACTTTGACGCTTTGTTTCGGGATCATATTGAAAGCACCACGTTTCGTCACCGTTTACGATGTTGAACAAGAAATTTGGATCACGTCTGGCTTCCCGAACGATGTCTTTTGCGTGCTCAATTCTCTGCGCTTTTTGGTCGTCGGTTAAAGTGTGCGGAATGAAGCGAGAACACACTTTACGGAGACCCAAATGTTCGGTTAAAATGCGATCAATTGATGTTTTGGAGATGTTCAATTCCATTTCCATCAATTCCAATGATGATTTTGGCTGCATTTTGATAAAATCACGCACAGTTTTGATGGCATCGTCAGTAATCACAAATTTCGACTGGCCGACGTGTTCGTCGTCATTCAAGTCTTCACGACCATTCTTGAATCGATTCAACCACTCATTAACACGGCCACGGGATAAACAATCATCACCATAAACTTGCTTTAACAATTTAAACGTTTCGGTAAAAGTTTTACCAAGTTTAAAACAGAACTTAATATTAGCTCTTTGTTCGATCGACATTCTCGTACCAAAGTTAAAAACATACTGTCACATTGAACGGGATATTTCGGCGTCTACTAGACCAAATGTCATGAAATTTAGACAGTATGTGAATGAAAGATGTACCTTTCCAACGCATGTCCTCACACATAGATGGCGCCACCAGAAACGTCCCTATTGCAAAAGTCCTGTTTACTTTGGGACGCACCTTGTATAACTCAATAAATTCTCAGTCGATTTACACCATATGGGTACGAAAGGTCTTTTTAACATTTTTCGATTTATATACCACATTATATATGTAACATGTAGTAATAAGTTTAAGCGGTAGCGTTTTTATAATTTATTGTAAAGGGAATCTAACAAGCTATAATATATTATCAAAGTTATTATAAATTAATAATATATTTTTTCGAGATAAAATCAGATTTTATGTTAAACATTTCGCCTTAACTTATTATTGGTACATATTACATAGCTAATCTTGTATATAATTGAAAGGTGCTACCCATATCGTGTTATCGATTAAGAATGGATTCAGTTATTTCATTCACACTTTGAAGTTTGACCTGAACCACGCTTTGTATGTTTCTAATAAAAAACATTTTAGATCATTCGATTCAAGAGCCAAAACTCTTTGTAGGAAAACTCTATGTGTACATATTTATTTATGTATTTTTTTCACGAGGGTTCGCAATTTTGCACTTAAGCCTGATTTTTCGCATAAAACCAAGTATTTCTCATGAGTGAAGTGTACGTTCACAGGGAGATATTTGACATCAATATCTATTATCTATAGAAACAGTTACGTATTCACTAAAGTTGGTAGAATTCAGTTGTGGGTTACGTGCTTGCACTGTTAGCGCTTGTGTAGGAGCCACCTGAACGACAGAGCTATTTTGGCCATTGATTGTGCCGCTTAACATTGTTCAGAGCAGCGCATTGGCTGGAATTTGATTTGTTAGTTTCACTGATCAACCGCCGTAATGAGTGAACATTCATTTGCGTGCATTTTTGAGCATGAACTGCACACAGCTGGATTGCAAAAGTATTGTTTCAGCTACTATGTCGGTAATGGTGCAAAGGCATGGGGCAAGGAAGGCAAAAGGGTGAAGAGTGTTTCAATGTCAGCAATTTTCCATGTGTTCAATACAAAAGTATCCAAACACTTTCAACGTTCCCTTCGTCTCGGAATTCTGACTGTGCCCAGGGAAAAAGCGTAGCAAGAATCAGTACGAAACGCCACTGTCAGGCACGCGTTCTCTCTCTTTGCTTTTGTATTCGAATTTTCTCGTGATTTCAAATTTTTCTATATTTTTGTTTATTAAAACTAAAAATGCGTACCGATTTGCGGAATAAAGATATTAGTGTGTGTGGCTGCGCGCTCGTCTGGTCAGTTGGTTAGCCAGCCGATAGCGAAATGAGCACACCATATCGGCGTCCTCCATTTTGGCGTACACTTGGTAATATATGTGAAAAGGACGTTGGCGATCCATCAGAGGCCGAATGGAGAGTTTCAATAAGTTGCAATAAGCCAAATCCCAGAATTCTCGATATTTCCACGCCAACTTGCAGGCGGAACAGCATCAAGAAGCATGTGCACTTCGCGGATGAGCCACAAAGCAGGGTGAGTAACATCAGCAGCGATCAGGGAAGGGGGGCAGCAGGCATTCTTACGTTCGCGTAGTATACTCGTACATTGTAATCTCAACGCCCACTCGTACAAAACTTATGCTCCATTTTTGTCTTTTAGATATGTATTTCGCTATTTTTAATTTTATATTCAGTTCAATATGGTTTGAACTGAATTAATGATTATCATGGGATGTGGGCAAGGTCTATGGAAGAATTTATAAGATTAAAGATTTTATAAACCTTGGGATGTGGGTAGTGTGCGGTGAATGTTGAAGAATATTTTTATTTAGTATTTAATTTTGGAGATTCGAAATCATTTCATTTCGATATTTCATTTGACAATTTCGATTCAACCAAAATCAAACGGCAAACGACGTTATTGCACATACTTATTGTTTTCATTTAAATAATGTGGCTTGAAAATGGTTTGTGTGAGTGCTTCTAAAGACTTCGCTGTTGAAGACGCTGGATTCGTGTACTATACAGCTTTAAGCCAGAGGCATAAATCTCACTGCAAAACATGGATAGATAGGTGAAGCTTTTATTCAGGCAACCAACGTTTCTGGCGTTCTGATGATGAGTATCAAAATCAACAAATTGTTGAATGATTATTGGGCGCGATCCGATTCGATTCGCATGAGTTTCAAAGTCTCTCCCAAAGAGTATGCGTTGAATATGCTTGACTTTTTGCTTGGACGCTGCTGAATTGTTTTGCTTATGTGTTGCATTAAGTATACGCCCCGTGGTTCTAAATACGCAAACAGTTTTTTTAAAGGTTTTTGTTCAGTGTGATGAAGATGGTGGCATACAGTCCATTTGCGATTCTGCGGTGTTTTATAATATATTTTTACTGATGTTTGACACACACTTGAAACATGAAATTCATATATACTATACTTACAAGTATGACCGATCTGTGCAAAATTTTTATGGAATTATCGATTATGGTTGCAGACATTCACTTAATATTTGTCTTTTTTCTTTTAGTCAACCCAGTTGAAATTATAAATATAGAATATTTGGCGGCATACTTGACGTATGACGGCAACACTATTAAACAGGCAAAAGATTAACTATTTCGGGACACCATTAGTTTCGAACTAAATTGTAATTGATTAAGTAAAACTGAAAAGAAGATTACGAACGCAGAAACCATTCGCATTCAACATACTCGTACCATAAAAATTCAGTAATGTTTCTATCCGAGCAAAAATCAAGCATGTTTCACATACGACTTTAACGATGTATTTTGAAAAAATGTGTACAAGTACATATATTCTATACCCACATATGTATATGTATGTGCGCATGTATGTCGATTGTGAGTCGTTGCGATGATACGGCGAATTCAATATAGCGAATAACGAAAGTTGCAGTCTGATTGAGTGGTCTTCTTGAAACGCAAATAAAGTGCGATCGCTTTAATTAGATCGCTGTGAATACATTAGATAAAATACTGCAAAATCATTGCAAGCGACTGTGATTGTTTATTGTTTGTAGCTTAAGATTTGCTTACTTCATTAAGAACAGAGAAAGTACGTACATGTATGTATATGTATTTATGTATGTATGCACAACGTTCGGGCGCTACTTAGTATAGGCTAATGGGTTATTAGGCGAACAAGAGGGGAGCGGTTTGTCTACTGTCTGTGGGGTACCGTCTGTACTGTAATGCGGAAAATATTTAAGCCACTAGGACCGTGTTTGTGTGTTTCTTTTTTTTTTGTTTAGAATGTTTGCTTTTATTTAAATTGTATTGAACTTGCCAGACCCATAAAAGAGAAGGAAAATAAAATACCCCAAAACGTATAAACTAATGTTGAAATAAAAATTTAAACATTTTGTAGCCGGCCAAATAAAATTTTAAGTTTGGTAGATATAAAATTAGTGCCTCAGCAGATTTCGGTACGATGAAAACGGTTCGTCTTCGACTGTATTGTAAATGTACGAACCGCATCGAATCGCAACCCAGAGTATGCGGCACAGCGCGACGCATCACATCGGAATCGCATCAAATTGAAATCGGCAACGAACACACAGCATCGCTTAGTTGCGATAAGGTACTTTGTGCCATTGTATCCGCGACACTGCAACCGTTCTGTAATCGCATTGCACAAGTTCGGTCTCTGCCATCGCGTTTGTGAAATTTTGCCTTTATGCTTTCGCAAAGGCAAAGTTTGTTTGCAAATTGATAGACGATTTTGCAAAGCCCAGACGCACTGTCTTTATACGTGAGGTGAGGGCAGACCCCTCCATCGGCAATTGAGAAAGTGAGCCATGAGTCCTAAATTGCACGAGTTCGCGGTTGTACTGCGTCGCGACGGTCCAAACACGCCTTGGGGCATACGCCTTGTTGGCGGCAACGATCTGGACACCCCGCTTATTATTACCAGGGTAAAGTTCTGTGCCCAATTATTCAGTTATTGCTGTCGATCTATGGAATGAAATGAGCAGTTTTCAGTTACTCATCATCAGCGTTCTAACACCGTTATGTAATGAATATCGCAATACCTTACCAATAGGACTGTCGCAAAGAAAGAAATGTGTGGCCGTTGCAAGAATGAAAGGACGTTCAGTGTGTGTGCGTCTATGTGTGTACTTTGTGCAATTCAATAAAATGAAGGCAAGGAAAATAAAAACAAATGTCTAAATTGCATTTGATGCCAATTGCCATTTGGCCAAGTTTGCCATTAAAACAAACAGCACCACAAAGCAGACGCGAAAAGAAAATGCATCAGCAATCCAAGCAAGACACAAACAGAAACAAAATAAAGCAGAATATATCAGAGTAATGGGGTAGCTTTGTTTTAACAAAAAATTGGCACCATTTTTGAAATTCAGAGTAAATTGCGCGTCTCGCATTGGCCTCTAACAATTGGCATGTTGTTTGTTTTTACTTTTATTTATCAGGTAGTATTCCTTTGTTGTAATTTCCTCAACGAAGTGATTTTTACTGAAAGCAAAGGATAAACATGGTCCGCTTCCCAGATATAGTATGTATGTATGTAGTTCGATAGGTTGTCAACAATTTGAATCACAAATATGGTACCAAGTTCATGCATCGTTGCTTAACTGTAACTAAGAAATTTATTCGCCAACGTAATTAGAAAGTTTGATTAGTATTGTAATTTAACTTTCATATTTCTTAACTGGGATGGACTATCTTAATATGATATTTTAAATCGCACATTTTTCTATGCGTAAGCATATTCATACATACATACGTATGCAGTGTGTACTCACAAATGCATAAGTACGCTCTTATGACATTTGGATCGAGGGTAATTTTTGAGTCGGTCGAAGCGAAAATATTGCGCTGAAGGTCGACTGAACATTTTTCGATTTTAATGAGCTCAGACCAATTGCCAAGTTGCCAAATTAAAATCGAAAATCTGACATTAAATGTGACGTTAAGATTCATGGGTAACAGCAAATGCAAGCAAATAAACAAGAAACTCGTATAGTATGCGTCCGATTCCCTTAACCAAAACCGTGACATAGCGCTTCAGTATTTTTTCCTTTTCTCTATACGACAAATCTGAAATCTGTGCTGAAATATTTACATTCGATTTGGACTTTGCTTAGGTTCAACTGGGCAGCCCGGCTTATGGTGAGGTATTGCGTGGCGATATTATTGCCAAAGTTCGAGAGTACGATGCCCGTGATCTGAGCCACGCCGATGCGCAAAATCTTTTTCGTAACAGCGGCAATGAGATCAAGATTGTGGTGCACCGTGACAGCAAAATCGCCTACACACAGGGCCTTAGCAATGACTCCTCTAGGTGTAATTCAACTATACCGCCCATCAACATTAGTCCCGATCCGCAAAACGCAAGCACACCACACAGGTCAATATAATACTCTGTTAAGAATTTCGACGCTATCCTTTTTAATTTTCGATTTTGTTCTCATTGTGTAGAGGGCCTTCACCATTTTTGCCCGGACCAGGACAATACGAGCGCGCCTTACAACTGCCCGTTGACTCGTTGCCGCACACAGTATTTCCGAAGCTGAATGCATCTGGCGGCTATGTTCCATCGCCGGGTCAAGTACAGGGACCCGGCTGTTTTAGTCCCATGCCGACTCGTGATCATCAGCAGGATGTGGCCGAGGAGCAGGCAGCTATTGTCAATCAAGTGAGTGTGTAACACACTAAACGCTTAAGCGCAATGCCCACCCACTACGCTTTGCTCACTGTCATGTAACCTTCGATTGCCTTGTCGATTTCAAATTATATTTAAATCAATTGTGAATGAAACATTGAAATTCAGGACTCGCAATAAAGGACATTAAATAATCAACTCAATTGTAGATCATCTACAAATCAATTATAATGAATTTTCGTTCTTCAGTTTCATGTTTCAGTTTGATGCTTAAAATTGGGCAGTTCCTATTGCTTTCAGTGCATGTCCTGAGCCAAGCGTAACATACTATTTTCTAATATTTCGCACTAATTCCACTAAGAATTCTTCACCATTTCTTCTGTATAGCTTTCACTCTCATATAATCTTTCCCAACATTTCTTAAACTAAAGTGCATCTGAATAGGAGTTTAGAACTCTCCACTCATTTCAATTTCTAATATTTACCAAAAAATATTTAGATCAATATAATAACAAATTTTTTTCTAATGTTTCGCACTAATTCCACTAAGAATTATTCACCATTTCTTCTGTATAGCTTTCACTCTCATATAATCTTTCCCAACATTTCTTAAACTAAACTGCATCTGAATAGGAGTTTAGAACTCTCCATTCATTTCAATTTCTAATATTTACCCAAAAATATTTAGATCAATATAATTACATATTGATCATGTGTGGGGCCCCGCAATAACCAGATAATTATTGCGAGGCTCCGCACCACATGTGGAATTGTGCGATAAATCTTAAAGATTACAGTAAGGTTTGAAAAATCGCCCCAATGCACAGTGATTCGACTAAATACAACCGCGGGACAGAATTAGAAGGAGTGGTCCGTTCTTCATAAAATTTAATATACTTGTTAATCATGGTCTGCTGAATTGAAATATCCATTTCGTTTTTCTTAAACTTTTGTAGTTTGGCAATGTCTGAGACTTAAATTTGCAATTTTCGTCATTTTTGGTGAGCTATAGCGACGAGTGTGTTGGCTAGATTTTTCAGATTTTACATTTAATCGGTAACGTCAACATTCATAATTGCAAAGAGTAACAGAAATTGTCTTAGGACTCTCTGGATTTGCAATAAAAACGATAATAATAGGCGAATGTTTTGCTTTTTTGCAGTTTTCTCAATTTTTCATGCTGATTGCATACTTTTAGGGATGAAAAAATAAATTTGGTCGAAAAATAGGTGTTAAGACCACTTTTCAAATATAATTATTTTTTGATATCGGAAGATATCGGAGGATGTAATTACATTATCCGACAAAGAAAGAACATTAAAGGATGTACTTTTTAGATATTTTCCTCTAAGTTTTGCAAATTTTCAGATTTTTAATTTAGAAAAATATTTTTAATTAAAAGTGATGTAAAAGCCTCAGCCTTGCAAATTTTAAGCTAACATTAAAAGCGAAAATGCCCACATTATTTCTTAATCTATACTGAAAGTTTTAGCAGCTTCTTTGAAACCATGTATTTTTTATCAATAGACTAAAAAACAGAAAATGTGTGTTTACCTTTTTTTCCGAAAAAAGTTTCAACTTTGAGCCGGTTTTGCACACACACTAATTAATTTTTTGCACAGATTTTTTGGGGTTTTCTTAGTTGGAGTTTTACCTTTCAAATGACATCAAAATCATTAAGTTCTGAGACTATAAATTTTTGGAATTTTGTCTATGGAACGAATCACTGTGCAATGTGGCATGTGTGACTCCTTTCTATCTAAAACAATATTGCAATGTAAAACGTATTCAAAAAAGAGTTCGTTAATCTGTCATGGAATGTCTTATGTCGCAGAATTGGACACAATTTGATACTTTGGCAACAATATTTTTCTTGGTCCAAATAGGACTGACAGATGCAATTGCTGTCATTGCTCAAAATAATAACACAGATCGGTAAGTCCATTGTATAAAAAAAAATTACAGGTGGTCGACAATAATTATGGCAGGGCGAAAAAGTGGCGGTTGATGTCGATAGCGTTCTTTATAAGTATGAATAACGCAAACACAGCTAGCACAGTGTTAATGGATAATACATATAACCACGGACGAGTTACTCGCTTTGCTAGTTTACTAACAAAAACGGTTGCGGTAGTGTCTTCTGTGCATATACGATGCTACATATTTAAATTATTTAAATTATTTGTACGCAAAATGCAAACAAAATTAAAAAATTAAAACCAGTTAAAGTTATATTTGAAAGGCAAACACTTTGTTTTATTCACAACAGTTCTTTAATTTTGAGTTTCTATCCTAACGGGAAACCAAGAAAAGAATGCTTATTACTCCGTGCGACAGCCAATTTTTCACGAAAAAAACAAAAATCTATGAACTCGCAAAAGTAGGGACCAAATATAGTAAAACTGCGGTTTTAGTTTTTCTCTCTGACGTGAAGATTTCTTTTAAAAGAACTTTACAATTTCAAAATCTTGAAACTTCAAAAAATTATTTAAAAAATTTAGCGCTATGTAAAATATTTGCATTGTGGAATAATAAAAAGTAATGTACATTTTGACACGCGCGATTTGATCCAATATTACAGAGTACCTCGTAATACGCAGATTTTCGACCCATGCTTTAAATTTTAAGCGCTAGTCCACGCTAGTCGTTTGTATTCATCCCTCGGGGCATGGTAAAAGCGAACGCTATACTGATAGCTAGATTTTGGAATTTTCGCTGAATTTTCGTTGAATTGAAATTGTTGTGTGGGTGATTAAAAGAATTTAAGATCTGTTTTTTAATTTGTTTTCGAAAAAATCAAAACAAACAAAAATCAGCCCAGTAATGCCAACTTCCTTTTTGTTAAGAATTGTAGGCTTTTAAAAAAACATTTTTTTTTAATTGTACTTGTAAAATAAAGAGTACTCGTATGTATTTCCAGAAGTATTATTGATTTCCTAAGGGAGTGAATCTTGTCAAAACAGAACGAGACGGCGTTCAACGTACATCCTTTTATTATTGCATCATGGAATATCAGTACGGGTATCAATTAAAAGAGAAAACGTTTTAGAATAGAATACAAAAAGTTTTGTGAGTATATCCATTTGTTCGTGTATTTTCAAATATTTTGATTTTTGTCGCACGGTGTTATCAAATATTGGGAAGTGGTAATTTTCTTTTTTAACCGTAAAATGTTTCTGAGGTACGATATTATTATAGTAACACAAATATGTAGTTATATCTTTGCACTGTGAGCATTATAGTTGACTAGGCTAAATACAAGGCATTAGGACTATTTATAGAAGGTAGATGAAGTAATTTTTGACTAATAAATTAGAGGAGCATTTTTCATTATAACAGTTGCTTCGTTTTTCTTTGCCTCAATCGAAAATAAGAATATGATATCCCTTTCTGCTTTGGTTGTTACATTTTCTCCCATAGATATGTTATGGTCTTCCTAACATTTTATATTAGTACTAACAGCCCTGTCACGTTTATCTTAACACTTTGTTGACTCCGTCAGATTTTGATAAATACTTGTATAATTATTTATCACATGAAGCGTTTTCACCAAATTTAAATTCAATAGGCCTATTAGTCGAATTATTTTTGATTTAACCCATGTTTGCATCTTTAGATCGCGAGTTTCGAAAAATCATGTTTTAGCGGAGGTTCACTTTCGAATTTCATGGTTGTAAAATAAGCGATTTGGGCCGGGCGATGATGAACAAGTCAGTCGAGAGATGAAATTATATGAGTATATGTAGATCTGAGCCTGTATTAATTTCTGATGACAAATAATAATATTTAATAATAATAATAATAATAATTGACTGGCACGACAGCCCGATTACGAGACTAAGGTCTGGCTACCCGCAACCATCCGGTACAAGGTTGGAAGGGACTTACAGTTTTATGCTGATTCCGAACGGCGAGTTGGGAGCTTTTTCATAGGCAATTTTACTCTCAGAGGTTTGCCATTTCCTGCTGAGAGGACTGCCGCCAAAAGAAAAATTGTTGTTTTTTCTTTTTTTCGGTGCTAGCAGCAACGGAGTCTTGAGTCTGGGTTCGAGCGTCGCATTTGACTCGCGGCCCAACGCACTAGCCAGCTGAGCTACGGAGGCCGCTGATGACAAATGCATATCTTTTAATAATGAAAACTTGCTATCGAGTTTCGACTCAGTGTCTAACTATCTACAAATCCGATACTATTATACAACAACCAATGTAACGTTGTTTTTGAGCCACAATCCCACAAAAACACTGGACCGGTGTGTAGGAATAGTACATATACGATATGAGATTGGCAACGCCAAGGTCTAAAGCCCAGTATGGTAATGAAACTCAACAATGGTATACTTATGTAAAGTGATATGGATATCAAACAATTCAGCTATCATTATGGTAAATATAGACTTAATAAAATCCGTCACGCCCATTTTCGGCTCCTACTAAACTTCTAAAACGAAGCTATAAAATTCGTCTATAAATCAATATTGATATGAAATGATTGTGTGCTTCATTGAGGTAAACATAGACGATATTATATTGACCATGCCCATCTGATACGCCTTCCTGCCATTCCTACTATAATGACAGAAATCAGCTATAGTATATTCATATGTATATATGTACGTATTATATGTTTATATAATATGTATATTCAATATTATATGTATACATAAGCCGTACAAAATTGGCTTTGACCACATGATACGCCAACTGATACGTACTCCCCTACACCTGCCTTACAAATTAAATTGCCATTACAGCAAAGCATTTAAACTCGCCGCAAATTGGTTCTCTTTTATTGGAAAAATAAATTGAAAATTCACATAACTGAAACGGCAATCTATACATATTAACATCTATATACATAAAAGTGGATGTATGTGTGTAATCGCATCACGCTCAAACGGAACGGCCGATTTCCATGGAGTTTTTTTTTGTTGGATTCGTATTGAGTCAGTTCAGGTTCGTGCGAAAAGAAAATCGGAAAATCGATTGGAAAAGTCGGAAAATACCTGCCATATTTGAGCGCGAATCACTTGAAAACGGCGTGGCACCACCCATACAAGCCAAATCTTTATAATGGAATATCTTCGAAATTGTAAAGTGCACAGCATTAAAATTTAGTATAGCGTCGTCTCATAGATGAGTCATTCTACTGGTCAGATTTGATGGGCGTTGGACAAGGGACGTGGCACATTTTTTGTGACCCAATTATTCCGCTAAAATATAAGTCGCACGGCAATGAAACTAAGTACGAGCCTACCATTTTCCCTTTCGACAGAGGAAATAGTGCGGGTATTGAACAAGGGGGCGTGGCACCGCCCCCTTGTTCTCTATATATAAAAGAAAGTGGCTTTATATGAGTTACGGCATCACACTTAAACGAACCGTCCAATTTGCATGCGTTGTTTGTTAGATTCGTCTTGAGTTAGTTCAGGTTTAGACCACAACAGGTGGCGTTATACTTCAATTAATTCAAATGTTGTGCGAGACGAAGTTTGCCGGGTCAGCTAGTCTTTAAATAGATATTACCTGTAGAATTATAGGCTACTCAGCTTGGTCTACTTAGTGGATTTATCCTGCCAGAAGAAGTTGACGGGTGTTGAACAAGTAATCAGCATGAAAACATTGCACAGAAGAAATGTAACTCAACTGTTTGGTATTTTTATATGAATTTTCAGATAATTTAAAAAAATTTATTACAGAACCGACGTGAGCGAAGCTACGGTGAACAGCTAGTTATTTATAAAATGTATGTCTCAATTTAAACTGGTCGCATGATGGTGTACACAAAATTAGAAAGTGTGAGAATTTTCGGTACTGCATATCTCGAAAACCGGAATATTGTTTTTTTTTTAGCTAATTCGACACATGTGCAATATATCCACTATTTTAGCCGATTTGTCACTTTTGACTTTCAGTGAGGCGAATTCAGCTTGTTATTTACTTTTTTCATAGGTTCATTAATTTTATGTTTCGAAAATAGGTAATACTAATCGTAGAGAGAGTCATACTCTTTGGAATCTCAAATCTATGTTATAACCGATTTTCCATACCAATTGGCTATCATGTCAGTTATGTATGTCATTAACAACAGTACTTAGCATCAAATTTTGTTTTTTCTTACTAGAGAACTCTATATGTATGTATTCTCGTATAAGTTTGAAGTCCTAAAGCAACTGTAAACATTTAAACTCACCGCATAGCTTCGATAGGGGAATCGAAATACTTCAAGAACATACTGGTACATTCATAAAGAGCAATTTTTTGCGGTCCCGCTCACACGAAACGAATTTCATTTCACTTGTAAAATGTCTTCGTTTATTAAGGTACATATGCGTACAATATTACTTTTTATGTTACATAGTTTTACATATACACACACATGCTGAAATTGTATTTGTTTTATTCTGAATAACATTGCTTCCACAAAAATTCAGCCAGCGTTTGCGGACGAATTTTTTTCCATATGAAAGCGTCTTGCAAATAGTCTCACCTTGCGCCAACGTCGAACAGATGGCACGTGGGCGTCTCAATACACAAGTCCAAGTTTATGCTCGTCCTCTTTGGTGTTGCTTGTTTTTTTTTTTTTGTTAAACAAATTTCAATATTGAAAACAATCTTGAAACTTGCTCACTCTCTCGCCGCAAGTACGGCCACATGCACAGTGCTTGATATATTTGGATCTGGCGATATCAGAACTATGTGTATGTATGGTCGCATGTGTACTATATACCGAATGAACGCTACGAAACCTGTGACTAGTGCGCCGTTCGTTATTGATTGCCGCTCTCCTTCAAATGTATATGAAATTTTGAAATTCAAATATTTTGCTTTTGTTGTATTTGCGTTATATACACTCACACATAACCACAGGAATCAGCCGTATAGGCTGATACACAAAAAAATTAAATAAAGAACAAGTCGAGGAAAAAATTCGCCAACATTTCAAATTTAAATTTCAGTTGATTTCGGAAAATTGTAAAATTCAGATCATTCTTAGAATTTTAAGTAGAAAAAACACAAGATTTCTTCCATACGATCTCCAAACGTAATACGAACACAAGTGAAAACGAAACTCAATTGAAACGATTTGAACAAGCCATAAGCAAGTTGATCCAAAATTTGAATATAAATCAACTCTAAACTTGCTTTTCAACTAAAAAACAGAACAAGATAAACTCAATTCAAACAATTTTAAATAATTGTTGGTCCATAAACAGTGAACTCGAATTTAATTATATAACTTATATAGTAATTAAACTTGATTATTAAATCCGTATTTTTTTTTGTATTTCCATAAAACAAGGGCGTTTACACTGAACATATATTGAAAAACCCTCATTTACTCAAACGCATAAATTAAAAACACAAAATCAAAATGGAGTACGTGCAATTCAAAAATGGAACACCACACTACTACAGGGAACAACCAGACTTCAATGAATGCATTCAATATCAAGTAAGCAGCTCAGAAGAAACAAAAACTCTTTCGTCCTACATTTTATTGTCCCAATCTTGTAACGTGGTCAATATACAATCATCACAGCACGATCCATGTGTGTGTCATTTAAAGCTTTAAAACTCTTATGTGCATAAATGAAATTGTTAGGCTACAATAATTGATAGTTTTTGAAATTACTAAAAATGCGGCTGGAGGTCCTTTGAATGTGATTGTGCACTTTTGTTTAAATGGCGCTATTATAAATCGTTCTTTTAGTTTAGTTCGAAAAAACCAGGAAAGTTTCTTTTCTGTATTGGTCAAATGCTTTTGTGTGATTTAGAATGCTAATATTTCGGACTTTCAGGTGGGTTGTAAATATTAAAACTAGCTATATCATAGACCCATGTCTTATGTTTTTCTGATATTGAGAAAAATCTACTTTTCTAACGATATTATATTTTTTATATTCTTAAAACTTATCAAGCAATAACGTTTTATTTCTTGTACTGAATTAAAACATTTCAGCGCAGCATTAATTTTCAAAAATATACTATATATACAAAATTCAAGTTCACATGCGATTACAGTCGAAACCTTTTTGTCCCTAAAAACAACAAATATTTTTGAGAATGTATGCTTAAAGTGTTTAAAAGCTAAATATCCTCAATATTTTTTCAACATTCTTCCAAAGATTCAGACGAACAACAGGAAAACCGTTCGTCAATATTGTGCCAACTTGGTTGGGGAAACACATTAAATTTGTGTGCTTTTTCTAATTTATACTAGTTTTATTTTTAGCGGTGCGAATAAGCAAACAAGTGATGAGCTTACCAACAGTCTGGCAAAGAAAATATTTAAAAATAAAAAAAATTAAAATAAGAAAATACAGCGAACGTCGGCAGCATCAGTGAGATCGGCATATGCCAGTACTATTCGCATCCATATCACTAACCACTGAAACATTTAACATTTCTTCTCACTTGGTAAGAATGTACACATAAAAGAGTTAGTTTGTTAGCATTTTGGATTTCAAATATATAGAATATACAACCTTAAATAGGGATAATAGCACTGAAAGGAAATTAATAGAAGAAACAATTCCTTTTTATAAGTTTTTCCTTTGACCCGGTGGAAATTACTTTAAACTAGCAATACCCGATATACTTTGCTACACCCACCATCCAACAATTTTGTTGCTTGTATGACATGCGCCTTCTGTACCTTGATATTCTTTGCTTATAGCTTCAAAGTTAAAAAAAAAATATGAATCGCTCAAAGAGTGCTACGCCCATTGTCCAACGCCTATAACATTTTACCAGTGCATCGAGACATCCATGAGACAATTCTGTACCAAATTTCACGCCTCCGTACTAATTAAAAAAAAAAAACATCCTAAAATCATCCTCAGAAGAAACAAAATATTGTGTCAAAAACTCAGCTCAATCGGTCAAGCAGTTTCCGAGTCTACTGGCGACACACGCACAGCTCATTTTTATATATGTAACATATATAGATTTTGGAATTAATGCAAATCCCATCTTAGCCCTTCTCTTAACACTTGATTGGTGAAATTTTTGAATGTGAAATTTTGAATGCTTACCCAAATGAAGTGTTGCACAATTTTCTGACTAGAAGAGGTTGTTTAACACCTTAAAAAAAAATTGCGCGATTTCAGTACAATTTGATATACATGTATATATATATTGAATTTATAGTTTTATAAAAATTTTAATTGAAAAAACTTTACTGCATCTATTTGTGGAACTTTTGCAGCTGTTCTAAATATTATTTGTTAGTTTCAAGGACGTGCGGGGGAAGGGATGACGGGAATTATTCTAGTGGTGGAATATTTCTAATTTCGTCTGGCATTGCAGCGCGTTTAATTGAAAAATTAAATTTGCTTTTGCTGCGTGCTACTTGCTTCTATATATTATATTATTTTTTATTAGATATATTACACATATATCTATTTTTAAACATAATTCATTCGCAATTATAGCGTTAACAATCCAATATAAATGGACAAGACAAAGCATAAAACAGCGTTTTGATAATATATACGTATACTTTCCTCTTGTCTAACATAGACGCGTACAATTTTTATATTAAGCACCTTTCGCTGGTGTGCAGGGTTTGCAGTCGGCTAGCGTTGACAAAAAGAGGTTGCTGCAGCGACAGTGTCACTGTCGGGTGCAAACCACAATGAATATAAAATTAAACGCGAAACTCTATTTTTGGATTATACTTGACAAGGCTGTTCAAGGTGAATCACAAAAACAATTTGAACGGAAAATTACAATACTTTTACCAAGCCAAATAATTCTTTTTTCAAATACACAGTTCCTGATGCGATTTTTTCATATCATTAGTATTTTATTGAACTAAAGTTAAAGTGTTTCTAAAGCCACACCTAAATTAATTAAATGTGGTATTCTTAAATACATAATTCGCTCGTCTGCCACCAAACTCACGCCTATCACTTCCCTAAGCAGGTAGTGTCGTCCAGTATGGATGCAATTAGCTGTTTATCGCATAGTGCTGCATGCACTTCTTCTTCGTCCCACTGTAGCACTACCTTACTGAGACGGGGCTCCCTCTTCCGTATGATACGCAGTATACCGCGCGTTTCCACCAAGTTTACCAAGCCTACAAATTCAGCCTGATCGACGGCGTGTATATTACGCTTATCGCAAACACGTCGATACACCGCGTGTAGACGGCCCATGTTGATGTCCTTGTGACGTTCATTACGCAGCATCAGCATCAGTGTACACAGCATGACTTTTTGCTGCAATGGGAATGACGCCTCGATGTCTTCCTCCAGATTTTGAGAGGCGCCATACACCTTATTCAGCACTGCCGCTACTTGTAACACCTGTACAGGCTTCAGCACTACTGGCAAAATAAATATATGAAATATTTTTGCAAACCATAATTTACCATTCATACCATCTTCTAGCTGCGCTTCTTCACCTTCAGTTTTCAAATTTAGACCGCTAAGATTGACCTGGCGTTGTCCAGCATTCTTTTGCTGTTCCGCTATTTCTACAACGCGGCGCCCTATGTCCAGCGCCCGCCGCACATCGCCACTGACTGCACTCACTTTTGCCGCTAATAGCTGCAGCGTTACTGGCGGAAACACGTCCAGTACACCTGCATCCTTTAGGCGCGCACTGAATATGTTCACAATTTGCTGTTTATTGTAGGGCGGAAAGTGCATGTGCCGTGGCTTTAGTACACAACGCGCGTTCAGGCGCATCAGTGTCCGCTCCGTCAAATCAAGACTGTTGGCGATGCCCACCAGTAGCAATCGCGCACCTGGCAAAGCCGGCCACTCAAATATCGTGTACAAGACTGATTGCTTGGCGCTGCATAGCTGGTCGATTTCGTCTAGCACAATCAGCAACATGCGTTGTGTTGTGCGTAATCGTTGTTGTATCGCTGATAGGTAGTCACGTTCAGTGCGTCCGAAGGATTGTAACTTAAGCTCAGAGCAGATCTTCTTGTAAACACCGCCAATGCTGGCGATAGAGGTGCAGTTAATGTAGACGGGTTGCAATTGCTTGACGTACTCGGTTGAGCGCAGAAATAGTGAAAGGCAAGCGGTCTTTCCAGTGCCTGGCTGACCGGACACATAAAGGCTGCCCGAGCGTTGCTCCCGTAGATGTTGAGTAAAGAACTCGCGTAGCTCCTCTAATTGCTGCTCGCGTCCAGGCAAATTTTCCGTTTCAGCGCTGTTAAGGACACGGCGAGCACTTTGGTATTTGTTACGTGCTGGTGTTGTGCCCAGCTGCTCCGTGCGGGGTTCCGCGTTTCTGTCTTTTAACGAATCTGCGTCGAATGACTGCTCGTCAATGCTAAGTCGATCCAGTAAATGCGACGGGCTGTTTAATTTCTGCGCCGTTGTATTTGATTGCTGTCGCGTCTGTTTGGGTGGAGAAACATCCGGCGCTAAGCTACCACTTCCATGCTCTGTTTCGCCAACAGCGCTTGCACTGTTTTTACTATAACATGCCTTGACTTTGCGCTTGTTGGCAATCAGTTCACGCTTCTTGCTCGCTGGCATAGGACACATTGTTTGACTAGGACGTGGAGTTTTTAATTTCTCCACGCTTAAATGCGAACACTTTGTTAGTTGATCCCTTCCTTGACGGCAGGGCGTTTTATTCACCACGTTGCAATTTTCGTTATTCTCTTCATAAGTTTCTGCCAACGTAGACTCTTCTACCCTTTCTTCATCGCTTTCGCTAACAGGAGAATGTTTATTCTGCCTTCGGCGCCAAGCTCCTAAGCATCTGGACGTACTCTGTTCAAAGGGTGCCGATGTTGCTCCTTCCACGACGGTCAAGCGCGTGGACCGACGTACTCCTGCCATTTCGCGGTGCCCAAAGTAAAAACAGTCAATCTTAATTAAATCAGTTCTCTGTTCCCTACAGCACAGCACCGCCGCTCAGTAGATATATAAATTTATGATAGCGATGAAGGCGCCAATCGCAATGTCAAATGGACAGCTGACAATTGTTACAGTGGTATCGGTATTGCCAGACTAACGTTAAATCAATTATGGCAGTTACCATAAAACCATGTTAGATTTTTTGTTGTGGTTGTAAATAAGAACCATTTATGAAACTTTTTGATAATTCATACATATTTTGGTATGTAATTTGACTATGTCTGGCAATAATTATTATTTTAAATACATACATAGTTATAAATTGGATTATCTCATTTTAAAAAGTTTTTAAATTTGTACAAAGTATGGGATTGTTGGAATATCACCCAAATACTTTTTGAATTCATAATTAATATTTCCTATAGTTCCTAATATCTTTTAGAATCCTGGTCACTTCGTTGTTATTATATTTTATTACCAATATTTCGTTAAATTCTTACCGCAAGAAAACTAGGAACACTGCCTTTTTCAACTGAATACAAATTTTCAAATACAAAAAATCTGCATGGGAAAATGATCACAATAGTGACTGGACTGTGAGCATTACGTAATCTTCTATAAAAAGAACAGTATAGATAAAGTGAGAAACACATATTTGCTTATTTTTACGTAAATAATACAGTATTCAGAATGTTGAAGAGTATACAGAGTAATTTCTTTTGAGAAACAGCTAGGCAAAGAGTGCCATGAGTGAGCAGTTTACTTGCTCTGCACGTAGGCGAATCAAAGCATTCCAAAGGAAAATTGCGCATCCGCGAGGCTAACTTGTATGTGTGTCGTGATTAGCAAATGCTCTAGATTCCCTCATTATTTTCATATACATATTTCGTACACCATACAACTAGGCAGATACATAGATTTATAAATGGTCAAATATCTGCTTATTTCTGATATTTCGCACCATTAATTTTCAGTTTGAAACAGGCATACAACACACGGTTGGTTCACATTTACATATAATTTTAAATATTTTCCATATATTGCACATGTGTACATTCTCACAAGTATGAACTAAGGCGTTCAACCTCAAAGCATTTTGAATGCCCGGGATTCCGGAACTTAAAATGGCAATCCTGGGATCCCGGGATTTCGTTTTGCGTAACTTTTGCAGCAGAAAATTATAGAAGCTATTAAAAATCTTTATATAAACACATACTTTTTTGTTAAGCCGTCGTTTTTATAAGATTAAACAGTATTTTATACAAAATAAGGGTTTATTTCAACAAAATTTATATGAAATTCGTATAAAAATATCGCGAGCTACAAAAATATCAGTAAAAAGCTCGGGATTTCAGGGCTGCTAAAAACAGCCGGGATCCCGGGGAATGCCTTAGTGTGAGTGCATTTGTCTTGTAGATATGTACGCATTTTCTTACAATCAGCCAGTTTGTTATTCATTTGGAAAACACACAGAAAATATACGAAACTCCGATAATTACATACTGTACGGTCCCCACTTTTTTGGCATTCCAGCCCTATCGAACAACTCCCTTGGTTCTGCCCGGTGCAAAAGTAAAAAAAGATGCTCCAACCACAGATTCCTACTTGAAGCATTACCCGAACCCAGCTGTGCGTGCTCATCCCGGACACGATTATCGCGACAGCATTATGAAGCAACGCGTTGCCGACACCATGTTGCACAAAGTTGTCGGACAGGACGCCGACACTGGCAGGGTAAGTAGTGTCAATAAAAGCTATGCCGATTGATGTGTGCATTAACGCCACAATGCTCTTTTCTGCTCTGTAGGTTTTCCACAAACAATTCAACTCTCCCATAGGCCTGTATTCAGACAGCAACATTGAGAACACCATCAGACAAACAGTTCCGTAAGTTTCGTAACCTAGCTTTTTGCGGGGACTTTACTACCGCGTTAAATATACAAACTTTTTATTACTTAAGCTTATACTATAATATATAAAAATCTAAATTTTTTATTGGTTTTAACATAAACTATTAAACTGTTTTAAAGTCGGCTTCCGCCTCTAGCTTTTCAAGCTTATTAGTAAATGGGAAGCTTACCCGCAGGTGTAGTAACTAAATTAGGTTACCGCTAACCGATTTTGTAATAACACTAAACAATTTCTAAAACGCCGTACCAATGGAGTTAGTAACGCTTTCAATAGAAACTAATTAATAATTTTCTTATTCTATTTAATTTTCTTTTACGTTCCACATACCTCTTGTTTGGCATATTTTGCCGAATGAAATTTTTACAAATCGATGCTCTACTTGAGATACGCAAACCCACACAAAAACCACGGTATAATGATGCTCGAAATACATAATTTTATTGAATTTTGTAGTACCAGCAGCACAGAATATTCATCCGCTCGTGTAAGGATTAGCCCTTTGCATCGTCCGTTGCCATCAAAGCTTGACCGGTAAAAGTAATTAAGCAGTCAAAAACATTCAACTAGAAATCAGTTATGCAATTATTTAGTTTGCGCTACAATCAGTCGATCGATCCTCATGATCATTTCGCAATCGAAAACCAGTATAAACATTTTATTGCTGTCAATGTTCGCTTGAACAGTTCAAACAAAGTCCGCCTACGCTCTATGGCACGGGCTACCTTAAAGTCACACATACACACACACCTGTAAGCACATGAATTGTTTACAATGTTATTGTCCTGAACCGAAGCTTCTCAAATCTGTATTTATTGGAAATGCATGTTTTGTGTTTTATTTACCTTCTGTTATGAGACCTATCTGATGTTTAGTTGGGTGTATTATGTTCAAAGTTATTGTGTGTTTAGATTTGACGATATAATTCCTAAACAAACACTGGTGATTCTGCTATTCCCTAGCTTACTTAGCTTTCTTCGTCAACATAAATATCTACCTAATACTTTTTGTTTAAAACACAGCTCAAACATTTATACAAATCAGTAAACAGTGAACAGAAACTATCTAACAAATGCTCTGCTTATACTTCTCAACATTGCTCAGATTCAACACAACAACTCAAAACCTGTTCGCTCCAGTTTTGACATCCATGCCGGTAAATGCTTACTATACAAATTCCTCGACCCACCCTACATGTAAACCCAACCAACCGGTTGAAAAAATTCACTAAGTTTCTCCGTCTATAACTTTTACACACTGTATTTTAGTGGTCCCATGTGGTCCTGGAAATTGTCAGTGTTATTTGAATGTTTAATGGTTTCTATTTATATCATGGGGAAAATATTTATTCGGACGGCTGTCAGTCTGTTGTGAACAGTTTCCATTGTAACAACCACTTATTTAATTAAAATGCATAACTAATGAGCTTAAACATAGGGCAGCTTTAAATTCTCAACAAATATTGAATTAGATACTAGTGGCCTGCCGGTATCAACAGTTTTTAACACAACTCCACACCATACCCATTAAAAAGCTGTCAATTAATATTTGGAACATGAAAATAAAAACAAGTTGATTGTCTGGAAATCTTGGCAAACTGTTGCTAGGTACATTTATAAATGAAAAATTTACCAATAAACACAATACAAAAGTAGTTAGTGTTAAAAAGAACATTGCTGCACAATTAATATTAGAATTTTCATCGATCTATCTTTCCTGGAACAAAAACGTAATATCCTGGAGCAACAAAGACTTAAAGAACTGCAAGAACAACAACGTCTACAGCGCCAACAAGAGCACCAACAAATATAAAAACCGCTGCAACAAGCATATCTCCATTAACTTAACCATAATGCAAAGAATCATATGAATTCATATAAATCGCAAGAAAACTGTCACAAATGAAATGAAATGTATGCGGAATTAATGAAAATGTTGATGGAATGCGGAGAAATCCGAAGACAGCCTGAATATTAATGATATACGTACCAATGACATACCATTTCCTTATTCCTAATACCTTCCTTAACTTAATAAAAATGAATCTTATCAATAATTCAATAACAAATTGAGTAGTACATAACATACAAGCGTACAAACCATGCAATTAAAGATTAAAAATTAATTTGAAAAATGCCTTTACGAAATACCTTCAGATCCCAAAATCCCTCTACAACACTTAGTAGTCCTATCTGAATAGTTTATTCCATATTCGTCTAACCCACCTGATTTATCATCTCAGAATACAAATCAAGCCTAATATGAAAGCTCTTGCTCTTAATATACAATTCCAAGTTCACAATTTCAGTTAACCTGGACGTCCTTCAGAGCTCCCCATAAGTATTATTATAGTCAAATGATAAAAACTAAGTAGAACCACTGCTTGTTACCGTAAATCATCGTTTGGCAGAGCTGAGCACAGAGCTAAATTTGTTTTGTTTCGAGAATAAATGAAACGAATAGTTAACTGTTTTTTTTTTAACTATTGAGACTATTATGTTATGTTAATTTTTCTAATACTGTTCGCACTATTAATACTAGCATTTAAGATTTGTTTGAATTTCCTAATAAATACATTATACATTGTTAAATTTATCCATACACATAATTAATCTCATTATTAAGATATAAATAATTGTTTGCCAGATTATAATGAATTAATTCTAACGTATTGTGCACATCCTGTTTTTCTTCTCTCTCTCTCATACACACATACACATACATACACACTATCTTCGATACCACAATATAAACCAATGTTTAAATAAAAATATCAATATACAATTAACCACAAATCCAACTAAAACAAATACAAAACGAACAACTTACCAATATAATTTTTTATCCAAAAACTGAAAACAACATGGCCAAAAATGTAATGGGTAAAAACATCTGCCCATCGACGGCGCGTTTTGCAAAATATGGCGTTTTCGCAATTAACAAATACCGGAATATCAAATTATATAACGAAAATTTATAATTCAAATGTTCACAACTAAATCACAACAACCATCGCAATCTTAATGGCATTGGCAATAACAACAACAATGCAACAATAATATTTGCGCAATGGCAACTAACGGCCAAACAGTTATAAGCAAACTGTCGCCTTTGACCCGTCGAAGAGTGAAACTTTCAGAGCCATACAGGAGGAGGGCTACGGCAACGGTTACGCCCCCAAAGAAGTAACAGTGCCGGTGCAAACAAAGGTCTTCCACCCAAATAGATTGGTTCCAGGAAAGGTAAGATCGATATGCTTGTGATCACAGTGCACGATCATGGTCTGTGCTGCCTGAATATTATGGCTGGTCAGCTAGCCAGCCGCCTATCAACTGGCCACTCAGTCGCATCATGAATCAATAATTGTTGTAATAAATATTGCGTTAACGTCAATTGAAATTAGTTCATTCATTCACTCATACATACCTTCTGTTGAATATTGCCGCAATCTGTGTCACAGTGAATTACATTCAAGCGCTCTTCTGCTCGCGGCTCGCATTGCGCGCTCTTTATCTACGATAATATAGTTGCATCTCTGACTCTTGGTTTAACTGTGACGCTCAATATGTGTGTGCGGCGTGTTTGCACGCTTCTTGTATAATCGAACATTGTATATACACACCTACACACTTGCACATGCAAATTAACCAGATTAACATTTTCAAAAACCAAAAACACAGAGTAATGTTCTTGGGGCACTGTACATTTTTGCCATCCTAACGAAGCGAGTAATACAAATTATTAGATATAGTAAAAGATATGTAGTAATGGCGAATAAGCCTCGAATTGCGTTAAGCGATTGTACACGTCACACGAGCTCATCATTTGTGTGTGTGTGTGCATTTGCAGTCGTAAAAACTTATCACAACTAAGCTACACAGTACTGGAGCGTTTTCGAGACTAACATTTAACAAAAACCGTGACTTGTTTTCCTAAGCGCCCAACTTTATTTTTGAACTCCACTATTTTCCTGTCAAGTCCGCTCATTATTTTCATAAATTTAAGTCGTATTTGTATTTAATTATCAGTATTAAAATGCTCTCAATAATTCTGTCTTTCCGAAATTCTCCGTTCCGCTACGTACGGTCGATGTTTCCATGTTGGATTTGTGTAGAAACCAGTACACTCAGCAGCGCCCGTTACCGGTCCGTCGTACAATGTAAGTATAAATCAATGTGTTTTGAGCTCAAATAAGTTTGCATTTGCAATTGTACATAATTAAATTGAATTTTTTTGACCTCTTTGGAAATATATAATTAATTATACATATGTATATGTACATATCTATACACGGGGTTTGTTAAAAAAGATGACTTTTCAAATTTCACGGGCTGCGTACATTCGATTTTTTATGTTGGTAATACATGTCCCAAGCACATGTTGACATTATCAGTAATTTTGCATATTTGGCACAAGTGTATTATATATGAGGGGGATTACGTTGAAGGGGACAAAACAGATATTGATGAATAAATACATATTTTATCAGGAAAATAAAAACCCACCTTTTTCAACAAACCTATCTGCAATATTGATGAATAGATACATATTTTATCAGGAAAATAAAAACCCACCTTTCTCAACAAACCTATCTGCAAAGATATTAATTTGAATGTAATATTTCTTTTATCAGGTGGTAAATACGCAGGATGACACCATTCGTCAGAGTTCGTCCTTCAATCGGCTGATGTACAGTGTGTTGGGCGCATCTGATTATTAAATACGTGCTAATATTACAATTAACCTCCAACTGAACAACAAAATATCTGGATAAACATCAATCATAATCAAATTAGCAGCAACAAATAATAAAAGTTATATCCAATATAACCTTCTTTATACTATTAAACTTTTAAATGTCGACGTATATAAAGAGCAAAAAATAAAACCGTTACCACTAACTGAACCGAAAAAATCAACAACCGCAAAATTTGATTTTATAATTTTTCGACACCAGAATAATTCCAATTAGCAAGAAATTTTAAGTAATAATATCTGACTCTCTCATCCTGTAGAATTGAAAATAAATTTAGAAATAAAAACATTTTACTATTAACAAGTCTCAATAACTATATGCTTTAAATTGTGTGTGCGGTAGTAACCAAACATGAGCGAACTGAGTGTTTCTAGTCAGTACTAGCGCAGAGTACCACAGGCGTCTGATGTTATCAGTGTGGTTACTGCAGTATGGTCATATATGTAAATTTATTTTTTGGATAGTTAGAATCTTACAATAAAGCTCACAACCATAATATAAAAATGGCGTTAAAGTCACTGTAACCGAAATTGTTTACTGAAAATTAATAATGGTTACCAACTTTTCACGTACGACACTATCGACTATCCAACAATTCCAATTCGACACAGCTGGCTTCTACAACATGTCGTGGGTTAAACATTGACTGTCTAAGGGAGGAGGCCGAGAAATCACGTATTCCAATAGGCTTTGAATGCATTGTGTGTAATGAGTGCCAGGCGAGAGGATGACGGCAAAAAAGTAGTGGTGTCAGACAGAGCAGACGGTGACAATGCGCTGGTATGTGTATGCCGAAAATACCAGCGAGTGTGTTTCGTTCAAATAGTTACAACCGTAGCACTTACAAGTTTAAATTCGAATTCGTTGCATATACATACATACATACAACAACAAGGTAAGACTGTGTCAGTTTGTGTAACAACTGCGTTGGATGCAAAGTACTGGAATGTGATAGAAAACAGTTCAGAAATGATACCTCAACACCAAGCACAAGCAATAAAAAGGCCACCAACCACAGAAATACACCATCGTACCACCAACATTTTTTAAGCAATAACGCCAGCGCAGCCTTGTGGTTTGCAATAGTTTTTTCCCTTCCAATTAGGTCAACCGCAGGTAGCAGCGTTCAGCAGATGTAAAGCGAAGTATTAGTTTGCTGGGTTATTTGAATTTTTGCGTTTTGTTATTTGTGTATCGATATTAATGGTATTTTGTGCTTTGCTACTATAGGTGGCAATTCGTGCCATAAACTATCGCTAATACATGTAATTACATATATTACAATATCTTTCCTGCTGTTTATTTGTTGCAAGAAGAAACGTGGTTTAATAAGCATATTGATTTCAAAGTTTGTGAAAATGCTGCAACTTAGAAATAACGGGGTCGACAATGGGTTAAAGTTCGTATGCGGGAAAAAACATGAACTGATAGGCCTATTGATTTAAAAATTGATGAACACGCATTGAAATCAAAAATAATGCGACACGTGATTTTCATTTTCGTACAGTGACGTCCAATTTAACGAATCTTATGTTGTACCCCCAATTTGTTAAATCGAAAAATTCGTTAAATCGTTTAAAACTTTTATTTGTTTTAAACCATCCTTCTTATAGAAATAAGTTTCACATATTCAGTTATTAAATAAATATCTTGTTTTATACCAGCATTTTCAAAATACAAATGTGACTATGTATGTACAGTGAAAAAGTCTTCGATGCGCGATTGCCTCTTGACTGCAAGTAAGTTTTTCTGTATGGCAATTACTTGCAACTCTCTTAACTTAAATACTTTTGAGCAATCAATGTTATTTTGTACTGCCCATATTATACACTTCTCTGCACAATTTATTGCGTCTTCGTGCTTAACGTTTTGTGTAGAATCATCAATATTGTCATCTGATTGTACGTCCACTTCATCATCGCTTCCATCGCAAAAACAATTGAGGTACCGTTCACTTGACGAAACGAAACATTCTTTGTTATTGTAAAGAATGTGAATGTTCAAATAAAAACCATTCGAAGGTTTTTTGACGAGGGTGAAAAACAACAAAAATATTCGTTATACCGAATAGCATATTTCACTTTCGTTCGTAATATAGAACCATCAATGGAAAAAATTTGGCCGTACGTTAAATCGAAAATTCGTTAAACGGAAAGTTCGTTATACAGGACGTGCACTGTATATAGCTGAATGGAGAAACATGATTTAATGAGTTTTTTGACTTCAAACTTAGTTAACACGTTGACTGCCACGGCAATTTTCAGGATTCCGGTCTAAGAAGCCAATGTAAATAGCTGCACGAATATGACAAGTAAACACACTACGAGATAACTCGTAGTCGGCGTACTAGCAAAGAACGCAATCTACGAGTTATCTCGTAGTTGGCAGTCAACGTGTTAAAGCACTTTAACCGAAAAGTAATGAGACACGTGTTTTTAATTTTTTTGAAATTTTGTATGGAAAATCATGGTTTAATGGTTTTTTGACTTCAAACTTAGCTAAAGCACTTCAAACGAGAAATACATAAATACATGGGCCTATTGACTTCAAAATTGGTAAACACACTTGAAATCAGAAATTATTCGACACGTGTTTCTCATTTTTTTTTAATAGAAATCTTACAGTTTCAACAATGGCAAAAGGTGTGCATATCAGGAAAATTTAAAAATAACATTAACCGATGGGTCTATAGGCTTCAAAATTGGTGAATACACTTGGAATAAAAATAATTAGACCCATGTTTTTCATTTTTTTTTAATTAAAACGATGGGTTAAAAGTTTGTATGGAGAAACATCATTTAATGGGGTTTTTACATCAAAATTGGGAAAAACACTTGGAATAGAAATCGATTAGACACATGTTTTTCTATTTTTTCGAAAATCAAATTCTGACGGGGTCAACAATGGGTTAATAGTTTCTAAAGGGAAACATGATTCAACAGGTCTATTGACTTCAAATATGGTGAAAACACTTAAAATTAAAATTTTTTTTATAAAAATCTGACGGGGTCAACAAAGGGTAAAGAGAAACTTGATTTATTCGTCATTATTCGTTAATTTTAACGTCAGACTTGCATGTGAAGCCGCGGGGTCCTGCTAGTCAATATTTTGATTGTACAGTTATAGGTAGCCGCCATGGCTTCGCTGCTTAGCGCATTAAGAAAGTATAAATGCTCGAACCCATGTTCAATCCTTCGTTGTAACTAACACCAAAATATAAAATAACCGGTTTTCTTTCGGTGGGCGTAATCAGACTGTTTTGCCAATTCGTTTTATAAATACTCTTAAAAATTGCACTACTTAGTGCCTTTAAAGCTTCTTAGCCCTAACACACCTGAAATACATAATTCTTAGGTAATATTAAAAATGTTGTGTTTTAGAAATCGTGTGGGACTTTTGTTTTAGTCCAAAAAATTCACTTTTCATGAGGAAATCTGACCATGTGAAATGTATGGCTTGTAGAATTTCATGCCCGTGTTGAAATCACGTCGAATGCAATCAAGACGTTAGGTAAGATGTCACATACGTCGACGTACTACGCTGCTGGGTCGGAAATTTAAAAGGACAGCTATGCAAGCCAGTGTTATGATTCGCACAGTTGGTCGTCGATTTGTCGGAGATAAAATTCGTGGATAGTGGATACTGGAGCTATTGATAGTGGCTAGTAATGTGGAATAGCAATAATCGCAATAAAAAATTGGCGAGGCCCATAAAAATGACATAATGCATTCGGAAATATGAGGCATCCTCCATAAATCAAAACAAAAGTGAAAAAGCATTTGCGGCCAGAGATGTGTGACACGAATAATGCTTATGAGTAGGCAACTGCAACAACAGTTGCATTCACACACGCTACAGATACTGTAAAATGCAGTCAAGTATCTATTACTTTTTATCGTTTTTATGTGGTTAATGCGGCGCGTAACCACAATTGTGACGATGGAGTCGGAAAACTCGCCCTCAACAAACGAAATATTAAAGAAAAGCAAGAGAGCGACGACGTAGATCGGAGAGCACAACAGAGTGCTGGCACGGGATCATCAGGTTTAAGCTTTCAGAGGGGCTCAAATGACGTCACGCCAGGTGGGGTCTATGCTCGCTCTACGCAACGAAAGTGAAAAGCGAAAAATCCGAAATGAGACCAGACTGTGAATGTCGACAGCGGCTGGTTGATTAACTGGTTGGTTGGCCGCTTAGTGTTTCTGTTGGTACCAATACCAAAAGCAACAACAACAACAACAGCAACAATCACGCGAGCGATAACGGCAAATGGAACAGAAAAAATATCAGTGATCGTTGGCATGAAGCTAGGCGTATATAAAAGACGCTTTGGCCAGGCGGCGCTTTGCAGATACATTCGTGGTACCTTCGAGGACAATACGTTGCTTGACCGCTGCAAAGAAGACGTGTGTGTAACTTGAGTGTTCGGAAGTTAATGGCCGGAAACTTGTGCAGTGTTCGATTGCATGAATTTATTTAATTTTATTCGGAACCATAATTATCGAAAATGAAGCTCCTTATGTGTTGCATTACCCTGTTGGGAATCGGTGGTAGTGCTACTGTAAAGGCACAGCCACAGAATGTGGATCCCGCATACCTACGCCAGTACTATAAGCAGCAGCAACAGCAATCACATAGCGCCGATGCCACACCCATCTACGAGCAAAATTCTGAGCAGAGTCAGCAGTATGTGGCATCCGGACAGCAGCTGCGTCTTAAGGACACCGTGCAAGAGCAAGTAATGGATTCGGGTCAAGACATCGAATGTGTGCAAAAATTACATATAGTTTTGTTGTTTTGCTTTCTAAAAGATCCGCGCGCAGCAACATCAACAGCAGCACCAGCAGGGGAGCTATGTGGCTCCCGCAGTACGCGACTACGTGCAGCATCAGTCGCAGCCACAGCAGGTTTGCGCCTTGGCATTGCAAGCGCAAAACGTTTGCAATCCACTGCCATTTTTGTTTCTGACCTGAAATATTACTTATATCAGGTGCAGTACCAGTCGCAGCCCCAGCAAGTGGCATACCGGACGCAGCCGCAGGCGGTAAACTCGCCACGCCGAACACAACCGGCGCATCAATACCAGACACAGCCGTCTAAGAGTAAACTACAGCAGCAGCAGGAGGAAGAGGAGTACGATGATGTAAGTTTTGTTACGATTTCTGAAATTACAATTAGCAATGTGTGATATCCGAATTTTGCGGCTCTAACAAACATATATAGGAAAAGTGCAAATGTGGCCTTGCAATTGAGTTCCGGCAAAAAAGTAAAAATAATAGTTAAATCATGAGTAGTTAAATCCTAATTAATATGGCACATTATGGCAACTTATAGATATCAACTAACCGCATGAATTAGATAATGAAAAAATTGCACAATATTTATGCAAGAAGATACTCTTAGAAGGCTCTGTGGCCAAAGAGCTATATTACTCGTAGGGTCCTCGTAGGGAATAGGTCTACTATTCTGCAGCAATCAGCCACAACAAATTGTTTATATCTTTTGTTCATCCACAAGAAATATAGCCCTGGAAACACACCCACATGGTATAGTAGTATTTATTTTTGGGATAGACACAATTTGTATTGCATGAGTATAACTGCACATTAATTTTCTGAGTGTAGACATACAATAAAATTAAAAATATGTGAAGAGTCGATGACACCTTTGATGTTCGAAATGTTGTCGAATGTGAAGAAACCATTTGGCAATACACATCATTGACTGCAGGCCTTCAGCATAAGTTCATTAACACGTAAGCCAAGAGCGTGTTTGTTTTTACTTTGTAACAATAATATTCGTAGCTGCAGTACTAGCAACAACGGCGAATAATAAGTGAAGCAATCGCTGATGCATTTCTTGCTATACATATTGCCTCTTTTCCGAACAAATTAATACAACTCAAGTGAAGGGAAATCACTTCCCTCTGTATGTATGTGTAAGATGAATGTAGATCGTTGGTAATCATGCAATTAGTATTGGAGTATTTCATTGGCTTTCGCTGCAAACGTAACTTTCGCTTACCAATTTTTGAACGAGCTATTAAAATAACTCAATTTGATTTACCACATCAAATATTTAACTTAGTGCCCATATTTATACAAACATTACTTTCATTGAAGTGAAACATGCATGGCCTACTGAGCATTCATTAATTTACAATAAAACGGTTTAGCGCGAGATTAAGATCAGCTGCCTCCAATACCTCAAGTGACAATCACGCAGTAAATCACAATTAGCCTCATTTTACCAAAACTCAAACAGTTGTTTGCAGCCGAGTACATTTGTCTTGCTACCAGACAACTTATCTCAATGTTTTTTTAAATTATTTCGCTTACAAAACCAGTTCCGTAACTTCCCCACTTACTCAAAGGGGATTTTTTGAGTACATTTCAAGTCCGTCTGATGGCGTTTGTTGCCGCCAATTCCTTTATGCATAGACACAGTTCTTTTCCCACTTGATTTTCGACAGTAATTTTACCACAATCACAACCACTGAGCCCAACCCAACTATTGACGACTAGCAGTTGCCTTAACCTACTTTCCGCGAAGTCAACAACAATAAATAGCAAATTCCGCTGCAAAGCACTTGGTGCCACGCTGTCGTTTAGGCGATTTGGCAGCGCGGGTGTATTTGTGGGCTAATTTTTATATGTCTGTTTCCCTATATTTCCCTTTGCGGAATTTCACCCTTGGGCGACTGTTCTTTATTGCTCTATTGTTTTACTGTTGCTGATGTTTATGTGTTGCAATAGGTTGTGACGGACTGGCGGTGGATAATGTTTACACAATACAATAGATGAATTTCTATTTTCTACAAGATACTGCCAGTTGTCTTGCGTAGGAAAATGCATGTATGCATGTGTGTAGGCAAGTTTAGAAACTTTCTTATAATAATTGGAAAAATCCGAAAGGACAAATATTAGTTTATGTAGTTTGAAGAGCATAAGTAGATGTAGATGTCATTTTCCACAGATTTCGTTGCATTTAGTATATTTTGGTTCAATAGTATTGTAGCGTTGTAATGCAGAAAGTAAGTAAAATATGAGGAATGAAAATATCGTAAGCGAGCGATTTTAAACCGAACTGAGCTTATAAGCACACATATGTATACACGCGCGGTGGCGGTCAAAGCACGAGGCTTATGAGACAAATGCCTAGGGCGGCGTATTGGTAGGGGCGGCAAAATTTGCGAGCGAAATGAGTAATTTTGTACGTGAAGAAAATTCATTTTAAATGGGTGCAAAAATTCAGAAAAATACTGTCTTTATGGTCATTCACAAAAATATTCCCACATGTTCGTTATAATTTTGATTATCAATCGATCTGTATGAAAAACATTGAATTTAAACAGATCACATGTGGTTGATAATTTTCGTAAGTATTTTAATACAAAAATTCAGGGGCGATTTGCCTCGGGCGGCATATAAGCTTTGTCCGCCACCGCGCGCACGTACTCCGTGCGTATTTGTATGCGGCACAGTCGCAAACTTCAGACTGATACTTGCATAAGACTTACACTATTTCTTTCACGTCGTTCATTATGTAGTTTGCATCTCGATTTGCTTCCATTAAATCCAAAATACTTTCACTTGACAGCGTATGCAGGCCGTATGCAGCGTATACACTCAGTCTTACCAATGGCTTACAAGTAGATAGTAACCTGAATGGGGCAGGTGGTGGCAGAAAAACGAGGCAGCTCGCTTCCAGCTCTTGGCAATACGCACGCAAATGCTGCAATTGCCGGTTACGAACTACAGTTAATGACGCAACATGCGCGTTCGATGGTTCGATTTCAGTTCATTCAGCTAGTTTAACTACACGCATACAGATATAATAGTAGTATATTGAAATAAATACATACAATAACAATAGGAAAGCGTGTAATGTGAAGGCAGCTCTCCACTGTCACCATTTTGATATTAATATATATTTCTTGGTTACAGCAAAACTCCTCGTATCAATTCGGCTTCGATGTGAACGACGACGAGTTCACCAATTACCAGAATCGCAAGGAGGTGCGCGACGGCTCAGTAATCAAGGGCAGTTACTCCGTCGTCGACTCGGACGGTTTTATACGCACAGTCAAATACACGGCCGACCCAAAGGAGGGCTTTAAAGCAGAAGTTATACGCGAGCCCACCGACATTGTTGTCAAAATTCCTACTCCCGCGCCGCAGCAACTCCTGCGCAGCAACCTCAAGTCACAGGACTACGCGCCAAAACAACAGCAACAACAGTACCACCAGCCTCAACAGTACCACCAGTACCAGCAATAGTGCGATGTAGCATCCACTTGAGATTCCTAATCGGAGTGTAGTGAGCCGGCGGAGCTATGCAGTTCATTCATTAAACGATTTTTTATAGTTTATTATGTTTATGTACATAACATATGTATGTCTGTATTGCATTATAAGTAATTATATACAATTTCATTTGATTGCAAGTGTAATTCGGTCAAAAACTAAATTAATTAAATCTATAATACATACATGTGTCGTGTTTACTGCGACTAATGTACATAACTGTGTAGATGAACTAAAAGTGGGTGCATTTGTATATAGTATGCATAGATGGATGTGAGAAATTAGGAAACTAGATATTTTGTAGCCACCCAAAATCGCCATGGTTGTAGTATGCAAAGATAATTGCAAACAAGTTAAAAAAGTCTTCTTCAATTACTAAAGCGTGTGACTACTACAATCGCACAACAGTACATCTTGCAACGTCAATACAATTAGCATATCTTAAAAACATTCAAAGTCCAACACTCAAGTTAAATCAAACAATGGTGTCCTCAAAAGTGGTCACCGTCTTTACGCGGCCGGTCAAACTGGTTTCATAAAGACAACAGAGGCTGAAGAAATTTTACGTCTCACTGCATAAATTAAAGTCCGAGCGCATTGGGAAGCCACTGAGAAGTTTAACGCGAGTGTCCTTTTGCAAGGATAACACCGATACAAAAATAAAACGCTGCGTTCATAATCACAGTTGTGAATCATGGGAAAGGGTAGGCTCAAAGTGAGGCAGCAGCACAGAAAAAATTTGAAGATGACCTCACTCACAAACAATTCGTCGTGAACCGGTCCCGATCATGCATGCATACTATTTATGTATGTGCGTATGACAATTTGGTGAACCTATTCGACTGACCTGCATGCTATGTGAAAGCTAAAATTTTTTGAAACTATAAGCTTTCGCAATTACCTTTCGTTTACAACTAGTAATTGCGATGAGAAAATGTTTAATGTAATGAAATGGGACTGATTAGTTCTGGCAAAACAATACACATACCACACACCAACACAACTATATGGACAGATTGTGGATAGTCTAGTGGAGGTGCAATTGATACTAAGATGTCACTCGGGCAAACGATATGCAAATGAGTATGGCTAGCCGACCGGACAAACGTCGTGCTTACAGAAAAGATCAACAACCCTTAATGCAACTGCAACTTACAAGACAATGCTGCAGGTACTCATACAAATTCATTCAACCCTTCCGCATTCCTTCATATTTGCATAAATATTCATTTATATGGTGTTATTGTTGTTGCATTTCCTTACAGGACATCCGTGCGCTTCTGAGTTTTGGTCAGCGAAAACTGGTTTTTTGGCTATCCCAAGTACAGCACGGACCTAAGCACGACCGTCCACGAATTGACCTTTTATCATCGCAAAACCGGACTGACCACTTTTGGCGTGAGAACTTTTGCTGTGCCCAAACCACCACTACCTCCTTCACTCCCTCCTTCTTTTGAATGAAGGATACTTGCATTTTCTTTGTGACTGCACGTAGAATATGCTTTATTTTAATCCTTTCACTGGTGCCATCGTATTTTTCCTTGTCTCATGACCATAGGAACATTTTGCTTTCTGATGCAAATCAGTGCCAACATTTTCGAAAAGGGCTCAAGAAAGTGCTATGATGATTGCAACATATAATTCGCATTGCATTAGAAACATTCTCAATTTTAATTTATTAATAAATACTCAAAAAGTAAGCAAAGTCACGTTTCAGCTGTTCGCTGCCCTCCTGGTATGCAAATGCGTATCACCGGACAGTCTCAACGTAGTTTTCCATTCGCCATATCCCAATGGTGCTCGCCGTAACCGCCCGTCGCATCAGCCCATATGACCTTCTCGAAATAATCGAAAGAAACGAAACATTAACATTTTGCCAAGTCATTTCTGGGAATGATTGGAAAATTCCAAATGTGGGATTTTCCTACTTTTATACCTTTCCCTTGTGGCGGTTTCTCTCATTTAACGATTCGAAGCGTTTTCCAAATAGCTCTGGCCGGCTCTCAACGTGCCCGAAATTAAGGTGCTGCGGATCATTGTATCGCAGGTAGATATCACTGAACATGGTAATGGACATATTGCGAAAGTCCTTATTAAACCTTATCAAATGACTTCATTGCTTACTTACTGAAAAGCACGAATTTCCTCCTTCAAAGGCAGCTTTTTCTTTAGGTTGTCTGTCTTTGTGATAAACTTTCGTGTGGAGTTCGGCGCCGGTTGTGATTCCCACGTTGTGGAATCGTACAGAGTACCTGGAGTGCCTAGTGTTGATTTTGGTTCGATTAGATTTGTGTAACGCCTCCTCCGATATTCGTCATCGAGACTGGGCAGCTGGTCTACATGCAGCACACTGTGCTCGAATATAACTGGGTGTGGCTCCAACAAATGATGCTGTGGGTTCACAGCAGCGTCTTGCGATCGTTTGATTTGTGATTCCGCGTGCGCTGTAGTTATGCGTGACTTAGCCTGGTAGAAGTTCCCCCCATTACGGTGTTGGGCCACTTCTGCTGGAGTCGCCCGTGGTCTTGACACGGAGGGCAACGATTGATAAATGGGGGCGCTGTTTCTTTCTGCAAAACGTATGAGTGCCGAAGCATTAGGCGCTACGAGATTTCCATCTTCCATTTCGTACTGCATGAGGCGCGATTCATAAGTCGGACCAGCATGTTTAAGTTTTCCATGTCCAGCGAAGTTTCTATATGCTGCACACTGCTGGCTCACAGCGAACACGCATAAGCAACAAAGCGTCACAACATTTATAAACGCCATTGCTATATATACTCGTACTTATACATATACATATATATTTAACTTGCTAAATTTTGTAGTGAACACTTCGTTCTCTGTTGCCTTTCAAACTTTTACTTACGCCACATTCCACTCGGATTGCAATTTATAGGAAAATGAAGCAAGAAGCTGATTTGAAGGCGGAAGTTTTTACCAATGGTGTTCATGGCTTGGTTGTCGCGCTTCTCTGTCTGCCTGCAGCAGAGCGTGTAATGATTGTTTAAGTTTTTCCAACTTCGAACCCGATCGGTGAACGCAGTGCTGTGGAGTGCAAGAAAGCTTGTTATGCATAGCATACTTGCTCTCTAGTTGAGTTTTTAATCATTTTCAAGAGCGCTACGGCTGGCGGTGGATATTTGTCTTCTTGGAATAACTAATATTTGATTGTTTCACTTACATGCCCAATGCTCTTGCACTCGTAAATTTGTGCTTTTGTTTCTTTTTGTGATTTCTTAGGAATTGTTCTGAGATTGTCTCTGTGTATAAGCATTTTTCTTTATACACCCTTTTCCAACTGAATGATACTTTTAATAAGAACAGTAGGCGGGGCTGTAATAAGATTCAATGCTTTATAGAAAGAGACTTGAGCTACAATAACATGCCCACATTGTAGGTCATGTGTACATAGTCATACCTTAGGTTTAGACTTAAGCGCAAGGTCACACGGTGACCATGCGAGAGTCCTTTCTTTTAAATATGCATGCACAAAAGGTTAAATTGATTCACACAATATACTGCGAGTCACTGAATACATTATGGCCTACATCAGTGGTGCAAGGCAAGGAGTGTTTTCGGGGTTCAAACTCAAAAACATAGTTTTTGTTAAAAACTTAAGTTTGTATGTTATTGCTCTGACCATTTCTTGCTTCAAATTGAAAGAGTGGATTAAGAGTATCTGGCCAAGTGTAGCTAGTACTTACTAAAGCTTTTTGCACCATTTCCAATGAACTCTGGGTTGGGAATTCGTCGAAAAACGGGATTTCAGGGGAGAGGGGTTTTTAGTCAGCAGTAATTCGGTAATACGAATTGCTAGTATCTTTCTAAAGGAAGAAGCTCTTAACGAGAGCACACGATCCGTTACTGAAGGTTCTCACAAACTAGTTGTGATTACGCTTATGCTTACGTCTACGCTACCTTTATATCTTTTGACCAATTAAACAACATTCCCAAAATTCAAAATCCATTGGAGCACCATTTAGAACAATTTATGTTTCATTTACAGATATATATTTTTATTTTAACGCAAGAAGAAACAACAAACGACTTATTTTCATATATTTTTTCGCAACGAATTCCTATCATTGCAGTTTGGATTAAGTTGAGTTAAATTGATTATTGTTGACCTGAAAACATGTTGAATTATTCCCAGCCGTACTCATTTGCATACGTAACGTATATTCCAGAAAGATTCGCAGCAATGCAAGGCTTAATATTAAGTTCAGGTTTTAGATATACAAGGTGCAACCCAAAGTAAACAGGACTTTTATAAAATAAAGAAAACGGATGATTATTTTTGTATAATTCTTTTTATTTATTCAAAATACTCTCCTTCTGCTTCGATACAACGTTTTGCACGGTCCAAGAGCATTTGGAATGAGTGTTTTAGGTCATCGGCCGGCATCGCCTTCCGAATGTTGGTACAAGCCTTTTGGATGTCCTCAACGTCCTTATAACGGTTTCCTTTCATCGGCAAATGCAACTGACCGAATAAGTAGAAGTCACAGGGAGCCATATCAGGCGAATACGGTGAATGATTGATGGTAAAATGCGATTTTTGGTCAAATAATCGGTCGTAACTAGGGCTCTGTGAGCCGGTGCATTATCATGCAATAAACGCCAACTTCCTTCCTCGCGATATTCTGGCCGAATACGACGAATGCGATGCACCAAACGCTTCAAAACTTCAACATAAAACAAAGCGTTAATTGTTTTTCCCGGTGGAACAAACTCTCGATGAATTATTCCCTTTGAATCGTAGAAACAAATGAGATGAGTTTTGATTTTTGACTTCTCACGGCGGGTTTTTTTCGGATTTGGCTCATCTGGGTGCTTCCATTCGGCACTTTGACGCTTTGTTTCGGGATCATATTGAAAGCACCACGTTTCGTCACCGGTTACGATGTTGAACAAGAAATTTGGATCACGTCTGGCTTCCCGAACGATGTCTTTTGCGTGCTCAATTCTCTGCGCTTTTTGGTCGTCGGTTAAAGTGTGCGGAATGAAGCGAGAACACACTTTACGGAGACCCAAATGTTCGGTTAAAATGCGATCAATCGATGTTTTGGAGATGTTCAATTCCATTTCCATCAATTCCAATGATGATTTTGGCTGCATTTTGATAAAATCACGCACAGTTTTGATGGCATCGTCAGTAATCACAAATTTCGACTGGCCGACGTGTTCGTCGTCATTCAAGTCTTCACGACCATTCTTGAATCGATTCAACCACTCATTAACACGGCCACGGGATAAACAATCATCACCATAAACTTGCTTTAACAATTTAAACGTTTCGGTAAAAGTTTTACCAAGTTTAAAACAGAACTTAATATTAGCTCTTTGTTCGATCGACATTCTCGTACCAAAGTTAAAAACATACTGTCACATTGAGCGGGATATTTCGGCGTCTACTAGACCAAATGTCATGAAATTAGACAGTATGTGAATGAAAGATGTACCTTTCCAACGCATGTCCTCACACATAGATGGCGCCACCAGAAACGTCCCTTTTGCAAAAGTCCTGTTTACTTTGGGACGCACCTTGTATGTACATTTAGAAGTTTCCTTTTCAGCTCACCTTTCATTATAAGCATACATACTTATACAAATTTCCGTTTCACACATCTATATAAATAAGTGTCCATAAGTATTGGTAACGATGACTGTGCCTTAAATTTGAGCGAAATTCTCTACGTAACCCTTCGAAAGGACATACTTAATGGTGATTGGTCGCCATTAGCAGCGCACTTGAACGACTTTAACCAACTGCTTCTCGCGGCGCCTGTTATGTTAACGGGTGTCAATAAGGGTGGCAAATTAACGTTGACCTATAGACCACACGCATGGGTATATACTTGCAGCTGTGAGTATGTGTGTGCTTTACTCGTGTTCATGGCTTGCAACCCCCGGGAGTGTACATGAAGACGACACTTTTTCAGAATTGCATGACGTCTGAAAGAGCTTAGTTTCTGCCGCATTCAACACTCGTTGTTGCAACTTTTAACAGCCGCGTAGACGCTCAATTGCAAAATATCACAAATTAAAATCGTATTTTTAGCCTTTATTTAGGCCTACGCAGTATTGAATTTGGTGAGTTTTTCTTTCAACAATTTTCAAAACCAGGTTGACAATGCAATGAAATATAGTAAGTTATATTTTGAATAGTGTAATTACATTGGAATGTGTTGTACTAAATTTTTACACGCACAAAACGGATCCATGTATATACATGCGTATACCGCAACGTTACAATACGGGAAAGTGTCGGTCATCCTCATTGCAGCAACAACATTATTTCTGCTGGGTGCTTTCGTGATCATGAATTTGCTACACACATTCACACTTGGGATTTGATTATTTTAGTATTGCTTGGAGCGCACATCGGCCATTTAATCATTCATATTGACGTTGTTCATGCGCATCTTCGCAAAGTCCTCAAATACAATATTGTCATCGTCGTCCTGATAGTAGCCTTTGACATTGCGATGCTGTTCAATCGATTTCATCTTTTTCATGGCGTTGGAGCGCTTCTTCTCCACGGAACCTATCAAAGAGGCGTGAATTTACTTTGTCGACTACAAGTAACGGAATTTCGGACGAGCAGCGGCACATTGTGGCGTTCTATTCGCACAGAAGATAGTTCATTGGGCTGCTGACTTGCAAATGCCTAAGTTCGCAGCCCAACTCAACCGGCCCATTAACCGAAAGTTGTGAAACTGTGATAACTACCTAACTATTGTGATAACTACCTATTCACCACTGTCAATGAATGCCGCTTGCTCCTGTCGTTAACTCACCTGGTGCTGGCTGCAGTAACTTGAATGGCACATCCGTTTGCATTTCACCACCCAATGTTCCACAGTTGAGCTTGATGCGAACCGAATACGAGATGACAATGCCACACGCATCTCCGGTGGACTTGCCTTCTTGCACCATGGTCGAAGAGGCCAAGTTCACATCTTCGTCCTTCAAGTGCCCGTCGAGCGCAATACCTGCCGCAAAACAAAGCATCTTTCTTAAGATAATTTTCTTTAAAATCGAGTTACACACCATGGCGATCCTTGTTGTTGGCTGCTAGCGGTATCAAGTAGAATGTTTTCGACAGATTGGCGCCCGGAGTGATGGGGCAGCCTTCCTTCGTTTCCAACTGCGCAACATGTTTGCTGAACTGCGCATTCACCATAGTGATTTCTGTGTGCTGTACAATGAAGCATTTAATGTTTTTAACCGACTTTTTTGAGTTGTTGCTAATTTGCACGGTGGCCGCCACTTTCTCGCCGTGGTAGTAGATTTCACGGTCGAGCGTTACCTCCAGACTAATTTTGCCGTTGGAGAATGTAAAGCCTTTGCTAACCAATGAACTGGGCAGCCTTTGGCCACGCGTTGGCGGTGCGTACTGCAGTTTTTTGATCACCAGACTGACCATGCTGCGCTTGTGTTGACGATCGTCCTCTGAGTCGGCCACGTATGCTCGAATATTGTACTCGATGCCTAGCGGTTTGCCATTGTCGTCACCTTCCTGCTGCAGTGTCACCGAGCTGGGAGAGTTGGGCGGAAAGTGGAAGGTGAAGGGGTGTGCATTGGCACCAAGCTTGCGAACCAGCTTCTCCTGCATCGGTGTCATCTCCATGTTGGGGTTAGTCATGGGCACAATTTGCTCACGGCATAAAATCAGCTCCTTAGAAAACTTGACCCCCATGACTTCGTCCTCTTCGCGGCCATAGCGATAAGTGGTCACTAGTTGTCCAAATACACGACGACTCTTTAAGTAATCGGGATCGACGACTATAACGCCATCTACGGGATCGCAGTAATCCAAATGATCGATGAAATCACGACGTCCAAGATAAAATGTTACTTTGCCATTGGGGGTGGCTTTCTTAAACACTTTCACCGACACAACCATTGTGTTTGCAGTTCAGCAAAATTGTGTTTGTATTTTTTAAATTCTCTATTACAGCACCACAAAAAGTGCTAGAAATGTTCGCGACCGTTTGGAGAAGGAAAATGATTTTCTACTAGTCAGATTCACCTACTTATATACCTTTGGTAGTTTTAGCGCATACGACACATAGAGAGGCTTTGTCAGCTAAGTGGATTTTCTAATTATGCGGCTATTTGTTTCTATTTTGTTGACGTCGTTGCGAAAATGTAATACTAAATGGGGAATAAGGGTGGTTCTTGGTGGTTTAACGGCACTTACAAATGTCAAGTTTGCCATTAGCGACAGCAATTACAATTTTCTGCGACCTCATGTAATGTCACGTCTGCATGGGCTCATCAATGCTTTACCTAAAAAAGTACTACACTGACGAATCGTCGCTGGTAAAAGGAAGTCTGAATTACTAAATAGTCAGCATTCACTTTTACTATAAAAATAACTCCAAATTGGAAATGAAATTTGTTGAATAATAATTAACGCAATTCAAAGTCATAGTTATAAAGGTACAAAAATATGCAGCAAGTTTGCAATGTGTATCAATGCGCGTTAAAGTGTGACTTTTTATAGTATCTGGAGTTAAAATTTGAATGGGCCGGAACATTTGTTAGACACAGTTAAAGGCATAAATTGTACTCTTAGTTACGAGTATTTGAAATATTGGTCAGATGCCCTCACGGATGCGGTATAAAGTCTTGTTTTTGTTTTGTTTGTTTCATAACAACACACGTGACTCATCTTCATTTCTAAGCTCTAATTTCCACAACAGTGTTTTCGTTTGGCATTCTTCAGTTTGTTTCGTGGTTTTCCTAGGCGTTTTCGTTTATAACCACGGCAATGAAGTCGTACAAATGTTCGTTGGGGTACGTATTGCACGTGTGAATATTACATTGCAGGCATTGACAAAAGCGATATCGATTTAGCTGATTTGCAATAAAAGCGAGCATAAGTGGAAGGGGATGTGCACCATGATCGGTGTCGTAGCATATTTTCAGGCGTACTTTGTAGTCAGTGAGGGTTTGTGTGTACGCTGATCATGCAAAGGTGAATTTCACGCCGGAGAATACCTAAATGTGGATGATAGATCTTGTTGTGACGAACGTTCTGTGGAAATTGTTTATTTCTTTCGCAAAGAATCTGCATGTAAATAGTTTGTTTAAAATGTACCTTTTCAGAATCATTATCAATCATTACCGCACTCAACGCACTCATCTACATATGCAGTCGTATAACACTCCGGAACGACATGGCTACAGCGTGCGCTTCTCACCATTTGAGCCGAATCATGTGTTGTTGGCTTCCAGCCAGCTATACGGCTTGGCTGGTGGTGGAACGCTATTTTTGCTTGAACAATCTTCAAAGCATGCTGGAGGCATCTCAGAAATACGCCGGATGGAGTGGTCGGACGGTTTATTCGACGCAGTAAGTTAATTTTGTACCCGTTTACAATTTTTTCAATGGTGTCAAGCACACATTCATATCTTGAAATTCATAGGCCTGGTGTCCTTATGCAGACAATGTAGCAGCCACCGCTTCTGGCGATGGCTCACTACAGATCTGGGGTGGATTGGATGCAGATGCGGATGTTACACTGAAAGCCCTTTCAAAGCCAATAGTTTGCTTGCAAGAACACAAAAACGAGGTCTATAGCATAGATTGGGGCGAACAGTGGAACTACCATCAACTGCTCTCAGCCAGCTGGGACAGATCCATTAAGCTGTGGGACTGTAATCGCCAGAACTCAGTGGCCACTTACGTTGGCCACACTGATTTTATTTACTGTGCCAAATTTTCTCCACTCATAGCGAACCTTTTTGCCAGCGTAAGTACAGACGGGTATTTAAAATTATGGAATTCTTTTGATTTTTCAGGTAAACCGCTGATGAGCATTGAGGCGGCTCACTCAAGTGAAGTGCTAGCTTGCGACTGGAGTCACTTTGACAGGAATGTGCTTGTAACCGGCGGATCGAATGGACTGGTCCGGGCATGGGACTTACGAAATATGCGACATTATGTATTCCAGTTGTTTTCTGGCGAATTTGCGGTACGACGACTGGCCTTTTCTCCGACGACAGCTTCGGTGTTGGCCGCCGCTAATTATGATTTCACCACCAGGTACGCGATTTGGATTTAATTATCTCTATTCAACCATATTGCGAACTTTGCGATTTCACAGAATTTGGGACTATAATAAATCCCTTGACGCTATGGAGATCAACGTTAATCACACGGAATTTGTCTGCGGGCTTGAATGGAACACCAATCGACCACATCAGTTGGCAGACTGCGGTTGGGATGCCGTGGTCAATATATATACCCCAAAAACGCTGTTGAATTAACAACAGAATTGAAACGTCGACCATGACATTATGGTATCTGAAATTAATTTCTACATAAGGCTTGTGATATAACAAGAGGAAACTGATAATGGAAAAGTGAATTAAACTAAAACCAAAGACGTATAACTATACAAAAAAATGTATAGGCTAATAGCGTAGATGTCCAAAGTTTGCATATATGGAATATTGTGATAATAGGAATCACCTTGTACCTTGTACCTGGTACCTTGGGAAATGACAATAGTGGAATTACAATAAATCATGTTACAAATATTATATAATGGGAATGACATTTATTTGAATAGTTTCATAGAATGTTAAAATTTAAAAATTGTATCTTTTCAGACTTCAGCTTTAGTGTTTTATCAAAATTTAGAAGTACAAGGGAAATGAATGAGCAAGTAAAATCGTTAGAATCATGCAATCTGAAATACAGTGGTGTTCATACAAATAATATGATAGGGTTAGGGTTATCATAATTTTGTAACTTGTAACTTTCAAAATTACATAAAGTTTATTATTAAATATTTTACATACTTACATACGTTACATTTATTTGAATAGTTTCATAGAATGTTAAAATTTAAAAATTGTATCTTTTCAGACTTCAGCTTTAGTGTTTTATCAAAATTTAGAAGTACAAGGGAAATGAATGAGCAAGTAAAATCGTTAGAATCATGCAATCTGAAATACAGTGGTGTTCATACAAATAATATGATAGGGTTAGGGTTATCATAATTTTGTAACTTGTAACTTTCAAAATTACATAAAGTTTATTATTAAATATTTTACATACTTACATACGTTACTGGCATGATTGACTGATTACGATACTATGTAAAGCCTAACATCGCGCTACCATCCCATTATTCGTGTGTGCCTACAGTTTTATGCCGATTGCGAAAGGTTAATTGGGATCTTTTTCATAGACAATTTTACTCTCAGAGGTCTGTCCCTTTCTGCTGAGAGGACAGCCACTAAATAAAATTTTATATTAAAACTATCAAATTAATATTATGAATTTGTAATTCTATTTGTGTGGGAAGGGATAGTTGTTCACATTTTATCACTGGTTACCTATATTTGTGATATGAATGAAAAAACTTTGCGATTCTGCACAAGAAGAACTCTCCCCACTGGTAAACAATTTTTTAAATCGATTCAAAAGATGTTTTAGCCTATTAGTAGAGTAAGTTCGGGTAATGTGATATACTTGTTTGTTTTACGGCGATTCCCGATACACTTTGCCTTAAAAGACACTTTTTTTGGTCTCAAACTGCTCACTGACACATTATATAGTATATTTAAGATTATTAACTCTTCAAGGGGTCATTCTCATGCGCGGACAGGAAAAATGGACATTTTTCAGAAATTATTTCCTTTGTGAATACGAGGAATTATCAAAAAAGATATTCCACTTTAATTTATTCATTGTTATGGTACAAAAATAAAAAAAATAAACAAATTTTTTTAAATTTTTTCAAACACTTTTTTTCGATTAAGAAGCCGTGTCTTCTGCCGCGTCATGGTCAGCTGGCGGGGATTGTTTTGAGTCACAGGATTATCTGAAACATAAATTTCAAAGAAATTCTTAATCAGTATGAACGTACCTCTCGCCCGTAGTAAATTTGAATTTTTTCATAAGAATCTCACAAAATGGCAGGCACTGAAAAAAAATATGAAATGTTTAACATATCAGAGTGAATTTACTAGGGGCGATAGCTAACAGTATGTAGAATGACGTGACAAAATCGCAGAGAGATCGGATGAATGGTCTTTTTTAAATCATCCCCGCCATTTCAAAAAAAGGCGTTCCGAGAAAAACACGTTTAAAGTTTTGACTAACTGATTGAATCCTTGCTAGAAACCTTGACCGCTCGTTATATAAATGTCTGTAGAAGCCGAAATACTTGAAATTTTCCAATAAATATTTTGACAGCACCTATCATCAAGGATGATACATTCCAAATATGTTAAAAAAAAAAAAATTATTTTTACAAAATTTCACATGAGAATGACCCCTTAAGATAAACTGTTGACGACAAAATATCCAAATATTGGGGTCTGATAAAAGTGGCGGGTAATGTGATATACCATCTTCGGGTAATGAAGAAAGTGTGAACAGCTGATGCGAATGTCGCACCCATTCTGTTTCACTGTGCGTATTTTCACGACGACTGACGCGCTGCGTCATTTTTCGGTGCGTTCAAATTCGGCTGCCGATTTGGTTCTGTTTATACCATTACTCGACCGATTATGTAGAGCAATGCTTTTATCGCAATGGCTTGCAATTACAGTCGTGTCTGGATATAGTGAACTAATTATTGCAAGGCCAGTTCACAGTATCGAGGTTGTTCACTATATCAAGTTTACAATTTTTGTTCAAAAACTAGTTTTTTTTGCTCAAAATACACATTGTGTATATAAATTCAAGAGATAATTAAAATAACTTAGTAGGAAAAGACGTTTGCTACTTGCGTTCACAAAGTTTTAAATACACATAAAGAAGCCCACTTTCAACCACAATCGGTTTGCATTCGACAAAAAACATAACCACTAAGGTCAAAAAAACACCTTATTTTGTGACAATCAACAGCAAAAATACAAATTAGGGGAATACCCTCTTTCATTTTTTATTCCTTCTTGTGTTTTTTTTTGCTTTTTGCTTGAAATTGCTTTCAAAATTTTGTTCACTATTTAGAGGTTTTCGATTTAGAGGTTTTCGATTGTTCACTATTTAGAGTACTCCATGTAAAAATTTGGGTGTTCACTATATCGAGGTGTTCACTATATTGGGTGTTCACTATACCCAGACACGACTGTATTTGCATTAAACTCTTTTTGAAAGAGTGACAGAAAATATTTCACATGTAAAGTGAGCTGCAGTAAATTGCCTTTGTACAGGGATCTACGTGCGCTAATGTAAACGTGGAATAATTTAGAAAATTGCATTTTTTAAAGCATAGAAGACATATGACATATGTATGTACGCACATTATGATATAATTTATATTTAAAAATCAAATTAATTATTATTATATCAAAGTTAAAATGGGCTGACTATATAGTTGGCTTCATAAGTTTTCACTGTAAACGGTCATTAACAACATTTCCTAAAAAACTTGTTCGCGAAAATCTGTTTGTGTCACATATTATCGACACTTAACGTCCCGCTATTGGTATATGTATATTACTATTTTCAAGAACCACGTTTTTTAAAATATTGCAAAATGAGTTCTTTAGAACGCGACCGGAATAGATACATACATTAGTCCGTGGGTTAGTGGGTACCTTATGGCTTTTTCCTCTTTACATATTTCGAAGTAAACTCGTTTGTTGAATTCAATTTTACAAAGTGCAGTTGTTTAAAAAGTGAGAATATTTTCAAACCTACTTATAAGCATATCACGCCCAAAAGAGGCAACATACGCTCATAGAATAATACGAGGAATGGCTGAATCGCTGTCAGTGACAACCGCCACATATGGGTGATGACGTCTGTGCAGCCACTGTTGGTGATTGGTTTGTTTATGTCTTTTCTGTTGCTGCTAATGATAGCGTTATTGTTGCCAAAAATATAAATATGCGCGCTTGGGTAAAAACAAAAAACTATGAAAAATACAAAATACATGTGCGTGTATTATATTGTACAAATGCACGTAACCGGGGCGTGCATTCATTCATGCCACCTCCCATCAATGTTCAATATACATACATATGATAGACCCCTAGGGACAGGCAGAAGGTTAAAAACTGAATATGTGAGATTATTTCTTTAAGAAGGATGGTTTAAAACAAAAAAACTTTCGATCGATTTAACGAATTTTTCGATTTAACAAATTGGGGGTACAACATAAGATTCGTTATATTGGACGTCCACTGTATATAGTATGTATCATACATGTATAATATGAATATTAGATGTGGGTAATTCTCCCATCATAGCACAAACATACAATTTTCATGTGGATTCTGCACGCACTTTCAAGAACACCTCAAACAACCTGCAACAATAAATCGGCAAGCAGCCCAAGCGCTAAAAAAATTAACTAAAAATACTCGCACGCATTGCGCCCACAAGCAAGCGAAATGAGACAGTCGGCAAGTTCGAACAGCTAACAAAAATTAAAAAGAATTGAGAAGAGTCGCAACAGCAGAATTAAAAATAAAAACTCAATGACGTCAATCTGCGGCCAACGTCAATGCCGCCGCCGCAATCCTGACTGCAACCAGTGGTTCAGACGTGGGAAAACTCATTTCTGTTATTTATACTTATAATTCTGTATTAACAGATGCGGCAATGAATGATATATTTCAAAAATATTTCCCATATTTTTGTGAATTATATAGCTGGAGGTTTTTAAAATCAAGGTCCACCCATCGGAATCAAGAAGTCATTCATTTGTTAAGTGAAAAGTCAAACCTGGAGAAGTACAAAGATCCCTTTTTGTGTTTAATGTTCTAGTGAAAAAAAGCTGATTTGTGGAGCTCATTAAATAATTTTGTAATTTGTTTTAAAATTTGTATTCTAATTATTTTTGTTATATATTAAGGTAGTCAGTGGCGCACACAGGCGGGTTTTGGGGGTTCAACCCTCCCCTTCAGATACAAAAATTGTTGGTGTAAAATAGTTTCAATTCAAAATGAAATCCTGTGTGCGCCACTGAAGATAGTGGCCAAAATTATAGCGCAATTCTCATTTTAAACATTCAAGGAATAGGTAATGTCTTTAAAATAAATGTAGATATCGGTATTAGTATGTACGTTCGAATTACCAGAATTAATTTTCATTGTTTTTTCACTTGTTTTTTAAATGTGTTGAGTACGATTTGGAACGATGTGTACTTATTTTATGGAAGTAAGTATCAAAAAAGAATTCGTCTACCTTGGCACCGCCATAAATAGCAGCAATGATGTCAGCTTGGAGATAAAGCGAAGGATACTTTTGCCAATAGGTTCTACTATGGTCTAGGCAACTGAGAAGCAGAGACCTCTCTCGACCGACAAAACTTGCACTCTACTGGACGCTTATTCTGCCCGTGAAAGTGTTCGATGCTGTAGTTGTAGGTCGACGGCAAAGAGGGAGGTCGTTTCTCCAGTGGAAGGACCAAGTTGAGGGGGTGCGACCAACTGGAGAAGGCGCGCGCAAAGCAGAGGCGTCTGGAGAGAGCTTTTGCGGCAACCGGTAACGGGTTGTTATGGCTAGTTAAGTAAGTAAGTATCAAAAGCAATTTTCGACCAAATATCCTGAACAGTAAATTTGTAGATCATTGGTATTTTGTTACATTCTTATCAATTTCTGACATCATAGATAACACAGGGCAACAAATTTCGACTTTTGGTCGGCTTTTCTGGGTTTGACATCAGTTCTAGGTTAATTAAGGAGCGCTGATTTCGAATCCGCAAACCGTTTTTAAAACTTAGTTTCCGTTTTCGCAAAAAATGGGCGTGTCACTTTTTCGGATTTTCCCTGACTTTTTTCACGTTTTCAATTGTAATTTCTAAACCAATAGACCGGTTGATATGATTTTCACTTTGTGTCATTTACAACACCTCACGGCTTCTTTCCCAATGTATTTTATTTGTATAAGTTTTAAAAATCCGTGGCAATTGGACCTCAAAGTCGGAAAATATGGAATTTCAAGGCGTTTTCTTAGATGGTCAAAAACATACAAATTTTTTGTAAATCAATTAACGAGTTAGGTGTATAATGAAAGCCGACACATCAAGCAATACAACACAGCCAAATAATTTGGCGGAATACACATTCGCATCGAAATAATAGCAAAAATGTACCATAGTCATTTTCATCTTTTTTTAAACTTCTTCCTTAAAAAATTAGGGGCCTCAAAATATGCTCTTTTATATGTTCCATTTATAGTCTGAAATACAAGCAAAAAACAAAAATATTTTGAATTGCTCGAAACAAAAAAAAAATTAAAAACTTTGCATATTTTGAGGCTCTTATTTTTTTAAGGAATAAGTATGAAAAAACATTAAAATGACTATGGTACATTCTTGCTATTATTTCGATGAGAATGGAAACCACACCAAATAATTTGGCTGTGTTGTATTATTTGATGTTTCCGCTTTTATTCAACACCTGACTCGTTAATTGATTTACGAAAAATGTGCATGATTTCCAACATTAAATAAAACGCCATGAAATTCCATATTTTCCGACTTTGAGGTCCAATTGCCGCGGATTTTTAAAACTTATACAAATAAATTACATTGGAAAAGAAGCCGTGAGGTGTTGTAAATGACACAAAGTGAAAATCATATCAACCGGTCTATTGGTTTAGAAATTACAATTGAAAACGTGAAAAAAGTCAGGGAAAATCCGAAAAAGTGACACGCCCATTTTTTGCGAAAACGGAAACTAAGTTTTAAAAACGGTTTGCGGATTCGAAATCAGCGCTCCCTAATTACCCTAGAACTGATGTCAAACCCAGAAAAGCCATTTTGCTGTTGATCAGTGTAATCTACGAATTCTAAGCAATTTTTAGTCATGCACGAACCATGCACACACGGCCGTTTTAAAATCCTGTATATCAGTGACGAACTCTCCACGATGTAAACAATCATTACCAAAAAACTTGGCTCATCATTAAATGTTTCGTCAAAAGTTTTACCAAGTTTAAACCCTGCTTAGCCAATGTTCGTCGTTTCGACTACCATTGTTTCCTTTTTCTCGATCTCTGAATTTTAATTTCAAATATACGTTTAATAGTATTTTAATTTTCGTTCACTTTAAACGCATTTTACGCACCGGCTTCTTAAAAGCGATCTTAAAACTATGTTAGTTGAATCGACGAACATTGGCTTTAACGTATGTATATTAAATATGATTGGATATGCAGGGTTAAAGCAGGGTTTTTGTTAAATGCTAATTTTTTTTACCGATGACACAAACACTCTGTCACTTCAGACGCTTTCAGTAAACCAAATATCATGAAATTACTAGAATTCGGGAGAAGTTATACCTTTTCATTACACTAAGCTAGCGCCACCAAAAGATCTGGAAAATCATTAAGAATCAAGTCGCTACATATGTTAGACTGATACAATTACTATTCGCAGAAAAGCTGCCCTACATACTGACATCACCACCAACTCCTTGTATTCTGGGTTGCAAGCAAAGGTTTTTTTTGGTGGTTCTTTGAAGAAACTCATAATTTTTTCGGTTCACCAGTTCAAGGTGTGTTATTATTTGCCTTAACTAAATTTCAACATTTTACAAAAAATGTCAAATAGTTCTAGTATTTACATTACCTTTCTAATATTTAGACAATTTTCAGTTTGTAATGATGTAATCGTATTATTTTATTTCAAATTAAAATTTTACACCTCTTAAAAACTCACTATATATTATATTACATTCATAAAAAATAAATACTCGTAAGTTATTATTTTGAATTTAACGAAAAAATATCGGCTCAGACTTGTGTGGAAATATGATCGCTGGGATGCAATTTAACTAGATGTTTGTTGTTAGTGAAGCCGCCAATTGCTGTTTGCTCCAATTTGTTGCTGCTTGTTGGTTAGTCTGACCGCACATAAGCTTCAAACAGGGTGCCGAAATTGCTATGTGACGAGCACAAGCCGCAACACGAAGTACTGCGCTGTAGCATCGCCTCAAATTAACCGTCATTAAGGCACAAAAAAAAAAAAAAAAAAAAAGCACAAATCAGGTGTAATCAGTATGCTGCCATTTGGTGCTTGCTGTGAATAAAGTGCTGTGTGCAAGTGTGTAAACCTGCGCACGCGGAGTCCACCTAGCAGTGCAACCGGTCCAACGGTGTTGTGCGCATTTGTTCGACATTTGCACACCACAAATATGCACACTACTAAGGTAAAATTGTTGTAGATATTTGTGAAATCTTACTATTCAAATTGTGGACAGTTTATTAGTGCGTGCGTAAGAGCTTGCAAGCGGTAGACAGAAAGCAAACAAACGGTGCTAGTGAAATCTTGAAAGGGACATACATATGTATATGTTATGTTCAAATATCTATGTATGTAAATCACTCTTTGACTTTCAATTAAGCTGTTAAGATTTAATAAGGTGAAGGGAAATTTATAATTTACAGTACTGTACACGGAAGAGACTAATAGAGAAGGAAAGAAAGGCCTGCATATGCTAGCAAGAAAACAAGTGTTACCACAATATATGTACATACATACTTGGACTGCAATCCCGTGATTCCGAATCCGGGGATCCCGTACAAATTCAGTCCTGAAAAATCCCGGGATTGACAAAATCCGATCCCGGGATCAAAACATAAAAATAGATTAGTTTTGCTTTGTGACATTGATTTCGAAAACATCAAACTGTGCTATTTAGTACAAAAAAGAAATTGCTTACTGCCTGTGACGTTTGAATAAGACAATGCAACAATAGCTCTGTTTGGGTACTTTTCCAGTGAAAAATTGCCAGTAGCTAAAATTAGTAGAGTAAGCAGGTTTACGCTCCCAAAAATGAAACCATCGAAAAAAGTAAACAAACAGAAAACTTTGTAAAAACTTGTAAGTTCCACTTTTGTTTACACCAGTGTGACTTGTCACACTCACAATACACAGGGAAAAGGGTGTAAGTAAGAGGTTAATGGAAGGAACACTCAATGTAAAAGTTGTATTTGAGGTTTAAAGCTATTGAGAAACTTGAATTAACAGTGCAACAAATTCAAAAAAAATTTCGAGGGACAAGGTCAAACCCATCTCATTCGATAGAGGACCTCACTAGATGAAAAAGTGTCAAGGGATTTTTTCCGGGATGTTCGAGTTTTTTTTTAAATGCAGTTTAAAGATGGCAGCTTAGTGACCCTTTCTGAAACTTTTAAAACATCATATCTCTTGACCCAAATGTCAGAAAGGAATAATTTTTACGTCAAATGAAAGCTAATGACATGAGGTCAAAGAAAAAATATCCTTTTTTGAGAAATTGTATGAAAAAGGACATTAAGGACATTAACTAAATGTTAATCCTTGAATATCCTGGAAACGATGCGAGCTAAATTTATATATGTAAGTGACTTCTGGTAAAAAAGGATTCAAAGATCTATACTGCATATTAATTTCATTTCAATCACTTTCACTGTTAAGCCACTACAGCGTTTCAAAAATTATACACTGCTACATTCATGTTTTTACGTACAGAATATCTCGTAGCTGCTCACTAAAAACATCGAATGTAGCAAAGCATATTTTTTTAATCGTTGTAGAGTCTTAACTATCAAAGTGACTTACATGAAATGTATAAGCAGTATAGATCTTTGAATGCTATTTTACCAGAAGTCACTTATATAAAATTAGCTCTCACGGTTTCCAGGATATTCAAGGATAAAAATTTAATTGAGGTCCTTCATATCCTTTTTCATAAAATTTTTCCAAAAAGGATATTGTGTCATCGACTTGATATCATTAGCTTTCATTTGACGTAAATTATTCCTTTATCACATTTGAGTCCAAAGATATGATGTTTTAAAAGTTTCAGTAAGGGGCATTAAGCCGCCATCTTTAAACTGCATTTAAAAAAAAACTGGAACATCCCGGGAAAAATCCCTTGACACTTTTTCATCTACTGAGGTCCTCTATCGAATGAGACGGGTTTGACCTTGTCCCTTTTTTCAGTGTTGCACTGTGTTATTTATATTACTCACACCGAATTTGATTTATTTTGAAATGGCCGAAGTCGTGGTCAAAACTTTCAATAGTATAATGAGATTTACATATGATTTTACCTATTAGAACCGAACCAGACAGATGCTTTTTATCAGCAGGTTTGCTGGTAGTTTGGCAATTAAATGCATTTTTATCTTATTCTGTTATGTTATTTGTCATGAATATTTTGTTCTTAGTTTTAAGTTAGAACACAGAATCGTATTTAAATAAAATGTATTTGATTGAAAAATACATCTGATTTAGTTCCTTGTCAGTCCCGAAAATCCCGGGATTGTAAAACTGGTCCGGTGCTGCAATCCCTAGTACATACACATTTTACAATTATGCGTACTTACACCACTGGTGAAACTGCTCCTCGTATTTAACTTTAACTTGAATGGTATTCGAACGCGTTGATTTTAATCTTAATCTGCTGCTAATCCGTGGCGCGTCCTTATGTTGTGCATCTCCAGTTGCAAGCAGTAATGACTTCGGAATCTCTTCACTTCAGATAGAGATAACCGAGTGAAGCAGTGCAGTACAACAGCACCAGTGTCCCTTATCGTATCTCATGCGAAATACGTGGTGTGCCACGCGCATTTGTAGAGCCAGAAAACATGCACAGCCACCAGTTGCATGTACATTGTACATATTGTTACGAAAATGACTTCTCTAAGTTCGTATACTGGATTGTGTTTGAAAATAAAACAACTTCAATTTCTCAGCGCAAACGCAGTCAAAAATCAGCAATCACTTTATTTACAATTTTACACTTGTTACTACTTTACTACTACTATTGCATGTTTCCCCTTTGCTTGCTCAACACAGACTCGACTCGTTGCGCCGCGCACCGCTGCTTATATACCAGTTTTCTTATCGCGCCGAAGTTTCTTGCAACTTCCAATTGGAACACGCTCGACCATTCTCGCACAGTTCGCGAACCATCCTTGCCATATCGGAATAACACCAAGCGAATTATACCAAATTCGCCGTACTTGAAAGTGCATGCCTAAAAGTATGCTTGGAAAAGCGTTCGTGCATAGACAAGCATTCAGCACATTGCTTCTTCGCAACACTGCCCACCACTTAGACTTGTTCGTCCCGAACAAGTACCAAGGCTCCGCCGGAGTAAGACGCCAAGCGCTCCAAATGGACTACTTTCAGCCTAGCGTTTCTGTTGCAGCAGCGTTGAACTCTGTACACCAAGTCATTAATCTTTGTCACGACTTTGTACGGTCCTTCCCATGATGTTTGAACTTTTGGAGACAAACCTTCCTTCCACTGCGGGTTGTTGAGCATTACCAGATCGCCTTCCTTAAACCCTTCTGAATTAGCCCATGGACCATAGCTGGCGTTTAACCTGTTTCCGACTAGTTGAGTGCGGCTCTGCGATCTTCTCATCGGGCCTTTCGCAGCCGAACACCGATCACAGCCTCTTATCCACTCGGCGACAGACCCCTGACATCCCACCCAATAGAACCGTCTTCTTATCTTGGCGACAGTTTTTGCGATGCCTAGGTGCCCTCCACTGGAGTCGTTATGGTTTGCTTTGATGACATCGTCGATCCGACCTTTCGGGACCACTATTAGGGATTTTCTGGTCCTGCTATCCCTGCTCTCCCACTCGCGGTATAGGCAGCCGTCTTTCAGACGTAGACTTTGCCACTGCGCCCAGTAAGCCTTCGCGATCGGGCTCTCACCAGCCATCTCCTGCCAGTCCGGCCGTACTCTCCGCGCTTTGCCTTTGATGATCTTTGCGAGATCCGTATCCTCGCGCTGGTCCTTCTGTAGCCTTCCCGCAGGCCAATCTTCCTCTTGTAGAACTCTTACCGCCCGAACATCCACAATTTGTCCCTTGTTTTCGGCTTGCGAATCATGCCTGCGCTCGGTTTTGCAAGAATGATGTGTCAGAGCGTCAGCACATCTTGGCGACGTCTGTTGTCCGGAACGCTTTCCCCGCAGATGGCAGTCTCGTGATATGTGGCCTTGCTTGCCACATCGCCAGCAACTGACTCTAGATGAAACAGCCCGCGGCCTCGCTGGTGCCTCTGAGCTCACTGTCTGGCTTTGCGTGACACGACCAAATTGGGCTCGGCTCCTTTCCGCAGATGAATGTCGAAAACTTCCCCTCCAGACCGCCTCATACATCAATGCGCTTGTCACCGTCTCACGGAATGTCGGCTTCATCATCATCAATGTACTGCGACGTGTCTCCGGGTCATGAAGACCTTCAATAAACGCCTCAATCTTCAGCCTTTCCAAACCTTCTATGCTGAATTCTGGGTAGGACAGTGGTACCAGCCGCTCGATATCTGCCGCATACGTCTGCAGCGCCTCGTTGGCTCTTTGTCTACGGCTCTTCAGCTCGCAATAATACAGCATTTTGTTGTGCTCGTCACTGTATCTGGCTGCCAGTGCCCTTATGACGGTGTCGTAATCACCTCTGAAACCTTCCGGAACGGTTTTTATTACCTCAGCCGCAGGACCTCTTAGAGCCAGTATCAGCCTCCGACCTTTCCTAACATCGGTCCACTGACTCTCCAAAGCAGCCATATCGAATTGTAGTTTGAATGTGTCGAACGACGTAGTACCATCATAAGTAGGCACTTCTATGGCAAAACTTTCCTCAACTGGCTGCACCCTTGCTCGTAGCTGTACCTCTCTAAGTCGTTCGTCGATCTTTCTGTGCATCGAATCTTCCAGACTGTCAACTCGTTTGTTTAAGGACTCATCCAGGTCGTCAACTCGTCTGTCCAAGTGTTCCACTTGAGCTCCCAGGTGCTCCACCTTCCCATTTAGCTTGTTGGAGATTTCTTCCACTTTCTGCTCCAAGCGCGCAGAACTTTCCTGAAGCTTGGTTTCCATTCGCTCTGCTACTTCTCGGTTCGCCGATTCTATTTTTGCTATTTCTTGATTCGTAGTTTCGACTTTGGCCGAAATTTCCTGATTTGTAGTTTCCAGTTTCGCTGCCATTTGCGCTGACATTTCGCGATTTTCACGGTTGGCATTCTCAATTTTCGCAGAAGTTTCCTGAAACATGCCTCTCATTGCAACCATTAGCTGGCTCATGTCCAATGCTTGTGGTGGCGCAGCCGCTGCAGCCGTACTTTGCATCGTCGCAGCACCAGCAGGCGATTCCTCCACCTTGGCCGACGCCTCTTGCTCCTGCGTTCCGAACTCGTGTGCGGCCCAATCGATGCCTCGTGATTCACACGCCTCTCGCAAGCGCAGCTGCAACTCCACCTTTCCGCCAGCAGTCGGCAAATTCCAGGCGGCCAGCTCCTTCTTCAGCTGGTCCACCTTCAGCAGCTCGAATTTAACCATGTCTGCGTTTTATAAATTTTGTCGTTGTTTACTTTCAGTAACACAATCCCACTTCTGACACCAAATGTTACGAAAATGACTTCTCTAAGTTCGTATACTGGATTGTGTTTGAAAATAAAACAACTTCAATTTCTCAGCGCAAACGCAGTCAAAAATCAGCAATCACTTTATTTACAATTTTACACTTGTTACTACTTTACTACTACTATTGCATGTTTCCCCTTTGCTTGCTCAACACAGACTCGACTCGTTGCGCCGCGCACCGCTGCTTATATACCAGTTTTCTTATCGCGCCGAAGTTTCTTGCAACTTCCAATTGGAACACGCTCGACCATTCTCGCACAGTTCGCGAACCATCCTTGCCATATCGGAATAACACCAAGCGAATTATACCAAATTCGCCGTACTTGAAAGTGCATGCCTAAAAGTATGCTTGGAAAAGCGTTCGTGCATAGACAAGCATTCAGCACATTGCTTCTTCGCAACAATATTGTTGCGAAGAAGCAATGTGCTGAATGCTTGTCTATGCACGAACGCTTTTCCAAGCATACTTTTAGGCATGCACTTTCAAATACGGCGAATTTGGTATAATTCGCTTGGTGTTACTCCGATATGGCAAGGATGGTTCGCGAACTGTGCGAGAATGGTCGAGCGTGTTCCAATTGGAAGTTGCAAGAAACTTCGGCGCGATAAGAAAACTGGTATATAAGCAGCGCTGCGCGGCGCAACAAGGGGAGTCTTAGCTGAGCAAGCAAAGTAGAAACAAGTGTAAATACAAGCAAAGTGTGAAATTTGTGAATAAAGCAATTGTTGATTTTTGTCTGCGTTTGCGCTGAATAACTGAAGTAGTTTTATTTTCAAGCACAATCAGATACGAACTAGTCATTTTTCGTAACATTTGGTGTCAGAAGTGGGATTGTGCTACTGGAAATAAATTGAAATTGTAAAACGCAGACATGGTTAAACTCGAGCAGCTGAAGGTGGAGCAGCTGAAGAAGGAGCTGGCCGCCTGGAATTTGCCGACTGCTGGCGGAAAGGTGGAGTTGCAGCTGCGCTTGCGAGAGGCGTGTGAATCACGAGGCATCGATTGGGCCGCACACGAGTTCGGAACGCAGGAGCAAGAGGCGTCGGCCAAGGTGGAGGAATCGCCTGCTGGTGCTGCGACGATGCAAAGTACGGCTGCAGCGGCTGCGCCACCACAAGCATTGGACATGAGCCAGCTAATGGTTGCAATGAGAGGCATGTTTCAGGAAACTTCTGCGAAAATTGAGAATGCCAACCGTGAAAATCGCGAAATGTCAGCGCAAATGGCAGCGAAACTGGAAACTACAAATCAGGAAATTTCGGCCAAAGTCGAAACTGCGAACCGAGAAATGGCAGCGAAAATGGAAACCACGAATCAGGAACTTTCGGCGCGAATGGCAGCGAAACTGGAAACCACAAATCAGGAACTTTCGGCGCAAATAGCAGAGCGAATGGAATCCAAACTCCAGGAAAATGCGGAAAAATTTGAAAATGCAAATCGAGAGTTGTCCAGCAAGCTTCAGGAAAATTCTGCGCGCTTGGAGCAGAAAGTGGAAGAATTTTTGAGACAGGATTAATGTGAAAGTCGAGAACCTGGAGACGCGAGTAGAACATTTAGACAAGCGAGTTGACAATCTGGAGGATTCAGTGAACAGGAAGATCGACGAGCGACTTAGAGAACTACAGCTACGAGCAAGGGTGCAGTCAGTTGAGGAAAGTTTTGCCATAGAAGTGCCTACTTATGATGGTACTACGTCGTTCGACACATTCAAACTACAATTCGATATGGCTGCTTTGGAGAGTCAGTGGACCGATGTTAGGAAAGGTCGGAGGCTGATACTGGCTCTAAGAGGTCCTGCGGCTGAGGTAATAAAAACCGTTCCGGAAGGTTTCAGAGGTGATTACGACACCGTCATAAGGGCACTGGCAGCCAGATACAGTGACGAGCACAACAAAATGCTGTATTATTGCGAGCTGAAGAGCCGTAGACAAAGAGCCAACGAGGCGCTGCAGACGTATGCGGCAGATATCGAGCGGCTGGTACCACTGTCCTACCCAGAATTCAGCATAGAAGGTTTGGAAAGGCTGAAGATTGAGGCGTTTATTGAAGGTCTTCATGACCCGGAGACACGTCGCAGTACATTGATGATGATGAAGCCGACATTCCGTGAGACGGTGACAAGCGCATTGACGTATGAGGCGGTCTGGAGGGGAAGTTTTCGACATTCATCTGCGGAAAGGCGCCGAGCCCAATCTGGTCGTGTCACGCAAAGCCAGACAGTGAGCTCAGAGGCACCAGCGAGGCCGCGGGCTGTTTCATCTAGAGTCAGTTGCTGGCGATGTGGCAAGCAAGGCCACATATCACGAGACTGCCATCTGCGGGAGAAGCGTTCCGGACAACAGACGTCGCCAAGATGTGCTGACGCCCTGCCACATCATTCTTGCAAAACCGAGCGCAGGCATGATTCGCAAGCCGAAAACAAGGGACAAATCGTGGATGTTCGGTCGGTAAGAGTTCTACAAGAGGAAGATTGGCCTGCGGGAAGGCTACAGAAGGACCAGCGCGAGGATAGAGATCTCGCAGAAATCATCAAAGGCAGAGCGCGCAGAGTACGGCCGGACTGGCGGGAGATGGCTGGTGAGAGCCCGATCGCGAAGGCTTACTGGGCACAGTGGCAAAGTCTACGTCTGAAGGATGGCTGCCTATACCGCGAGTGGGAGAGCAGGGATGGCAGGACCAGAAAATCCCTAATAGTGGTCCCAAAAGGTCGGATCGACGATGTCATCAAGGCAAACCATAACGACTCCAGTGGAGGGCACCTAGGCATCGCAAGAACTGTCGCCAAGATAAGAAGGCGCTTCTATTGGGTAGGATGCCAGGAGTCTGTCGCCGAGTGGATAAGAGGCTGTGATCGGTGTTCGGCTGCGAAAGGGCCGATGAGAAGATCGCGGAGCCGCACTCAACTAGTCGGAAACAGGTTAAACGCCAGCTATGGTCTACGGGCTAACTCAGAAGGGTTTAAGGAAGGCGATCTGGTAATGCTCAACAACCCGCAGTGGAAGGAAGGTTTGTCTCCAAAAGTTCAAACATCATGGGAAGGACCGTACAAAGTCGTGACAAAGATTAATGACGTGGTGTACAGAGTTCAACGCTGCTGCAACAGAAACGCTAGGCTGAAAGTAGTCCATTTGGAGCGCTTGGCGTCTTACTCCGGCGGAGCCTCGGTACTTGTTCGGGACGAACAAGTCTAAGTGGTGGGCAGTGTTGCGAAGAAGCAATGTGCTGAATGCTTGTCTATGCACGAACGCTTTTCCAAGCATACTTTTAGGCATGCACTTTCAAATACGGCGAATTTGGTATAATTCGCTTGGTGTTACTCCGATATGGCAAGGATGGTTCGCGAACTGTGCGAGAATGGTCGAGCGTGTTCCAATTGGAAGTTGCAAGAAACTTCGGCGCGATAAGAAAACTGGTATATAAGCAGCGCTGCGCGGCGCAACAAGGGGAGTCTTAGCTGAGCAAGCAAAGTAGAAACAAGTGTAAATACAAGCAAAGTGTGAAATTTGTGAATAAAGCAATTGTTGATTTTTGTCTGCGTTTGCGCTGAATAACTGAAGTAGTTTTATTTTCAAGCACAATCAGATACGAACTAGTCATTTTTCGTAACAATATGTACATATTTTAAATGCGAACAATTTACGAGCGCTTTACGACACCAACCACTCACGCAATCACCCACCTCAACTACTCAGAAAGCAGCCTTGAGGGAAACACGATCGTGTCATTGGAGCTGATGGCGTTACAACACGCGCTACGTTTTTTATGCAAGCAGCCGTGAAGAGCACAGGTGCCGGCCGCGCGATGTTCACACTAATCCTCGTCAGTCTGGCTAAAAAACAATTTGTCAGATTTAAATGCGTTTAAGGGAGGAAACCCTAAAGTAGACCCATGGGTTTTGCTGCTGTCGTCGTTCGGTTTTGTATCTGCGCACACTGGTTGTGCGTTAATCTACATTTGGCTCATAGACACAGTAAGGATAACGTATGTGACTGGAATAACGTATGTACAACGATTGGAAATTCAAGATTGACCTGGTGTACCTGATAACTCCACCGTCGAACGGATATTCACATTACGCCAATCTGGAAAAGACCCATGAGGGCCAAATCGATACTCACCATCTCTTTATCGATAGCGATCAGTAAATGAGGGCAAGACGAAGTATATGCCTTCTACCCGCCCGGCCAACAAGTATACTCTTGAAGTTGTCAAGGAATTCGTCTATCTTAGCACCACCGTTAACAGCAGTAATGATAGCCTGGGTATACAGCGAAGGATTACCCTTGCTGATAGGTGCTATTACGGTCTCGGTAGGCAACTGAGTAGCAGAGACCTCTCTCGCAAAATCTTCGGCCCTATTCGTATAGACGACTATCGAATACGAACCAAAATGATTGAGGGCGCCCTATCATCTTTTGGTGTTATCAACTGGAGAAGGCGCGCGCAAAGCAGAGGCGCCCGGAGAGAACTTTTGCGGCAGGCAAGTAAGTAAGTAACGCGAATCATTTGTACCAACAATTTATAATAGACATAATTTTGTTTCATGCTCGAGCCACGGAGTAATGATCGGAATGATAAATGATTGTAGTCCTTTTAGCAAACTGCCGCATTGTTCTGTTATTTAGTGTCACAAGCAAGCTCAAAATGATAAAGTCAAACCGCCAGTGATTCGCTTTCAAACTTTTATTTTCAATTTAAGTTCATTTGTAGGCGCTCTGCCAAAAGCTTTTTAATTTGCCTCGTTTATTTCGTTTAATATTACTTTTAATAATTCTGCTGAGCATCTGAATGCGTGCGCGTGGCAGAGTTTGCGTTGTTTTAAGGCACGCGAACAATTCTTTTTTTCTGTGGATGGTTGATGTTGCTCTTACTGAACCACTGGCTGTCACGACAAATCGGTTGTCGCTGTATCGGTCGCTTTTGCGGCTGAGTGCGGTTATTGTTTGTGCTAACGTTTGCGAATACATTTTTCATGCTCTTGTGACTGAACGAATGGTGAAATATTCGTGGTGTGCGGTGAATAATTCAGTGTGCGGCGACCATGATAATAAAAGGTTATTATGGTTTCCTGTCATTCCTGTGAGGCACACCAAAATGACCTAAAGACTAAACTCAATGAAATGGAATAATGTTGGCGAACACATTGTAGGGCGTTATTTTCAAATAGGATCCATAAAAAAACGTATTTACTGTACAAAAACAACAGATAAAAGGAATTTATACTCATAGTAGGTATATTCTCGGAATAAGTTTTTATATGAAGCACATTGTTAGAACTGGAGTTTAAATAAGGCACTCCACGTACTTTAGGATAATGCAGTTTATGTCCATACGAATTAATTGCCCATCCTCAATAACATTCCGATAGAGTTTTGTACCCTTAACACATTGAATATATTTCCCATCGAACAGTTGCAGCATCCAGCAATCAAATGCAGGCTAAAATTAACCTGATACTGCACTCTATAGGACGCTTATTTTGCCGTATAAGCATGGACACTGTTGCGTAACGACATAGCGGCCCTTGGGGTGTTCGCGAGGAAGGTACTTTGCAAAATCTTCGGCCCTGTTCGCATTATTGATGACTATCATATACGAACCAACAACGAGCTGTATGAGCTGTATAAAGACTGTATAAAGGTACGCTGGTTTGGTCATGTCTGCCGTATAGACGATGAGGCTCCGGCGAAAAAAGTGTTCGATGCGGTAGTTGAAGGTCGAAGAGGGAGGAAGATGGATGCCCATCGGGGGAAGGACCAAGTTAAGGAGGCCCTTTCATCTGTTGGTGTGACCAACTGGCGAAGGCGCGCGCAAAGCAGAGGTGCCTGGAGAGAGCACCCGTAACCGGGTTACGGCCTGCCGCAGTTATAAAGTTATAAAAGTTATAACTATAGTTATAGTTATAAAGTTATAAAGTATAAAGTATAAGTAGTTATACCATAAAGTAACGAGATATAATATGACACCTTTTTCCTAAGGATATTAAATTATGCAACGTAGGGTTAATTGTACTATGGGCGATTACATATCAATTGAATAGTTATTTAGTTAAACTGGTTCTATATCTTACAGTCGCGCAAACTGGATTTCATTTTGTAAGGGAAGGGGGGGTTCCAAGCACAACTTTCAGACCCAATACGGTTTGAAAGCATATTTGCCACCCAAAATGTTTGTAGCAAACAGGTATTTGGGGGGTTTGAACCCAAAACCCCCTAGAATGTGCCACTGATTTCTTATATACATTTTCAGCATAAAACCAAGCAAATTTCTAATAGAAGGAACACGTGCAAATTGTTCGAAAAATGTATAGCTGCAAGTCTATGCATTCGCAATATCTACCGAAGACCCACGAACTCCAACTGCGAGTCCGAATTTCAATGTAAATTGAGTACGCAGCCTCAACGACAGGTCGAACAGTTTAGCTGGACAGTTCGTAAATTTATTTCAATTCACTGGCAGCAAGCATATTAAGTGCTGTACCGGATTCGAAGATTTTGCATGATAAAATGACAGCAGCGGAGCGGCAATAACGAGTTTACGTCTCACTGAGCAGTGGTACACAGCGTTCGTCAGATCATTGCTGTGCGGCAGTAGCGCGTGCCCCAACTTCCTGTCCACATGACGCGTTCGTACGAGTACTGTTGTTGTTAGATGGTTGTAGTGTGCACATGTCAAGTGCGACTTTTAGTATTCATTAAGAAGACATGCGATCACAATAACAATATTTCAATTTGGTCTCGTCAGACGACGTGGAACTAATCCACTTTGTAGAATACATACATACAGAGACGGTTGCTGTGCATGTTTGCAATTTTGTACACACGTATGTATGTATGTATGTAAATATGTATACACATCTACTTTAGCAGATATGAAGTGAATCAGGTAATCCAAGAGTTGTTAACATCGTGATTGATTGAGCTGCATTTACTTTGTATATATTTCGGTTTGCAAAAGTGTATATATAAATACTTTTTTCATTGACGCCGTGAGACTGAGACGGGAATTGAATTCCAGAAATTTTGAATTTCTGTTTTGGACTGAATAGAAACAACTATAAAAAAGGAATTTTCGATTATATAAACGAACTATAGCTACTCTTTACATTTGAATTAAAACCTGCCTGCTTTATTATTTTTTCATTTAATTTCATTTATTTCAAAGTCTGCAGTAATTTAACTTACAGACTAAGCATACAACAAATAAGAACTTAAAAACAGAATAACAATAAAAATCCGATTATTTGTAGAAGCAGTTCAGAAGTGCTTTTATTTCTTGTTTGGAAGTGGATAGATCAAAGTTAAGATAACCAGAGATCTTGTTAAATTCGGAAATCGTTCTCACCAAATGGGCATTCAAGGCCTAATTAGACCTGCAGGGAGATATGACGAATAGGTCGTAGTGACTGAGGACCCGAGAAGGAACATTGAAATTAATTATACTCAGACGGTAAGGACAACCAACAGAACCACTAATAACATCATGGACGAACAACAGAGACAGGATAGTTCTTCTACTCTCAAGTGATTTAAGGTTTATGAGAGAACAAAGTGATAAATACGGAAGAAAGGGATTAAAAAACTTAAGAAATAGAAGGCCACAATTCAAGAAGTATTTTTGAATTCTTTCAATACGATTACAATAAGAGGAATAATATTGATTCCAGACAAGACGCATACTGCAGACGAGATCTATCAAAGGAAGTGTATAGGAGCTTAAGCGTGTCCCTACACAGAAAATTAAAAACTATTACGACGGACAAATGCTAGCATAGAGTAGAATTTTGAGATAATGAAGTTCACATGACTAACAAACGACAGCTTGGAGTCAAAGATTACGCCAAGGTCTGTGAATTCGCGCTGCTTCTTGAGAGGCGTACGATTTACTGAAGGTCATATAAAAGCATTTTTTTTTTAGTTTAAAGAGAGTTGGTTTCTAGTGCACCACAAGTTGACGTTGTCCAATTCAGACTGTAGATCGTCAGCATCGCAAGGACTGCGAACAATAGTGTACATTTTAAGATCATCCGCGTAAAGCAGGAACTTAGACTTCGAAAAGCAGCTACTAATATCGTTGATAAAGAGTAAAAAGAACAAAGGACCAAGGATACTGCCCTGAGGGACCCCAGAAGTGGCAGTGAAAGGCTCAGAGTGAATACCATCAGCAACAACAATGCATTGCCTATTGCTAAGATAAGAAGACGATTTTTATAATAGCTTTAAGTTTAAAGTTTATAATACTAATTTGTTTTTTTATAAATAAAAGTCACTGACTGATTTTTATTGATGATTTTTTTAAATAATAGTCATCAATAACCGTTATCGTAGGAAAAATAAAATAAAAAACAACTGTTGTTTGTGGAGTAATTAAATAAAAAAAATGCGTATGTTCGGATTTACAAAATCAAAAAACTGGAGTCCTTAAATAAATGTAAAAAAAACTGTTAAAAATTGCTTTTTATAATCAAATTTGTAACTGCTACGGTCCTGCTTACCACACCAATTTAAGCACTGTTGCCAGACAGATAAATTCCAAAAGGGTGCTTGCCAACGTCAATCCGCAAAGTCACCTTTTATGTTTCAATTTTAGTCACGTATACACTCTGAGGCGCATTTAGCACATTTCTGCATTTACTGCTCTTATTATGGTTTCTAACCTTTTCGTTCTTTATTCTTTTTTTTTTTACTTGCATACAATTCTCTACACATATGTATATTTTTGTAACCGATTGTGCTTGCTTATTGCTGTATGTTTGTCATGCGACTTCGCTGAGTGGTGGCGCGCTGATCGATGATCGATTACACGAGAGAATTTGCATAAAGTCACGTTGAGGTGATTAGCTCGAAATTACATTTGTATGCAAATTAACAACGCGTGCAACACTCAGCACAGCGCTTTGGTTATTGGGGATTTTAATCTTTCCTTTCCACTTACAATTATTTTGCTCCAATGTTCTTGTTTCATGCATGTATCGAAAATTATTTATTTATTTTGAAGTCTTTGTGACGTAGTTTTACGCAATGTTTGAGTATATAAGTGGCGTTCACTGTTCATGGAATTTTAGGTATAAAATTGCTATCGTAGCAATCTGTCGCTACAACTGCTTTCGAAAACATTGCGAAATTCGAAAATTCAAAAATTGCTACAATACCAACTTCACTAAATAAATGTAGGTGCAGTAGCTTAAAGCAATATCGAGTAAATACTATCAATGGTGGAACGTTTTCATTATAAAGCACAACTTTTTAGAGAAACGTTAGCCCCTGACCTCTCCATTGATCAGGACGAGAGTTAATGATGAACGTATATCCCGATTAAGTCGTTACTGATGCAATGTGTTTTTTTTCCTATTTATGTAGTTAGAAAATTTTGTAAGCTGCGTTTGGCGTCCGCCTTCCAGATGAACAGCAATTCACTGATGCCTCTGCAAGTGTTTTACCCTCAACTAGAAGAACGCATGAGAGGAGAGACGAGGGTGACCCTAGGATTTCGGGAAGGGGATTATATTCCAATTTAACGTAATTTTTATAATTTTATTTTTGCATATTGTTTTCAATACATGTTGCATAAAATTGTACATACAACATATGTTTACATATGATTACATAAATTTCTTAAAACAAAAAATTCAAGTGACATGTATTTTTAAGGAAAAAATCCCAACTAAGAAATGCAAGTTTGTTTTACGACATTTTGAAAACTAAGTACTTCTAATAGTAGGTACTATAAGCTAACACAACAATTTTTTAACGAAAAACTCAAAAGGCCTGTTTTAAAAAACATAAAAAACCAACTAAAAGAAGACTAACATTTTCAAAATGTATGATGTTCTGAAAATTAATTATGAAAGAGGGTACCATGTTTCCATGTTTTCCATGTTTACGCGAAATTCCCCAAAAAGAGTGTAATTGAATTTTTTCAAATTTCAACAGCGGAGGGAGAGTTGGCATCAGCCTGCGTTTGGCAATTACTTTGGTAAATAGTCGATACTTTTGGGAACACTGAAAACGCAAGTATTTTGCGAGAACAAAGGCAATACCTACTGATTTTTGCATTAATTTTTTCTTAACCCTTCTGTGGGCATATTGACTTTTGGATCAACTGTCAGTTAAGCTATTGAGCTCATATTTCATGATATCCTCAACTGATTCCTTCTAAATACAAAAACCATTACATATGCAAATTTTTTTTAGAATCCTGCAAAATATATGGTCTGGCCAGACCATGATGTATTTTCAAACCAACTTCCCAGTTATTTTCAATTTTTTGTTATTTTCGATGTAATTATTGTTAGATTTGTTTATAAATACTTTTGATTTCGTTTGCTCCTTATTCAGTCCCCTACGAGAATAGTGCTTCAACTAGGTTTTTTCATCTGACCCGATTTGAAAACATTTTTTCGTGCCATCCCATGTAATAGTGACATAAGTTAGTTGGTGCAAAATCTACCTGGTCCAAGTGTTTTTCACTCGTCTTGACTTTTATTTCCTTTTGGGCTAGTAAATTATAATTTTCGTACAAGTATAATTTTCGTTTCGGACAAGTAAGTACAGTGGACGTCCAATATAACGCATCTTATGTTGTACCCCAAATTTGTTAAATCGAAAAATTCGTTAAATCGATCGAAATTTTTTTTGTTTTAAACCATTCTTCTTAAAGAAATAAGTCTCACATATTCAGTTTTTAACCTTCTGCCTGTCCCTAGGGGTCTATTTGAACCAGGCGGAATTAAAAAGACGGTTGAACGGTTTTGTGCACTCGTGTACTTGTGTTATTTAGTGTTAATCGCGCTTACAACCCAATAACAAATCGAGAAAAACACTTTTCGGGGCTTTCCCATTTTCTTTTGTGATTTATGTGTATCATTTCATGTTTAGTCAGTAAATTATATAACCGTTTGATTGGGGTCATCCTGACCCCAAAGGACAGCGAACGCAATTTTGAGCAAAGGACAGACAGAAGGTTAAACAAATATCTTGTTTTATGAAAAAGAAAGTGAAAAACTCTTCGATGTGCGAAACTTTTCTGTATGGCAATTTCTCTTGATTGATTACACAGAGCAAGAAAATCTACACTTTTTTTTTTCTAAAATCAAACCATACTTTTAGGATTTTTGGACGCTGATCACAACTGCGTACTTAGTTTTTTGATTGTAAGAGCGGCTTAGGAAATATTGACGGTTTTCCTTGGAGGGCGTTTTCCATGTCTTTTTACCATTATATGCATGCAGCTCCTACAAACCTGAAGTCTAAAATGCCATTTTTTTAACATAGATTAACAATACTCTAACTATGTATTTAAAATTTAAAACATTAAAATCGGTCTAAATTTGCAAGAATTATTCATTTGCAAAGTCTAATTTTCAGTTACTTTGCAAGATTGCGAATACACAAAAGAATTTGTGAAGGAAGCATTTGTCGAGAATTTTTAAAATTTAAAAAATTCTCGACAAATGCTCAAGGAGATCACTACTACAACCACACCTAAACGGAACTCCGACTGGCAACGCTAAAGACCTAATAGGGTTTATCCGCGGCCTTGCTGCCAGCCAGTATAACCTAACCTAACCTTGGCATTAGTGCATACCTGGCAGACAGTTGGCTCCGTTTGGCAATCACTTAGTTAACCTCAGCTTCCCTTCATTAACTTTGTGGCAAAGACTGCTTACCATTTCGTTTCCTCTGCCGGTAATTGGTAGGTACTTTTTTATAGGCCACTTTGCAATGCAAAGAAATCTTGATTTGAGGTAAATTAACACTGTCGTTGCCGTAATTGGCAATACTTGTGTAGTTGTTGGCATAGTGCTTCTGCTGGTATTTTCTCATTTTGGACGTATTATGATTATTAGACCGTTGGGGACATTTCCAACAAACACGTACAATCAAGGCGAGTGGTAAACAATGGATTAACGCTGTGCAGCGCTTTGGACGATGTTCTTGCACGCAAAGAAAAGAACTGGTAGTTTGTTCTTCATGAAGTTTCAAAATCGCGTTGGTAAGTGTTAAATTGAGATGATTGCCGGTTCGTGCTCTCGACCGAATGCGATTTAAATTAAAACTTAGCTTACAAAATGTGTAATAAGTGTCAATAAGTGCTCGGCAGAATGACGACGGATTTCCGCCTGGGAAAATGTGAAGATTTGATTTACATGCTTCTGCGAGTTTTCCGTAGTAACGATGGAATTATATAGAAATAATAGAAATAATAATTAATAAAAATAATGTTTTTGTTTTCATCAACAAAATGGATTAAATATCTTTCCGAATCAGAAATTTGTCTCTAAAATGGCATTCAATTGTTAGTGCATATTTTGTTTTACGTAAAAGCATGCTTTGGCATATTTGTAAGCATATTATAAGCTTTTTTCGCTTTGAAATTTCATAGAAAACCCGAATTCCATAGAAAATTTACAGTCGCATTCACCGATTCAAGTATAGAGCGGACATAGGCATTTGTATGTAGATTTAAAGTCGACCCTAATATTTCGGGGGGGGAGGTTCAACCTCCCTGATGATGAATCAGTCAGTCAGTCAGGACAAACAATTATATCTATAAGTATACTAGATTCACTTTTCACTATTCAAATATTCTCAATTGCACGATTTATTCAGAACAAGTAATTTTTTGAAGAGTTCAATCTCTACAATTTAACACATTTTTCAATAAAGTTAACTTAACTTTTTACATACATACGGACATACGATAAAATTGTTTTTTCTCAAACTTCGTAACGGTTCATCGTAGAGATGTGAGCTTTTAGGGACTGCTGACTAATTTATAGTCATATAATTTTTTATCGGTAAAAAATAGATTTCGTTAAAAATGGCTCATACGGTAAAATCGCGGGAAGGGCTCGATATGTATATTATAGTATATTTTTCTATACACCAATATGTCAGATATACACTTCTACATATATACATACATACATATGTACATAGATATGTAACTAGCAACCCCTTGACGATTTGGCCGTGTCATAGCATCTGGCGAAATGCAAGATTACACTTATTGTGCGACCTGTCGACCTGCGTAATCCCATGTAATCTACGTTTTGAGAACCCGCAATGAATTTCTTCAAATTGCGCGTCTGCGTATATATTAAATCACCACTGCAATCGAGTCGTTGCTTCACTGCAAAGTGTAAAGCTGCAACCGGTTCTTCCACACCATCGTTCCGTCGCTCCATTGCTACATCGCTCGCCAGCGCTTAATTGCCACTAGTGCCGCCCAGCTGGTTGCTTAGCGCGCAGCAGTAGTGTGCTAAAGCAGTGTGCGGTGGTGGGAACCGCTGCTGTGCCAACATCGCACTGAAATCATGAGGCATGCCGACTGTCGGCAACCGGCGGCCGAAAGCGGATATCTGCTTGATGCAGCACAATTATTGCACAAATTCTATTGTTGCTGTTGTTGTATTTGCTCCATTGGGCATGAAGCCGTATTGTTTGCAGTTTTTGTTGTTACGAAAACTCCTTATCTGCATCCGAGTTAGGCAGATAAAAAACGGAGATGCAAAAATTAGAGGCGATGCATCCCACTTAACTAAAAACGCAACTATGATAACTATGTATATATAGTTATGCACAAACAACTATGTATACTGCAAAATTTGCAGTGATTTCATATATGAATCCTTCCTGGCATCATTCAACAATACAACAAATACTAACAAAATTCCATTTGGCCTTAAGATACCGTTGTCATGCGACCTCTTCAACTTCACCGTGGACATCGTTCTGCGCAAGGCCGATGAACACCGTAATTGCACGCTGATGACCTTGACGTCATCCGCGTAACAAGCAAGATGCCACCGCTGCCTTTGCTGCAATCGAAAGAGAATCTGCCAAAAGGACGTAGTATATGCTGTCTAACATACATACAGTAACTCGCTGCGGCTAGCGTCTCACGTCCAGCCCGACAGGTACAAAAATTGCTCTCTACAGGAGGCTTATTCTACTCGTGCTCCTTTATGGTGCAGAAGCATGGACACTGTTGCGTAACAATACAGCGGCCCTTGGGCTGTTCAAGAGGAAGGTACTTCGCAAAATCTTCGGCCCTGTTCGTATTGGCGACGACTATCGTATACGAATCTAAAACAAGCTGTATGAGCTATTTAAAGATTTGGACGTAATGCAGCGAATTAACATCATGTCTCTTATAAGGATGAAGCTCCGGAGAAAAAGGTGTTCGACGCGGTAGTTGTATAAATAGTTGGAGGTCGACGGCGAAAAGGGAGACTGGGAGAAGGCGCGCGCAAAGCAGAGGCGCTTGGAGAGAACTTTTGCGGCAATGGTCAACGGGTTGTTATGGCCAGTTAAGTAAGTTGTTCTGATGTCGCAAAAAGTTTTGCGAAGTATGGCGTGCTGAACTATTATTCAAAACAACAGGCTGCATCCATCTGAATACTTTGAACAAATTAAGAGCTACTTGAGTATAAGGTCGGACGGTATTCCAACCATTGTTTTGAAAAAAAAAACAATAAAAAACTAGTTTAATACTTAGCTTGACCAATACGCAATCATTTGAATATGTCGTACGCGTTCTCCCGGCATGCTAGAAGATTGGCAATGTTCAACCTTACTTACTTACTTACTTAACTGGCCATAACAACCCGTTATCGGGTTACGGCCTGCCGCAAAACTTCTCTCCAGGCGCCTCTGCTTCGCGCGCGCCTTCTCCAGTTGGTCACACCAAGAGATACCAGGGCCTCTTCCACTTGGTCCTTCCACCGGAGACATGGCCTCCCTCTTCGCCGTCGACCTCCAACCATCGCATCGAACACCTTTTTCGCCGGAGCTTCGTCGTCCATGCGGCAGACATGACCGAGCCAGCGTAGCCGCTGGATGTTAATTCGCTGCGCTACGTCCATGTCCTTATACAGCTCATACAGCTCGTTATTGGTTCGTATGCGATAGTCGTCACCAACACGAACAGGGCCGAAGATTTTGCGAAGTACCTTCCTCTCGAACACTCCAAGGGCCGCTATGTCGTTTCGTGTCATTGTCCATGCTTCAGCGCCATAGAGGAGCACGGGCAAGATGAGCGTCCTATAGAGTGCAAGTTTTGTCGGTCGAGAGAGATCTCTACTTCTCAATTGCCTACTGAGACCGTAGTAGCACCTGTTGGCAAGAGTAATCCTTCGCTTTATCTCCAGACTGACATCATTGCTGCTGTTGATGGCGGTGCCAAGGTAGACGAATTCCTTGACAACTTCAAAGGTATACCTGTCGGCCTCGACGTGAGACCCTAGCCGCTGCGAGTCCCTGCGTGTAGACAGCATATACTTCGTCTTGCCCTCATTTACCACCAGACCCATTTTGGCAGATTCTCTGTCGATAGCAGCAAATGCAGCGGTGACATCTCGCTTGTTACGCCCGATGACATCAATGTCATCAGCGTAGGCAAGGAGCTGGACACTTTTGTTGAAGATTGTGCCATTACGATGTACACCGGCCTTGCGCAGAACACTCTCCATGGTGAAGTTGAAGAGGTCGCAGGACAAAGGATCGCCCTGTCTGAAACCTCGAACGGTATCAAAGGGGTCGGAGAGGTCACTTCCAACCTTGACGGAGCTGCGCGTATTGCTCAACGTCGCTCTGCAAAGTCTAACGAGCTTTGCAGGGATACCAAGTTCAGACAATGCGGCATATAGGCGATCCCTTATCGGGCTATCGAATGCTGCCTTGTAATCGATGAAGAGATGGTGTGTATCGATTTGGTTCTCATGGGTCTTCTCCAGGATTTGGCGTAGAGTGAATATCTGGTCGATGGTGGACTTACCAGGTCTAAAGCCGCACTGATAAGGTCCAATCAGCGCCTTGGCGAGTGGCTTTAATCTTTCACATAGTACGCTCGTCAGGACCTTGTATGCAATGGGAAGTAGGCTGATACCCCTGTAGTTGGCGCATATTGTTGGGTCGCCTTTCTTCAGCACAGGACAAAGGGCACTGAGGTTCCAATCGTTGGGCATTCGTTCCTCCAGCCATATTTTGCAAATGAGCTGATGCATGCACCCAATCAGCTCACCGCCGCCGGCCTTGAACAATTCAGCTGGTAGCCCATCCGGCCCTGCAGCTTTGTTGTTCTTGAGTCGCTGGATAGCGACCCGGACCTCGTCATGACTGGGCGGTGGCACATCCACACCGTCGTCGTCGATTGGTGCCATCTGGACATCTTCACCACTGGCGGTATTGTTCCTTTCGTCGCCTGCGAGCAGCTTGGTGAAGTGCTCCTTCCACAACCTCAGCACACCCTGCGCATCCGTAACCAGATCCCCGTTTTCGTCTCTGCAAGAAGATGCCCCGGGCTTAAATCCTTCCGTGAGACGCTTAACTTTTTGGAAGAATTTTCGGGCGTCATTCCTGCTCCTGCACTCCTCGATTTCCTCACGCTCGCGCCTTTCTTGCTCCCGTTTCTTGCGTCTAAAAAGGCACCTCTCTTTCTTCCTCTCCTCCCGGTATTTTTCTGTCATGGCTCGCGTGGCGGCCGACTGCAGGGTCTTCTTGTAGGCAGCATTCTTCACTGCAGTGGCTGCGCGACACTCTTCATCGTACCATTGGTTTTTTGGTGGTGGGCGTCGAAAACCAAGGACATTTTCTGCGGCCTCGCGCATAGAGTGGGATAAGTGAGCCCATAATCCGCCGATGTCATCAGGTGGAGAGGGGGAGCGACCGAGCTGGTTAGAGAGTTGAGCGGAGTAGGCTTCGGCTACCCGTTGTGATCGCAGCTTACTGATGTCCAGCTTTCTTCGCAAACTAGGTTGCGCGGTCTTCGCTGCGCAAAGACGCATGCGTACCTTGGCTGCAACAAGGTAGTGGTCCGAGTCGATGTTGGGTCCTCGGAACGTGCGCACATCTAGAATGCTAGAAGCATGCCTTCCATCATACACAATGTGATCAATCTGGTTGCGGGTAGATTGATCGGGGGATAACCAGGTCGCCTTATGGATATCGAGGTGCTGGAATCTGGTGCTACTAACTACCATGTTTCGTGCCGCGGCGAAATCGATCAGCCTCAGACCGTTGTTCGAAGTGGTCCCATGGAGGCTGAACTGCCCGACTGTGGGGCCAAAGATGCCTTCTCGCCCGACCTTTGCGTTGAAGTCCCCGAGGACAATTTTGACGTCGTGGGCCGGGCACCTGTCGTAGACGTCCTCGAGCTTCGCATAGAAGGCATCCTTGGTCGCATCGTCCTTCTCTTCCGTCGGGGCGTGCGCGCAAATTAGGCTGATGCTAAAGTATTTAGCTTTGATGCGGATCGAAGCCAGCCGTTCGTTCACCGGAGTGAACCGAGAGACGTGGTGGCGAAGTCTCTTGCTGACCACAAATCCGCAGCCAAATTCGCGCTTCTCCGCATGGCAGCTGTAGTAGATATCGCAGTCTGCTCGCTTGGAGCAACCTTGTCCTGTCCATCGCATTTCCTGGATGGCGGTGATGTCAGCCTTACATTTCGTGAGGGCTTCCGCCAGTTGGATAGAGGCACCTTCCCTATAGAGGGTCCGGACATTCCAGGTGCATATCCTCAAATCATGGTCCTTGAATCGTTTGCTGTGGTCGTCAACATTGTGGGTTCCTTCCGAGGCTTGCTTTTTGGCTTTCATTGGTAGATGATTTTCCGTGGCGGGCACCAAACCCTGCGCACAACCCAAATTTTAAGTCCTGGGGATTGGACTCGCTGCACACATTAGTTCACTATTCAGCGGATGCCAAATAGCTATCCAGAAGGGCCGCGCGGAGGCTGTGCATCAGCTTGGATTGGACAGGGACAAGGATCGTTCTGGCGTTCGCCAGGTTGAACGCAATCAGAGACTTTACCTTGTATGTCCGCTCCCTTCCTTCCAATGTTCAATGTTCAACCATTTTCCCAAAAAGGCAAGACTACTGATTCTGCGAACTACCGACACTTTCAAGTATGGCACAAAGTACTTGTGTTTAATCTGATTGCCTATGGTGTTGGTAATGTCTGGATGACGAACTTCCTCTAAGATCGTAAGGTACGAACACCTTGGAAAATCAATCCCTTCGCTCTGGAGTGCCGAAGGATTTGGTCCTCTCACTCATTCTCCCTTTTCCTTATATTCATCAACGACCTGTCGTCAACGAAAAATCCTGTCCTAACAAGGGTCGATTTCAATGCTCGCAAGAGCCCCTGGTTATAAGTGGTGTGAGAATTTCGGAATTCCGTTTCCAAGCAAAATAGATCGATGGTGGTTTGACGAGAAAGAAATTAACCCTTACCTTATCGACCTTCGTCATAGCGACGACGGTGTTTTACTGTTTTTGATGTTAATCTTTGTAGTCTTAAATTTGATTTCAAGATGAAAAATATTTCTGAATGAGATTTTTTAAACATAAACCGTTTATTGGAAAACCAAAAATTAAACATATTTTTTGTTGTTTTTTTATTAAAACGTTAAAAATTTTAATTACGATGAAATGTATTACACCTAGCTTAAGCTAAAAAGTAATATAATTTTGTTTATTTTATATTGAATTAACAGGAAATTAACCACAAGATCTCGTGGCTTTGTTCTTTTAGTCTTCTTGTATTGGTAGCTTCATCGTTGAGAACCGATACTTCTGCGTTTGTACGGAGCTGTAGTCTTTTGTCATGTTTAGTGGCAAAGAGAGTGATTGTGTCAGCTACCTTTTTCACCTTCAGGTCGCTATGCAAGTCATCGTTCCGTACATACCATGGTGCGTTCACCATACCTCTTAGCACCTTGTTTTCAAAACGTTGTATACTATCAATGTTGGACTTAGCAGTAGGTACATCCCCACAGTTGAATGCCGTACGTCCACACTGGCTTTAGCACTTGGTTATAAATCAGAAGCTTTTTTGTATCGACAGCCTGGAATTTCTGCCAATTAGCCATTGGAGTTTTTGTAACTTAAGGTTAAGTTCAGCTGCTTTAATTTTAACATGTTCTTTCCATTTAAGCTTTGAGTCTAAAGTCATACCCAAATGTACATAAACTACAAATATGAATAAAACTATAAATTAATATAAAAAAATAAATAAATAAAAAAAATATATAAAAAAAGGACATCTGACTTGAAGCAAATTCTTTGAGGCGTCGTCAAAACGACGAAGGTTTGCAATAAGCACTGTAAAAATAAGGCTTGTAATCTAGGGTTAAAATCAACGAGAAAACACCTAAAGTGATCTGCCACAGTTAAAAAACTTGACCCGATGTATGTTAAAATAAATGACACAAATACACAAAACAATAGAGCTGCAAAATATGAGTCGTTTATTTTAAAAATTGGTTTAAGTCCATTTTTCTTATATTGAGATATTTAAGGGTTTGTGTTTGATTTGTTTCAAAACTATTGTTAACTGGTATTAATTTTTTTGTATGGCTTTGTGGCCTTAAACATGTTAGAATATATAACGTAATACGTTTTGTAAACTTTACTAGAAAAATAAGCTTTGTTTCAAAACTAAAAATGGACCTAAACCACTTTCAAAATAAACGACTCATATCTACATACTTAAAGACAAAGCTCACTTGAAAACAACATATAGACTAAAAACGAAAATAAATCAAACCAAAACTCAATCCAGTCTACTCAATTCTCAAAAGTCAGCCATTCTGATTCGACAATATTGTAACAAATACGTTTTTACGTGCTTATATGTATATTGCAAAACGCCAATTTAAACAACTCGTCCTGTAGACCTAGCAGAATGTACCTGCGTCACCAAAATTCATTGTTGAATTAACTTGAAAGTACCAACACACAGACAGATGTACAGTTTCAAAGGGAGTGGGAAATAAAATTATTATAATGCTAATCCTCTAATTTAAATCAGATTCGACCTTGGCATTGCCAAATGGATAATCAAGTAAGCGTTGGTGGCAAATATAAAAAATATGCAAACTCGCGGATGGAGATCAAGGACACAAAGTACAGGTAACCCATCAACTCCAATGAATAAATAATTGTGGTCGTCGTTACTTTCAGTCGGTTGTGAAGCGCAGTGGCGTCGCCTGCCGGAAATAATTGATGTTCCCTGCTTACCTTAATACATATTAATATTTTTTAAAACCGATGGACAAACGTTTTATCAAGATACTTTTCCAGCGACACTATTAGGTACAAAATCGAACGTCTGAACTCTCGATATGTGGAATCGAAATGACATAAAAATGCAAATTGAAAAGGTTATTTTTATTTAGAATAGAATAGAATTGGTAAGGGGTATATTGCACTGAGATCAGGATTGATCTATTGTGCCCCCTACAATTGTTAGAGTACATCCCCTAGACCTACCGCCCTAATGAAACTTAGTAACTCGCGGGGGTTTAGGCGCTTGACGTCCTCTTCTGCAAGCCAAAACTGGCCCAGGTAACGTAACCTGCTGCGACAAGCCGCATTACAGTGCAATATGATGTGTTCGGGAGTCTCCTCTGCTGTTTCGCAGAGTCTACAGACGCTTACCTGTTCTGTCCCGTTATTTGTATTTAGCAAAACCCTTAAATTTTTCATAGAAAAAAATGGCTTTCAATATTTTGTATCGATCAATAGCATGTCGGTAGTGGCCGAGACAGAATTTAGAAAGAGAGCAGTTCATCACATTGCCATTGACAAAATCGAAATTCCCCCAAGCGTCCAGATCCAAATTCATGGATTCTGCGACGCCTCTGAAAAGGCATATTGTGCTTGTATCTACTATGTACGAACCCATGCCGACCATGCAAGCGCTTCGTCGCATCTCTTGGCAGCCAAAAGCAAAGTCGCTCCTCTGCAGACGATAAGCTTGCCACGCCTAGAATTGTTCCGCGCCTTGCTACTGTCCAAGGTGTGTTCGTATTTGTTTCACCAGCTTGGATAGTAGCAAAACAGTCACATTTGGTCTGAACTGTGCCCCTTACTTGGCCATCCGTACACTTCAGCAGTTAGCATATGATTCAAAAGATAAATGGCCCCTTGCGGCTCAAATCATACTCGACGAAACATATGTTGACGACATACTCTCAGGCAGTCACGATCTTGACACGGCTATCAACTCCTTAGATCAGCTCGTTAAAACTCTCAATTCCGCAGGGTTCCCCCTCAAAAAGATCACTGCCAACAAATCGAAACTCGAAGTCGAGACACAGAACATAAATTTAACCGTAACCGTAAACTTAGAAATTTGAGCTATTACCCAAAACTTAGTTTCCGTAAACATAAACGTTTGCCCTTTTCATTTCTGTTTTGTTTATTTTTCGACAATATCGCCACCCAGTTTTAATCCATCTCCATCCATCCATCTTAATATTCTTGGATGTATGAGCATCCAACGACTTAAAATATTCATATATTTAAAAAACTAATATGAATTGTGTTCCATTTTCTATATTTAACAAATGTTGGTAATTTGTTCGTTTTACATTTCATTCAGAACAATGTGATTGCGTTTTGCTTCGGGTGGCACTTTTAGTGGTGGAACCCGGGGTGCGAGGCCCCCTGCCCTTCTTTACGACACCATTGTCGTCGATCCAAAACATCTTCCACCGAAACTCTTTCAGAGAACGGCTCTTCCTTTTATCGCGAATTTGGACCGTATCAAATGGTGTTGTCATTATGTTTGTTGTTATGAAAAATAACCCTAAAAAATCCTTCATGCCCTCCCTGACTCAGAGTTAGGAGTGAAGGATTCTTCACGGTGTCCTGTGGAGTCACACTAACACTGTTGCTTTGTACATGAACAGTTACTTAAACACAAGAACTAAAGAAAATAATCGTGATTGCTCAGTTGTTTCGAGCTTTGACACCCTATACTAAGCAGCAATGATCTACAATCCGTTATGCATTATACGAATTAGCTTGGCTCACCAATTCTGCTCTCCTCATCCTGATATGTGCTAAATATCTATCACTTAATAAAAACGTGTATGTACATACATATATAGAACAAGAGTTCAAGTATTATATTCAGTGTTGCCTTTAAAACCCATGAATCAAAATGTTTTACTACAATTAACGAGTTTGTTACAACCATTAATAGGCAAATTGTACGAGTATACCGTTATCTATCGATATATTTAATAATTGTTTGTCCTGACGGACGGACTGATTCATCATCGCCCAGCGCAAACTGCTTAAGTTACAAACATAAATTTGAACTGTAGGTTCACTTTAGAAAATGAACTTCTGCTAAATATGTTTTAACTATTGATTTCAAACCTTAGTGAAAATACTGCAAATCAAAAAGAATACAACACGTATTTTCCAATTTTTCGAAAATCAAAATTTTAGGGAGTCGGTAATGAACCGATGGGCCCATTGTCTTCAAAATTTGTGAAAATACTTAGAATACGAAATAATTAGACACGTATTTTGAAACTCAAAATCTGACGGAGTGAGATAACATTTTGTAAGGGGAAATGATTATGAAATCATAAAATTCATGCGTGCAAAGCCGCCTGGCACTGTTAGTATATAATACAATTAAAAAACTGTGCTCTAAACCAAATGTAGGGTATTTTGAGCAAATCATTAATGTAGGCAAGAATGCATTAACAGAATGTTCAGCGTACCCGTACCGTTTACTAGTAGCGACAATTTGTATTCGTTTTGCGTAAGGGAAGAATTCCCAGAAATAATGCACAAATTGACATTGTGCTGAACACAAAGAGGAAGTACCTTTCTGCGCAATCTCTTCGATGGCAATTTTATGGCCAATTTTTATAGCACTTCCCCAAAATTCCTTTAACGAGAAATATAACTATGCTGACTCTAGGTACTATGCCAATCCATTTCCATCTTAGATAAATTTTGTTCTTTTGCTTCAAATTTCGTTAAAAATAGCAAAATACATTTTGAGCGAAACTCTAGCAACTTACAATATTCCCTTAACTAGGGAAACACACAACATATTTTTTTAATGTTAATTTGTTGATCTAGTACATCCCTTCTTTCAGCACATGTTTGCCACTATTGTACCATTAGTTGTGGGACTTGTCTTGTCCTCATGAAAGGGTTAACCCGCTTGTCAGCACGCCGGTAACCTCGTTGAAATATTTTTCTTTGGTATATACATATGCACCTGTTTGAAAAGTCATTACGTTCCATTATCCTTTACAGCGCAGACAAGCCGATAAAAATGGGCGCGCGCACACCAAAACCAATAAAATGATGTTGACCCGTGAGCTGCTCACATTTTGGGATCATTTTAGTAGTCGGTATTGGTTTCGATTTTCCACTACTTGCTGGTAAGGCATCAAACGAAATCGTTACATTCAACGCCTCCAATGACCAATTATCGAACGTAGCTAAGGCGATTTAATTGATAAAACGAAAAAAAAACAATAAAACTCAATCAAAGTCATAAGAGTGAAGAATCTCTTTACATATTAAATACGGCTTTGCAAGCATATTTTTTTTGCTTTCATTGAAAAAATCGTTACTCTGTTTAACACTAATTCGCAGAAGTGAACCTCACAGTCTCATTAAAGATTTTAAATGGTGATAAATCCTATACCAAAAGATTTTGGATTTATTTATTTGATCTTCTAATGGAATGTTAGAATTATATTGCATTTATAAATTTAACATTTTAAACAGTTTTTGTACTTTTTTTTAAACTATTTTTTTAAATTGTAACGAAACCCCAGAAGTGAGCCTCAGAAGCTCATTTGAACAAGAAACTTAAATTTACTCAGAATTCCTTGACTTTTTGTCCACCATATGGAAGAATATTTTTATTTTTCATGTTTAGGTGTATTATTATAGTGTAAAGTTTCTAGTTTTTGAGCACTCATCTAGTCGGCATGGTATGAAGTCAATTAATATTTTTGAAAATACAACAATATACGACATATTATGAAGAATTTGTGCCTACCCTAAGTTGATGTTAGTTCATACAGTCTTCCAATCCTGATAAACATGTAATCAGAATATGGAAGTGCGTTGGTGCTAATACTTTCTGAAATGCCATACACATGCAAAGACGGTAATCGTTGAAAAACTGTGTGAGCCTTACAAACACAAATTAATAATGACCAACTAGTTCACCAGTAAGGAAATAGCCGATAATTTATTGGATGCGGGGTTCGTACACTCAGAAAAAACAAAATTTGTATGATGGGTATATTAAAAAACGCAAACCTAATGAAATGCCTCCAGCTTCCTTTATTCATTTGATTGATACTGCTGGTATTGCAACATATGTCATATGGCTCAAAACACGTCCTTACTGGAATGAGGGTACAGATAGCAAAAGATAGTTGTTTTTACGATAACTGAGGGACTTTTTTGTAGAGCCACGAATATCTATAAGCGATAACTCGGGCAACAATATATGCTGTATTACTGCGAAAGGCCAGTTCGCATGCGTCAAATTCTGATAACTACACGTAAACAAAATCGGTGTTATAGGAACAAGGAACAGGAACAATTTTATAATAAACTAAACAAATCTCCATTCCACTTCCACCCAAATTTTGCAAAAATGTAAATATCTGGATTAATTATACTTTTGCAGTAGCAATTGTTTTCCTGTGGACCCTGTATTTACAAGTTCTTTACTTAAAATTGAAAAACTTAAATGAAAACGTCTTTAAGTAGTAACTGGACTTGGAAAAGTAAAATAAATTGAGTTTTTCAGTAGTTTAGCTCATATGAGCCTGACAGTCTCACTTCTGGGTTTACGTTACTTTTAAAATTCTGGGAATTGGGGTTAAAATACTTTCTTAAAATATGCTTCTTCGCATAAACTCATAACAAATTTTGTATCCTGTCAGATATTGATTTCGAGTACTAAAAACGTGCGTTAAATTATGTTTAGTGATTCCTCCAAGTCCAAGTCCAAGCACATAAAAACAAGGTTATAACCCTTTATCGGTCAATATAATATTTTAAACCAAAACGTTTTATTCTATAGCTCCTGTTTAATTAATTAAAAAAAAATGTTCTTTGTTACAGAAATGTTACACATAGTAATTCACTATATAAAAGCTGAATATTATATATTTTCTTTCTTTATATACAGTCGTGTCTGGATATAGTGAACTAATTATTGCAAGGTTGTTCACTATATCAAGGTTAGAATTTTTGATCAAAAATTCGTTTTATTTGCTCAAAATACACTTTGTGTATGTAAATTCAAGAGATCATTAAAATAAAAATAAAAAACACTACTTTCAACCACAATCGGTTTGCACTCGACGAAAAACATAACCACTAAGGTCAAGAAACAGCTGATTTTGTAACAATCAATAGCAAAATACAAATTAGGGTACTACCCTCTTTCATTTTTGATTCCTTCTTGTGTTTTTTGTTGCTTGAATTTGCTTTCAAATTTTGTTCACTATTTAGAGGTTTTCGATTGTTCACTATTTAGAGTAAACTCCATGTAAACATTTGGGTGTCCACTATATCGAGGTGTTCACTATATAGGGTGTTCACTATACCCAGACACGAGTGTATTTACTTACCTTTTTTATATAAAATTGGAATGTATTTCGCAATTTTCAAACAATTTTGTTTTCGCAAATCAAGTCACAATTTTTTGCTTTCACATGAAGCACAGTTTGTGTCGGTTGTGTTACAATACCCAGCATCCTCACATCTAACAATCATAGTGAAACTCCAGTTGATTTTAGGGTTTGTAACATTACTGTCACACGGCCAGATAAAGGGTTAGCCCTTTGTTTACCCCATACGATTTTGATTTAAATAAACAGTGACGTCAGTGAGCCAATTAGGTAATGTTTTTTCATAGTCTTCAAGTTGATGAGTTATCTGTGGTCCTACCGTATTTACACAGGGTAAGCAATCCCTGTCAGATTTCTATTTTCAAAAGAAACTGAAATACATGTGCCAAGTTATTTTTAATTTGGGACACTTTCACCAAATTGAAGTCAAAGGCCCATCATTTTATGTTTTTCACAGTTCCTCCATACAAACTGCTAACCCATTGATTGTCAGAAAAATTAGTTTCGTGTCGAACTATTTTTCGTTTGAAGAGCTTTTACTAAGTTTAAAGTAAAAAAACCCATTAAATCATGTTTCTCCATATAAACTTTTGTTTAGTTCGTTAGATTTCGATTCTCAAAGAAAAATCCCGTTCCCGTTGTAACACATGTTGGAACAAAATAGTGTTGCATACACATTTCAAACGGGTGGAATTTGTGGTGTCACAATGAGCCATGTCATAGGCCTCCGCTAGCACGAGATGCGCTACCGAAATATAGTGAAAGCATTTTAAATTAGAAATAACTAATTAGACAACTATTAGACAACCGATTTAATTCAGACTTGGAGAAAGGACTCAAAGAAAAAACCAACATGTCTTTCAGTGTTTCAAAATCAACATTAATCGAGATACAAGTTTTTTAGAAATTTATGCGAAAAAACATTACTTAAGATTAGATGGTAAGGATTATTTCAATGAAATCATAAAATTCATATTTCATAAAACTTCACAAACAGAAGTATTTACTTATTTGCAAATTTTCGGATCTATAAAGATAGAAATGATGGAACGGAAAGGATGTTGGCAGTGAAGTGCGCGTTGGCTAATTAAATATCTGGTCCTTTGTGCAATTCTTACCGCTTCTTAATCGTGTGCCCACTTTTTTCTTAACTCATTTGCATGAATCGTCATCGAATCAACGTATGTATGTACCATATACATACAAAATTGGTTGGTCTTTGGCGCAGTTCTTCGCCTCTTGAATTGCGGCAACGTTGGTGCTGTCGTTGGCGGTGGCGTTTGTGATAGTGGTGGCTCGATCTGATGTGTGGTTCATACATACATACATATTTAGCACGGCACTGTATGGTGACGAACTCATTCGTCGCACGGCAAATTTCTACTGTCGCCATTTCACTACCACCACTACAAACACCTTACATCAGCGGCGGCATTTGTCCCCGCCCACCTGCAGAGCAGCCACATTCAAGGCAGGAATGTGGAAAAACAAATTCTTTTTGCGCACTTGTATCGCCGACTGCCTGCCATGGCAAGTTGTTAGCGTCAACTCAAACCATTCATGGATCTCACCGCGCCGCTCGCCACTTCTGAGATGAGTGCGCTCAAATCCGTCGCGTCTGTCAGCATTTTGTCGACGTTTTGCAAACGTGGGTGTAGCTCTGGCAGAAAAACGAAAAATGGAAAATCAAATTTAACAATGTCCGCCTGAAAATAAACCAAAACTCAGAGAATGCACGTACGTAAGTGGGAACGGCTGGGCTCCCACACCTCACACAGGCTACGGCATATCGCGCAACGCACTTCTCACGCTTTGCCTATCGCGTCGTACACATTCCACTGCGGTGTTATGCTTTCGTTGAAAGCGCCTAAAAATAAACACAATTAGTGTATTTTCGGGCAAGCAGAAAGATTTTTTTACTCTTTTGCTCGGTTGCTTACGTTCGCCCCTTGCATGTGATCAACCGAATTTGTTTATTTGAATGTTGGCAACGGGCGTACGCCGCGTAAACAGGGCGCAGGCACAGCCGCAGCCACCCAAACATCTACATGTACAACAAAAATGTATGTATGTATGTATACCAGACCAGACATGTGATATTGCCGCTGCAAAATGCCACTGAGAATTCCTTCAGCCAACTCGATGTGCAAAGTGTGCGCAGAGCTCGTTGGTAGCATTTACTTAATTCGTGCAGCCGACAAGGGGTATTTGCGCTTGCACCGATCAAGACCAAGAGTGATGCCGCCTCATTTTCGGCGGGATGTAAATTATTGCAATCATTAAGCTAGAATTCGTAAGTGTGCAATTTTATGCATGCATAAATATACATGCATACATACATATGTACATACATATGTAGGTACGTAGCTGCGTTTGTTGTTGGCTGCAAGTAGCGGCGACTTCGCACGCCGTTTAATATGCCAAATTATAATTAGATCGCGAAGGTGAGTGTGGCAAGATCTGAATGCTTTGCCATTTCCGGTCTGATCGATCAGCCAAATTTCAATACAAACGTACGTCAAATATACGTGTCGTGCCTTGCGCCTTTATACGGGCATGCATACATATGCTTATAAGTACGAGGTCTATTAAAAAGGTGACTTTTTATTTTTCTCGAACAATATATGTATGTTTATTAGACTTGTGTCAGTGTTTTCTCCAATCCTCGAAGCACTTCTAATAGCGTGTTTTGGTATGGTCTTGAGCTCTTTCATGTATGTATGAGCAAATAATCGTGTTTGTCTATAGCAAGCACACCACAACATGTCTTTCCTTTATATTCCCGAATTCCCGAATTTTGGGGGGAAAATATGGTTTCAAATGGTATTCGCCGCATTAAACATTTAATCCATTGGATATTACATAACAGCAAAAATATTGTAATAATGACACACAAGAACTAAAGAGCTCTAACATCACGCTGATAATTAATCTTCGCAAACAAACGTTTTAATTAATCCAGATCTCACACAAAAAAAACGAACGCTAACATATTTTCCAAAGTTACGCAACCACAATAGACTTGATTAAAAGATTAATCTAAAACGAATGTGGAAAAATGTCAACGAAAGTAAAAAATTGCAATTCCAAGCAAAGGCTAGGAAAAAGATATTGCAATATATGTACATATGTACATAAGTACCAATTATGACAAAAAGAATGGAGGAAATAATATCAAATAATGGTGGTTATCCCGACGGCTTATGAAACAAAGCATGTGTCAATTAAATATTTTCATTTGCAAAATCTGTTAATGAAATTACAGCAAAGTTGAATAATTTTCCATCTATCCTACCTATCGTAACGAAATGTCAAATGAATCCATCGAATAACACAAAATTATCGAGGCATGCCGTAAAATAACAAAATATGAGAGTGGCGACCACGTTGCCAAAACTAATTACGAAAAGCTAGTATGAATTCAGTTGATTTAACTAATTTATTTTATGCCATACTAAGTAATTTATGCCGCAATATGAACGTAGTATAAGTGGCTTCCCAGTAATTCACAACTGTGCGCTGAGTGCATATTCAGCTGATACATAGCGAACAACTACCAAAACGCAATGCGGCGATACAAGCTTACACACAACAGCTGAGTGGCCTTCACATAGATTCCAGACAGTACGACAAATTAACCCATTGCGTAAACAGCACCAGTCCCTCACCTTGCGACTGCTTGCTATTTGTCTTATCGAAGGAAGGCGCTGGTGAGGAAACAAAACGAGCAAAGCACTCAGCGCGCTCACAACCCGATTACCTGACGCAAATTGGGTGCTGACAGGCGCTCATTCTCATTATTAGAACACGCGGTATGTTTGGTTGGCTGCTGTGTGTGATCGCACATGTCATATAACAGGCGTAAATTCACGGTAAACGATAGTAAAGAATATGGCTCCAAACTCTAAAAAAGTGACATTGCATATACTGCAAATTGAACTGTAGCAACGAAATGGCATAAGCGACTGCGACCACCACTGGGGCGCGCCGTTCAGCAATTGAGGTCCGAACAATAGCTGATGTACTGTTCGTCAAGAAGTGCTGCCCACATGTCGAGACATCAAAGCGGTCGCTCAATCATGCCTGTACGAATGTGTATGAATAGATAGAGGTGCAGATACACACACGTGCATGGATGGAAACGTTTACACAGATCTAGCGGTAGGACAGACAAATGCGGATCACCACCCGCGTTGGGACAATCAAGCGAATCCGTTAGGGATTTGTCGAATGGGACACTTATTATAACGATTAATCAAGATAACAATTTACTGACTCTGCATTCGTGTTTTGCCATTGTTGCATGAGGAACTTGTTGCCTAGCTCTCATATTGTGCTCATATTTTTAGTGTGTTGAGAACCAAATTTAAAAAAAACATTTACCAATTTATCTGTCTTGCCAATGCAATATCAAGAGAATAAAAGAAAAGAAACCAACGATGTGTTGTCTCAGTAAGTGAGCAAAGTTGATCAAATTGCTTCTGTACAATTGCAAATCGTAATTCAAATTCCCCATCCGTTATTGGCATAAGCAACCACGGTCAAAACCAATCGTGCACTGGAGCGGGACAAATTCCCAGCTCTCCACAGCAATTAACAGTGTACATCGACAATCGATCGCGAGCGCCGACGTCCATCATCCCACGATTACTCTATAATCGCTTTCGCTATCGCTTCTATACATCAACCTTGTGATCTTGTTTACCAAAGTCTGAAGTTGTTGGCCCGTGCTGACTGCTTCCTGCCCTCCACCTCGCATTTTGATTTTGACTTTATCGCGAGCAAAGCAAAGTACAGCACACACTCATAGCAGCCGTGGCGCGACGGAAAGCAATGGCGCGCGCAATGGCGATGGCACTTTCAGTCACGTTCGCCTGGGTATGAATCACCAGAGCGCAGTCTAACAAAGCAGTCAGGCCGCCAGCCACCCAACGGTGTGTGAAGCGTGCGCCAATCGCAAATAAATCGGGCAAGCAGCGCCAAGAAATTGTTGAAATTTTCTGTCTGACATCTACATACATATGTTTGTATGTATGTGTTTATATACATATATGTCGGATGTCTATACATAAGCTTGTGTACACGGTATGGGCACTCACGGCCCCATACAACTCAACTAAAACTAGGCACTCTCGCTCTCCTTCTCTCGTTTACAAAATTTACCAAAACCACGTAATTAACGTGCTACTAAAAAAAGCACCAGCCGCAGGCACACAACCACAGCACCGCAGCACAGCAGAAATTATAAAGGCTGTGCCGCTTAGGTAACCGCCGTCACCACGCACGTACAGGGCGACAGACAGATGCACGAGCGTGCCGTTGGCCGGTCGTATATATTGGTCGTGTGGCTCCGCTCGTGTCTGCGCCTGCTGCTATGACTGTGATTGCTACCTTGCCAGATCCACCTCAGTTTACCGCTGTCGCTCGCCGTTGCCGTTGCCTGTTCAGCCGACGAACCTGTCGATCAAGCGTCAGTCGATCGTTGAGTACCAAACGATAAAGAACCGTATAAAAAGCTCAAATTCCGAAACGTAGATACTGCACACTAACACAGATAATTCCACGGAACCATCACCGGTACGAATACGACAAAACTGGTATTAAACGCAACAGAAGCAGCAGACACACGACAACCACACGGTCAGTTTCGGCCCGGCCCGGTCGCAGTCTTTTAATCGTATTGCCGTTAGAACGCTGGATTCATTCGCTAAACGAACGTCGTGGTGAGCAGAATAACTAAACGCAAGCGCTCTTAGATACTTTGTCGAAACAGTGCCGGACGTTGGAAAGAACATTTTTACGGCGCGTTGAACGAAAGTGAATGAGGAAGAATACCACGAAACTTTTAGCAACGGATTCAAAGCAAAAATTTAAACAATCTGTGATTTAAAAAAACTATACAAGTTGCATATCTGAATTTTTTGGGTCTGAGAAAATATAAAAAAAAATTTCAATATTGGAGAAAACCTACTTACAATTATTTACTAACAAAGTGAACTCTTATAAAGCATCAGTTGTCGTTTGTGAAGTTTAAAATGGTAACTGGAGTTACTGGGTCAACCATGACGGCCAACGTAATCGGTGCACCAGTATCCACAATTAAGGAGGTTCCAGTCAAAAGCGATCGCCGGGTAAGTCTGCCAAATAATCGAAAACCCATAATCAGTCATGAACCCACGCTCCGCCGAATCATGTTTACTTCATTCCTCAGTGAAACAACGCAGTCGCCTGCTCACTCCAGCCCAGACACACGCGCCACTGTCTAATTTCCTTTTTGGTTGCCAACGCAACCAATGTGTTGGTTGCTCCAATTGGGCTCGATCTTGGGCACCCACATGTTGCCGGCTGTTTCTTTTGTTTGCCCACACGGCCATCGCTCTGAAGCGCAAACGTCGCCTCTAACTCTCACCTCCAGCTATACTGAAGCTGTCTGCCAATAAGCCTACGACATTTTTGGCTGCCGTTAACGATTTCATTCATGCGCTGGCGTACTGGTGCTGGTTGGCGTAAGTGCGATTGTGCCCAATTTTGGGAAAATTGACTTGGCTACCGTAGCATTTGGTAATGTTGTTTTTTACCGTGGCAAAGTAAATATTGCTTGCAGTGCTGCTTAGCACCGTACTTCAACTTCACCGACTTTGGTCACATACGATATCAGCTTTTCCTTGCGCTTTGTCGAAAAAAAGTCATGCGCGCTGATTCATGCAATTATTTGCTATTAATGTTATTCAAGTTTCCTATTTGACTCTTTAGAGTTGCATGCAATGCGATGACTTCACGATAAATTCCTTCTTTGGTCAGAAAAATTGCAGATTGTGGGACGTTTTATTATAGTGGCTTAGTCCATCTGTCTATTAGTTTAGTGATTTTTGATTATGCGCTTTTACAACGAAGGCGTTAATTTGGCCGCTGGCTGTTAATGTGCTCCGCATGTGCATTCGCGTGTGTAGGGTGTTTGCTTTTGAACATGTCAAGCGTGGGATAAGTACTATTTATTTATACTAAACTATGATAAAAGCAGTTTCATGCAAACGGCGTACATACATATTTCTCAGTGCAAAGCAGCTGATGGGCTTCTTCGCTGCGGGCCCCTTGCGTTCCTTTGAAAATTTTCCGGCGACCTTGCCGCGAATTCCACAATTTGCACTGACCAGTGGAATTCGTTGGCAAAGTGGCTATAAAGGCAAATACCTGACATGCGCATATTTTTAGCCATTTCAACGCTAATTTTGGCTGTTTCTCAAATTGGTCACACCATCTCCAATTGGCTTTTCTGCTTTTTCGTTTTCCTTTGTCGACGTTGGTGGTGCCAGTGATGGTGGCGTGCGTTCATTCGTGCAGGCAGCTAAAAATAGTCGCCAACGTTATTATTATTTCAGTATAACGCACGCGAACGCGGCCGCTGTGTATTGGCCGTATGCCATAATTGCTGCTGCGCCCAATTAAAGCGCGAGCGTTGTAAGCGTGCGCCGTCGACAGCATTGTCTCAAACCGACCGCGCCACCCACATGCCGCCATTCGCTTGCACCTAGTGTACAAGATTACCAACGCAAAGACGTTTTATACCCAGCAGAAATGGGGTTATGCCAATAATGACACCACTGGCAATGGTGGGGGTTGGGGTGCGCAATTGTAGGAACAGATACAATTGTGCGTACTGACGCTATTACCTTTAGCATTGCACGAGATATGCATAAATTTACGCGATGGCCCTATTCACAATCTTGTACGAACGGTCTTGCATGGTAGCATTTGCAAATGATGTAGTACATTTTAACTCTACACTCACAACATAGGCAGGGATGCATTATCTACATCCTTGTAATAATGCAACACGTAGAACCCATAGTTTATTTTTACTATGCAAATGCAACACCCAATTGCACAACTGACACCTGTTGGAAAGTGAAGCAAAAGGCGAAAAACAAAATAGAACTAAGGAGGACACAAAAAAATATGTAAAGTTCTTGTTAAATTGTTAAATTCCCACAAATATATGTCTGTTACGGAATTTGTTTATTGATTCGTGTTTTGTTGTATTTATTTGTTTGCAGTCGAATAAGCCGATTATGGAGAAACGTCGTCGTGCGCGTATCAACAATTGTCTAAACGAACTAAAGGCTTTAATTCTGGATGCCACCAAGAAAGACGTAAGTATTTATCGCAAAATATTTGACTTTGACACTACTTTGAAATTTTCTGCATACACTTATATGCATAAGTTCACTTGTAACTTACGGCCAACTATTAGCTGAGAGATTAAACACATTAACTATTGCAACTTTTTCTCTTTGTGATACAGCCAGCGCGTCACTCTAAATTAGAGAAAGCTGACATTCTCGAAAAGACTGTCAAACATCTGCAAGAACTTCAACGTCAACAAGCTGCCATGCAGCAAGCTGTTGACCCGAAGGTTATCAACAAATTTAAAGCCGGCTTCACCGACTGTGCCAACGAAGTCAACCGTTTCCCTGGCCTGGATCCAGCAGTGAAGCGTCGTCTACTGCAACATCTTAGCAACTGCATCACCGGCGTTAAGACCGAACTTCAGCATCATCAGCATCAGCTAGCTAGTGCACAGGCGCAGATGCTGCCTTCACCACCCAGCTCGCCCGAGCAGGACCAACATCATCTGCAGCAGCAACAGCAGCTTGCCGTTGCCAACGTTGCCGCCGGTAATCCCTATCTGCTAAGCACACAGCTGCAACACACAATAAACGGCTACTTTTTGCCCAACGGACTGCAGGTCATACCCACAAAACTGCCCAACGGCAGTATTGCGCTGGTGTTGCCCCAAAGCCTGCAACAACATCAACACCAGCAACATATGCAGCAGCAGAAACAACAAACACAGCAACTCCAACTACAATTAACCCCCTCAACTGGTTTGCCCAAGACAGGCATGCTGCTATCAATGCCCACACGTACCGCCTCCACCAGCTCAGCATCTTCTCACAGCTCTTCTGGTTACGAACGTACGATCTGCTCGCCAGCTGGCAGCGTCTCCCACTACGCACCGCCCAGTCCTGCCAACTCGTATGAAGCCATGGACTGCAATTCATCCGTCATACAGCACGACAAGAGAGTAGTGCAACAGCAACAAAATCAGCAGCCCCTCTCGCTAGTCATAAAAAAGAACATAAAGGAAGAGGAACAGCCGTGGCGCCCATGGTGACGCAACTGCGGCAGACACTCAAACAAACGTTTTTCTTAATGACTTAGGAAAGCAAACAAGTCTTAACGATACCAAAGCAGCGCTGCAAGTGCTGGTGTCATAGCAACTATGGTGCAGATTCTATGGAAATCACATACGCTGTGTTACACACTTGCTGTGTATGGTACGAACAATTCGACCGATCGCTTGACGCGAATGACGGGGAAAAGGCTATTGCTAGCCATCGGAAGACGCACTTTCGGCCCAAGTGACACTCAAATCCATTTACACGGCCAGCAAATGTAGCCGAAGTGCATTTTAGGTGCTTCAAATATGTCTCTGGCCACGCAGAACTTTCAATCCAATAAGTAGATCCAAGCGGGGATATGGAGTTGTTGAAGGAACACGGCTCAAGAAAGGGCCATTGAAGTACAGAAGAGCGGAAGTTCGTACACACTGAAATAATTATATTAATTAATTAAAACAGCAACAGAGTAGCTAAGTTAGAAGCTCGATACTACCTCAGCAACAGGGGCACTTTACTTAATTGATTTCACGTACTTATTTATTTAATTCTCATTTAAATTTTTCAAACTATATACATTTGCATATTTATCGCGAGTATTAGAGTAATGGAAACTGCTCAAGCCTTTAGTCTTAAAAGAGATAATAGTTTCTATTATACATACGTAGACACTTATTTAATTGTTTAAAGACAATCTCAATTTAAAAACAAACATTAATTCAAAAAGTCTTCCAACTCAAAAAGTACCTCAACACAAAAAAAAAACAAACGTTTATGTAAATATTAATAATACGCTTAATGAGATTTTAAGTTTTCAATATAATTTATTAAACAAGAAACAATTAAAATATTTACACCGAAAAGAAAGAAACAATCCTATACAACATGGAACAAGTGATCAAGAAAAAAGAAATAAAACTGCAACCATCAAAAGAAATGAAATATAAATTAAAGAACAAATTCTAAATATTTTTCTATATAAAAAAGTCTTTTAATTCATATAAGTTGTAAGTGAAACCGTTAGATTTCTAGTTCATATGCGAAATTGAATTGCAGAGAAGATTTATTCCATATCTTATTGAGAGTGAATGCTTGTGCAGCTCCTCCTTGACTTGCCAGATGGTTCTCTACCCTGCAACACCCATTAAAAATTAGATTCACTTTTCTCTTCCACCGCCGCCGTTCCTCCACTGGTTAGTGAGTTGGACCGCGAGTCTGAGGCTATACTTAACATCAGGTTCGGAAAATTTCCAACTCGCCTTTTGAATCAAAATAAAACCCTTCTACTTATATATGTACAAATACACAGGCACAATGCAAATGGTGCATTAGAATTAGATAGGCATTAGCGGGCTGTCGTGCAAGTTTGTATGTTCATACCATATAAACTATTCTACTGACGAATCGAGCAATCATTGCTTTGTGCAATGCGAGTAACTGGGCGGTTACTAACCAGCCAAGTGATATTTACTGGGCCTTGTTAATTGATTTCAATAAGAAATTTACGCGTGGTACTGCTCTTACAAACATTTCGCGATTATTATGTAAATTTTCAAATTTTACAATGTTGTTGCCAGATTTGACATATTCACAGTGGTGGTGCCTTATCTTAATCTTACTTAAGGTCCAACTAATATATAAGCAGTTGCAATTTTTTATATCAGTTTCCAGCGAAGCAATCGCTTTTACTCGTAAAGTTTATTTTCGGTTTGGTCTTTTTGCTGCAATGTTTTTTTGTGAATATATAATTCAAACCGTTCATATAAGTCAAACCGTTGATGTACTGATAAAAGATCTATGATCTTAGGCTGTACAAATAACACAATGCAACACTGAAAAAAGGGACAAGGTAAAACCCGTCTCATTCGATAAAGGACCTCAGTAGATGAAAAAGTGTCAAGGGATTTTTCCCGGGATGTTCGAGTTTTTTTTTAAATGCAGTTTAAAGATGGCGGCTTAATGCCCCTTAATGAAACTTTTAAAACATCATATCTGTTGACTCAAATGTCATAAAGGAATAATTTTTACGTCAAATGAAAGCTAATGATATCAAGTCGATGGCTCAATATCCTTTTTGGAAAAATTTAATGAAAAAGGATATGAAGGACCTCAATTATATTTGTATCCTTGAATATCCTGGAAACCGTGAGAGCTAAATTTATATTAGTGACTTCTGGTAAAATAGCATTCAAAGATCTATACTGCTTATAAATTTCATGTAAGTCACTTTGATAGTTCAGACTCTACAACGATTAAAAAAATGTGCTTTTCTACATTCGATGTTTTTAGTAAGCAGCTACGAGATATTCTGTACGTAAAAACATGAATGTAGCAGTGTATAATTTTTGAAACGCTGTAGTGGCTTAACAGTTAAAGTGATTGAAATGAAATTAATATGCAGTATAGATCTTTGAATGCTTTTTTACCAGAAGTCACTTATATAAATTTAGCTCGCATGGTTTCCAGGATATTCAAGGATAAACATTTAGTTTATGTCCTTTTGCATAAAATTTTTCAAAAAAGGATATTTTTTCTTTGACCTCATGCCATTAGCTTTCATTTGACGTAAAAAGTATTCCTTTCTGACATTTGAGTCAAGAGATATGATATTTTAAAAGTTTCAGAAAGGGTCACTAAGCCGCCATCATTAAACCGCATTTAAAAAAAAACTCGAACATCCCGGAAAAAATCCCTTGACACTTTTTCATCTACTGAGGTCCTCTATCGAATGAGAGGGGTTTGACCTTGTCCCTCGAAATTTGTTTTGAATTTGTTGCACTGTGTAATCAAACAATAAATAAATAAATATAAAAGTGTTTATCTACAGGACTTTGCTTAGCAGGCGTAACAACTTCGAGTGTTTTATATGATAAGCCTAGATATCTCATACATTATGCAATATTTGGAATCCAAAAACAATTAGGCAAAGAATGCGCACCAAAGACCGTTACTTAAGCCTTATGCAAAGACTGTTGTCTTATACGAAGATGTTGAAGTCGAACAAATAAAAGGATAGCCCAAAGATGTTTTTTTTATCTATTACGATAGTAAGCGTAATACTAGTTTTTCAGGCATTAGACCGCGTCAAACAGAAAACATTTTTCGTAAAGTTAACCCACCTACCTGAATTGTACAATTGTTTGCAAACAATAAAAGTAATATTTCCATACAAAAATGGTACTTACGGAAATTTACATAAATCAAATTAAATAAAGGCGAAACTCCGCTGCAATAGTCAGTAGTCAGTTAGAGCGACGGTGGCGAGGGCGTTGGTAAATATTTTGCATCAGTGGCCACAAGTAAACGAATTCCATTGCCTACCAATTTCACTGGGTCCATCGTCGGGTTCGTCGAAAACGAAGTCATGCAATTCGATACACCTGAGGCGGCAAACAGCAATCTGCATTTTACAGCGATTGGCAGCACGGGAAACATGTACATGCATATTCATCATCGTACTCACTCGCTTACTCGCTTGTTTATGTATCTACATATGTATATTTGTGTATATATTCACTTACTACTTCCCAACTGATCTAAATTCATTTTGCTTGCAACCCAACTGAAATCGAAACTAGCGTAACAGCAACCACATACAAGCATTAAGCAGCAACCGGGCTAACAATTTCTGCCGTTGCTGCAACTTTTAGCATCACGCATCACACACCATGCCACATACCGCCGCACACCATTCCACACCACCAGTTGCCACCAGTGTTAATGTTAGCAACAATAACTAGGCACGGCCAGTAATCAGTAACGCGCAACACCAAACAGGCAAAAACCACATGAAGCGAAGCGCAGACGCCGCCGCCAACAGTGTGTTACTAAAATTGCTGTTGCGGTCATTGGTAGTGTTGTTGTGTGTTGCTGCTGTCTAAGGAAGAGAGGTCTTTGGTGGTCATGGTCAATGCAAACGTGTTATTTGTGGTATTTGTTGTTGTTATTATTATTTTTCTACGCTATTGTTGTTTTTATGTTATATTAACTTTTGTGGCTGCAGTGCATAAAATATTAGACGGTACGTATTTTGGTATTTCATGCGCCGAATATTTTATGTTTGTTTTTTGTTTTGCTTTATTCACTCACATTTTGTCAGGCACCAAGAGCTAGCAGTCAACGACATCAGACACATGCAAAGCGTTCACTATTTGCATGCGAATATGTGTGTACGTGAGCTTTTGTGGTAGTTATTGTGATTTATTTCACTTTATCACGTTTTTGGCAAGCGTCATTGGCGTTGCAGCAAATATGACAAGCGCGCCGACAACAACAACAGCAATAACCAGCGTTGGTGATCTTCACAGTTACCGACTGACTTTAACCTAGTACGATACAAAAACTATGAAGCAAAGATTTTGGAACTTCGTAATATCCGCTGGCGGTAGTGGTGGTCGCGCAGAATAAAGCAAAGTAAGAAATGCACCAACAGCATAAAAGATAACAAAAGGCCACAGTCACAGAATGGTACCAACAGCTGCTGCTGAGTTGGTACCCTTACGGACAATTTGACACTTTATCTTCCCCATAAAGTTAGCACGATCGACATCCATTGATACAACGAACTAAAACCGCCCACACAAACAACTGCGTAATAAATGCAATTGTCGTCACTATGTTTCGATTGCAGTCTTCGTTGTTGTTGATGTTTGAAGCCAGCCTCTTAATAACATCGTCACTTTTCGCTTAGTTACGTAGATTGATTGGCTTGGGTTTGATACTGCATTCGAGAGCGTTCCGAAATATTGCCACTGCGTCCACACTCTCACCCATGAAGCTAAGCGCTCAATCGATCGCTCTTTGCTTAACATAAAGTTTGCCTTTCGTTGTCGGTTGAGCCAACAGCTGCGCGTTCAGTCTACTCAGCAATTGAACTTAATTCCCAAGCGATTTTTATTAGAATCAGTCGAAGCAACACAACATGCGGCAAAACAGCCAACCATATACATTTTTTGTTTTGCTTCACCCCGTCCGTTGACCGCCTGCATTGTGTGCCTCAAGTACGCTTTAGAGACACGTCTAAATTCGCGTTAATATGTACGTTTTTTTCAACGAACTGCTCATGGTCAATAGTGCAAGTACCTTTTGCACTTGATTTAGATGTCGTAACAAGAAAACTTCACTAGGCGGTAATTCCGGTGTTTTTTCCGCTATTTGTTTTCGTATTTCTTATTATTGGCATATTCATAAAGTTTCATGTATTTCGTTTCTCTAAATAGGAGGTTTTAAATGTAACGTAAGTATGTGGCGGCTCCATAAAGACTGTGCGTCGGTCTTATATGAAAGGTCTACACGTGCTACACAACCCTCGTATCCTGACAGTTATCATCCCCTTCCAATATTTCTAGACTGTCACTCACCGCAAGTTTCTGCATCTTTGCGGCCTCGCACTTCTCTCTCCACCAACCTCTCCAACAACTCGTGATTTAACCAAACGCGGCCAAAAATTTTGCCCAACAGCAACAAAATTGATAGCAGTGTTCTCAACCGACAATTTTAAGCAACTACTACTACCTGTCACCAGCCAAAAACAAATTGCGCAGAAGTTACTAATCGCACTCGTATGTCATCCAGAAAGGCGGGACGAAGCGGCAAGCACTACCGGGAAAAACACAACAAACAATACTACACCACAGCTGCGGCCCAACCTCACCAACGGCAAGACGCGACAGCGCTCACGTGCAGTAAAATGTGATAAGGGCCAGCACAGCTCGAATGTGTTCGATATGGCACCCTATCTTAACGCCCGATCAGGTCTTAATATGGCGTGTCGCGCGCACACTTGTCGGCGCAATTGAAGTAGTTGCTTCCTAACCCCCGTTCTACTTCCACTCCTAAAACGTAAGCACTCAGAAATTCATGCGATAAACCGGTGCGCCTGCAGAGAAATGAAAAGCATTAGATAGGGCCAGTGCCTCAATTTGTTTATACAATATTCAAAAAAGACGCAACTAAATGTTCTACATATGCACACCTTTGACTGTTATAAATAAATATTATAAATAATTAATAAATATCTAATATATATGTATATACACATCTATTGCAAAACCTTATATGTATAAGGCTTTGTAGCGCCGGAAGATAGAACCTACTCGCCTGCAAAAGAAGGCCTCTGAAATGATTAAATAGCGAAATTCATAATTTCCGAGGCGGCCATTTTTGGAGGCGAGTAGGTTCTATTTTTCGGCGCTACAAAAACATATCGCAAAGCCATTTTAAAACTCACTGCGCTATGATCGCTCTACATACTCATACACCACACTACTGAATGCCTGGTGTTAGAGCACTACCAACGAAGGCAATACAGGTGTACCTATACCGCCAATTTAACATGCTAATAGAAATTCCGAAGCCTTGTGTGTTTTAAAGCAGGTCACGTTTTCGGCAACGAGGTTTGGACTTGGACTAAAGGAAAAAATCTTGCAACTCACTTACAGTCGGTCATTCGAGTATGCACGACACTGCATAGTAATTTATCAGCAGTTGATTTATTTCCGTTCGGAGTTTTGGGAAATCACTTCTCTGAATTACTTTGTCAAATGTATTAAAAGAATATTACCCCAGCTGAATCGCAATCGCAGCCGTGCAAGATTGACCAAAAAACTCACTATCAAACCGAAAGGGTGTCAGTTGTAACTACTTTTTTATGGCAACCTTATATCAATCTGTAGCGCCTGAAATCATCGCGTGCATTACGGGTCCCTCATTAATGGAAATTATACTGAAATAAAAGCATTTACGAAAAAAAATTAATTTGCAAAGTGTAAGCATTTTCGCGTCGGCTTTTTCTGCGACTAAAAAACGTGATATGAAATATGGGAACACTATACTCGAGATTAGAATTGCAGCTAAAAGCAAAAAGAAGTACCAAACAACACGTTTATACTTACAAATAGTAAACAAAGCACTGGCGTGGTTAAGTATTTACTTGAGTAGGCAAAAACTATATATGTACATATATTACTTCGCAAAATTTCAAAGACAAGAACTTACAAAGAGCGTTTAATTTGGTTGAGGTTGCTAACACAGGGTCGATTGTCTTAGGTTGCTGTAGAAGAGAAATACATATATCGAGCTGTTACCGCGAAAAAGGTGTAAGCAGCATTTTTATCAACTTTGGTTTTTTCAGCGATTTTGATAACTTAGTACCTTACGCATCTTCACTCCAAATATGGAAGCTGTGGGAAGTGCCGTTACAATTAAATAGAAAACAAATTTGATGTAAGTGCACGCGCCGTGCCCTGTTTACAATTTTTTGAACAGCAGAGTATTGGTTACATCAAAGTTGCAAAGTGATTTTTAGTGTAATGGCGTTTACAGAAGAAGAGGCATCTATTATTTGCAGTGGCTCGCACAGGATTTATTTTTGGGGGAGGAGAGTTGTGCGCAAACCACTCTTGAGGCCAATACCATTCGAAACCATATTTGGTACCAGCAATTTTTGTATTTGTATTTAAGACCGGATTCACACACATCAATGAAACTTGGCCCGAACTTATGATTTAGTCTCACAATTCGACTGAAAAAATGGGGTGAGTATTGGATACGAAGGCGTGGCACCGCCCATACAACTTATATTTTAATATGGTTCGGAATTATAAGTCGCATAACATTGAAATTCGACATGGAGCTACCGTAAGGGCGTTACACTTTATTTCATGGACGTTCAACAAAGGGGCGAACAAGGGCCGAGGTACTTTTACTTGAGCCATTCGGTTGGAAAAATTTGACATTTGCGATGGATTTATTGTTTGACAGCTGCGCCATACATTGTGTAAAATTGTCATTAAATTATCACTACTTGTTATTATATTTAACAAGGGGTTTTTTAAATGTCTTGGATTTTTAAAATAGATTTGACGAATTTGGATTTAGTTCGAGGATATTATAAAGTTCTCAAGAAAAGTTCAACAGATTTGAGTGGCCGTGAAAACAATTCCGTGCCGCTCTACAGTGCGCATTACAATTAAAAAAAAAACATTCAAAACAATTTTAGCCATGTAAAAAACCTTCTTATGAACTAAATCACAAAATTAATTCCCGGGCCCCCTTAAAAAGGCGTGTCTTCCAGCAGCTTTCCTCTATGTGTGCATATTTTGGTGTAACCGACTTCAGTATCCGAAAAAGATGAATAAATTCATAAGACACGACTTTCATATGAATAGAATGGAATATTCCTTTAATGCTCGGCATCTGGCTAAATCACGGGCTACGCAGTGATGGCCAGCAATAAGGGTTGACAATGGCTACAAGCCACTTCTTAACACTTCTCTGAATCGGCGTAACAACAGCAACAATCCACGGGCCTCAACGCATAAATTATGTGAGCCATTATGTGACTCCACTTTACTCGATTCAGTACAATCGACTTCCCCAAATCGCAGCATGTGCACAACGCGATGTTTTTAAGTGATTTGCCCAGGTGTGAATAAAATATTTATATATTTGTTCATTAATTTTTAACAATTTAATTTTCGAATATTGAAAAAATTTCCATTCTCGTATGTAGCTTGTGCATGAGGCTCATTTGATGTTGATGAAACGAGGTTGAAGCCTGACTGCTGCCAGACATGATCCCATGCAGTGTGCTGTGCATATTAGCTGACTGTTGTGAACTGTGATCGATCATCGCGTGTGTTAATTTTCCCTTAAAATTGTAACAAAATGAGAATAGCATTAAAATTCTAATAAATACACAAGACCACATAGGGCTAAAAAAAAGCAATGCCTGTGATACGAGTACCTCACTGTTGAGTGTTTAAAGTGAAAATTCGCGACTTATTCGCTGCCCCCATAAATATAATCAAGCATGAACTAGTTATCATTTACTTGGCACAATGAAAACTGTTTCCAGGCTTTTCGTCGTAAAAGATCTTGCCCAAAGCAATTATAAATTAAAGTTACTGACATCTTGTCGCAAATAAGAACTTCAGGGTCAGCGTTTCCCTGTTGATCTTTGCCATATGACTCTTCATATGCATTAATTCCTTTTGAGGCCAAAGTTATAATTGTATACTTGTCAGCGGGATAGGAGCAAAGAAATATTACGGAGTGCAATATAGTCGGTTTCTGTTTTTTTGTTTGGGCTTTCGTGTGGAAACAAACATAAAAGAGAATGAAAACGCGTAGCGTTGCTAACATAACCTTGCTAACAACATCTTAATCGCTAAATTAATTAAAAAAAACATGTGCATATATTTTCGAATATTCAGTATGCATAGTATATGCGAGCACCGATGGCTTCAAAGCATCTACCGGTGTAGGGGCTGGTATAGTGGAACCAAGAGTCAACACTTTCCTTTCACTAAGCAATACGTAAACATTCCAAGCTGAGCTCTATGCAATAATAGAAACAGTTCGAACTATCACTAAACGAAATCTAAAAAGAGCAAAGCTCACGATACTCTCGGATAGTTTTACAGTATTAAATCTTTCGATAGCTACTATTTTTCATCGAAAATCCTCTCGGACTGCCACAAGGATCTCAAGAACCTAGGTACCCAGAATCAGCTAGTTCTGGAGTGGATTCCAGGGCATGAGAGCCATGAAGGCAATGAAAGGGCGGACGTACAATGAAAACCAATGTACGTCCCCTGCAGTGAAATCTACATGATTACCAATTGTCCGGCCTGTGTACATTTGGTTTTTAGAGGGTGAAAGTCTCGCACTCCGGTTTTCAATGCTTTTCAACCTACTGTAAAAAAAAAACAAATTATACTAGCAGGGCCGGCGGCCTTAAACGCACGAACTTAATAATTCCATTGATATAATTTTTGTCCACTTTAAGATACTTAGATTTTGCTTCATAAACTCCTAACAAGTTTTTAACCTCGTCAAATGTTGATTTTTGGATGCTGGAAATCATGCGTTCAATTATTTCTGTTTTTTAGTACTTTCTGAAGTCTGCAGTCAATAAGCGAAATAGATCACGTTTATCTTGCCAGCTTGCTAGTCTCTTTTTTCTAATTTAAAGTTTTTCCACCATTTTTGAATTCAATATACACCATCAAATTAGGCTTCTCCAAACAAAATGTTAATGTTAACCCCGTCAGTTTTTTATTTTCAAGAAAATTAAAAACACGAGTTGAATTATTTCTAATTTGTAAGATCTTAATATTTAAGTATAACAGTTTGGCATCACCAGAGTCAAGGAAATGCATCCCTGACTGGAAATGCAACCCTGGGCTTCGGTGGTGTTAGGAAAAGGGGAAAAAAAAGGAAAGAATCATTCGATTAACGACCGCCATCGCAAAAAGACGCAGACTAATTTTTGAAATAAATCGAATTTTTAATAAATATTAATAAGATGAAATCTTTACAAATTTGAAGTGCTTTCACCAAGTTTGAAGTCAATATGCCCCTAATTTCATGCAATTTCACAGTTTCTTCATACAAACTGTTTACCCATCGTTCTTAACTCATCATCGGCAAACGAGTTTCTCACTTTTTTGAAAACCTTATCTGACGGGTTAACAATGGTTAACCCGGCATTGGTGTGGTGGGGTATACCATACCCCAGAGGTTGTATTTTGTAAATAATACGGATATCAGTTTTATTTTGGCACTATCGCTTCTAGTAGCTGTTTATAACAGTCCAACCATACACATTTGCTATCCTAAAATAACTTGAGTGTGACCAGATTTCAGTCACATCCCACTAAAGTTCATTGGGGTGTGACATACCCCACCACATTAATGACGTAACTTATTGTGCAAATGATTTCGAATTCAAATTGGTTCGGTTTGTCCGAGAGCAAGAACCTTATACGACTTGCGGAAAATGCGCTAATTTTGAGACCCTGTAATTCGCTACTCTTTTAGAGTAGCTAACAAAAATTTAATGTCACATAACTATATGTATTTCGTTTTTAAAACAGACTATGTTTTTTGGAAAATTATATAAAGACATTTGTTTAAATCCCATTATATGAAGTCAACTTTAAATATCAGTATTTTTCGTTTATTTTTGTTATAGGTATTTGGTATTTTTTTTTTACAAGTTGATTGCACATGAAGTGCTTTTGTATTTCCTTGCGTAAAGTAAATGAAGAATAATATATAGTTGCTATCTTTTATATTTGTGTTGTTTCGTGAGGTTGCTGCTATATCAAGGTTTGGGGTATATCATACCCCACCACACCAATAACGTGAGTTTTTTCCACCACACGCCGGGTTAAGAGTATTTAATTTTAATGTAATTTACTGACCCATTGACTTCAGACTTGTGTGCAAAGCCGTAGAATGCATATAGATTTAGTCCGAAAGCAGAATGATAGCGAAGGAAATGTTACCCATTCTTATGGAGAATTATAAAGTGCAATTTGTTAGTTTCATACTACAAAGTGTTCCAATACAAGTGTACGATTTAAATTTTGTGTAATTTTTTGCAAGTAACAGCTCTAAAAAGTTACAGACGTCGCCTAAAATTGTTCTGATTATTAAAAATGCAGCGTCACACAAAGGAAGAACACGTTCGGAATTGGAACATATGTACGTAATCGGAACATGTCTATGCAATCAAAATACCACCACCCCATTTTTAAATTAAATGAGTGCATTTTTATTCCGTTACCCCGTATATGTACACACTAGGGATGCCAATTTTTGGCTATTTTCCAATCCTGAAATTTGCGAGATTTAAAAATGTATTCCCTGGATCCCTGATCTAAATTACTTCATTAAAAAAGAAATTGAAACTTACATATATACATCGTAATCAATTTTATAATAAAAGATTAATTTCTGATTAAAATTTTTTTAGGAGAGAGTAAAATTTCACCACCCAAAATTGTATTTAAGCTTCCCTGTTCGAAAAAAGCCCTCCACTGTCCCTCATCTAGAAACGAGATATCCAAGCAGTACAACGTGCTCCTTAGAGGGAAACCGCAGGCAGGCTTGTACATATATCACTCTCTACTTGCAAACTTCATCTGAAGAATGCATATGATTTTTGGGACCGTACTTCCTCAACTGTCTAACGGACGTAGAGGATATGCCCCCAAGTCACATGGATAAATTCATCAGAGCTACCAAGTGGGCCTCATCCACGTGGTGACAGCCTACCTACCTAATATGTATAAGCAATCCACAAATGACTCAAAACATGCGCCAGCTAGTCAATCGATGAATGGAAAATTTTTCAAAACTATTAAGCACTCGTTCGATAGCCACTGGATCGCATAACGGTGATAATAAATTAAATGAATCTATTAGCACATTGGCTTAGCGACAACAATGACGATCGCGACAACTACGACAACACACGCGATGCACACAGAGGGCACGAAGTACGCCTAGCATGAATGTAACTCCAAGAAAGTCGATGCGTCATCATGAGAGTGACACTAAACATGTTCGCGTACAAGTACCAATAAAAGTTAAGAGTACAGTGAAAAACTACAAGGCCGAGCAGACAGAAAGATTAGTGGCACATCCAATTCATTATCAATTAAAAATATTACAATGAGACGCTAACGACAATACTTAAGTCAAGTATCTTTCGATAGCAAGCGCATAGCAACTGAGGTGTTTTGGGTGCTAACCCCCACCCTCCATTAATTTATTTTAAATACTATTTTTAATTAATCTGCAATGCTAAATGTCCAAACTATTTGCTAGTTTGAAAAGCTTCTAGAGGAAGAACTAAAAATTACACTCACTCATTTCAATCTTTCTTTACATATAACATATTGTACTCAAAACGATAATATGAAACGCGTTACTTTTCAGTTTCCCGATTACAAAAAATACCTTTACACAGTTAAAAATGCGTAGCATATTTAAGGAATGTGATTGTGTGTACGTTGCATTTCCGAACTTCCACTAGTAACTATAGCAGCAAATAAAAGGTCGATTCCCTCTTTGAAACTTACCACATCGTTTCCATACACAAAGATAAGGAAATTATTGAGCATAAAGCCTTGGCGAATAATCCTAATTTGTTAAGACTATTTTTACAAAAGCATAGCTTCTTTTTCCATCAAATAATATTTTGTATATCAAAAGCTAAATATGTACGCATTGGGATTTGCAATCCCGGACCAGTTTTACACTCCCGACATTTTCGGGACTAAAAATCGCGACCCCGTCATCCTGGGAATTTTTTGAGATTAAATATAAGTACATTATTTTAAGGAACTAAATCAAATAAATTTTATTTTCGTGTTCTAACTTGAAACTAAGAACAAAATATTCATGACAAATAGCATAAAATCTATACATACTTATGTATAAATAAAAATGTCTCTTTGTTTGTTTGTCTGTTGGTCACACGACACGATATTACGTATCTAATGTTGTACATCAATAGAAAGGTATAAAAAAGACCTTTAGTTTGATATCCATGTCGTGTAAATCAGTTGGAAATTAACTGAGTTTTTTGATACAAACTTTGAACTTTGACCCCGAGCCATGCCTTTTGTAGGGGTTTCCCAGGAAAAATGTTTAGTTTATTAGATTTACGCCAATACGCTCTATATAGCCCAATTTTTGATTTTTTTCATGAGGGTTCGCTACACTGCATTTTTTCTACAAGAGTAAACATTTTTCTCTTAGAAGTTTTTACAAATTTCTATTTGTTTACTTTTTGAATGGTTTCATTTTTGGGAGCGTAAGCTTGCTTACTCTCCTTATTTTAACCACTGGTAAATTGTTACTGAAAAAGTACCCAAACAAAGCTAGTTTGTACAAATTTGTACGAAGTATCTGTAGCTATTGCAAGCAACATAGCTATTGTTGCATTGAAACTTTTTCAAACTTCTGAGGCAGTATGCAATTTTTTTAATTATATAAAAGGTTTGACTTTTTCGAAATCAAGGTGAAAAAAGCTCAAATTAAACTAGATAAAAATTTTTGCAAACAGAATTTTACTCTTATCTGACATTTGTCATTCGGTGCAGTCACGGGCTCTGCACTACTTGCGATGATAAGAATAGCATCTTTGGACATTTGTGTGCCGTATGGACAGACAGCAGGACAGCTAGACGACATTATCCCAACTAAATTAACTTGTCAAGAAGTCTACTGGTTAGCAAGTGAGCTTAGACCGGTAGCAGGCTCGCCGTCATTATAGCGTTTGCTGGTGTTGAACTATTTTGTCATATTTTCTTTACAAAACAAAAGTTGTATAGTTGATGGCAAAGGATTAGCGAAGTCTTCGCTGTTTAACAGTTTTCGGCATTCGCACCTGAAGGCTACCCGTTCAAGCGCGTCTGTTCGGGTCTTAACTTGTAGATGAATGTGTGTTTCTGGGTGCGTTAAGCTAAAATGTGAATATTAGAGTGCGTTTATCTGCAAGCATAACCTCTTCCGCCGGCGCCTCAGCAGTATTTAATGTTACCCGTCAGCAAGAACACAGACACACAAATGACGGGAAGTGGTTCCGGCCAACACTTTCATTTGAGTACTTCATTTTGATTCACTGCTATTTCTTCCAGGACTGTTTTAATTTTCACTGCGCATAGGTGCGCACGTGCCATTAAGTGATATCACTTCTGTTCCTGATAGCACTGTTTGTTCCATTCTGTGCTGTTTTGTCGCTGTTTTGAAGTCGCGTTCAGTTTAGACTATACGTATCTAAAATGATATGTTCTATATTTCAGGGATACCCCATTTCATTAGCATGTTTCTTTGTCCATTTGTCTCTTCACTCGCCCCTGGAGCCTTGTGCTTCAGCCTGATTATGGGAATGGCCCCCTCGGGGAGATCCGTGGTGGCGTGGTTTAACACCCAAATGCGGGTAGAGTTTCGTCTCGGCGTGGAGTTGCGTTTACAACCGGGTGCCGGACCCATAGCACGGCAGAGGTTTAGATAGGCCTCGATCCCTGCCAAGGAGGGGTAACGTCCATTTACATTAACCCAATTGGTACCGAGAGCTAGTCTCTCGGGGCGCTTATCAATGCTTAATTTTGATAAACTGTGCTTTTGAGCACCGTGGGGTTAGGCCACAATGTGGCGGTACTCTCGTTAAAAATTCGACATTCAATGTGGCTAAATGAGTGCTGTGATTGTTCAGTGATCTGTCGACCCCACCACTAATCCCTTCCTTTCCTTGTCCTTTTGTACTTATGTTTCCCCCTATTCTCTGCTTCCCGGCTTTAGCCGTTTGTATCGTTTAATGTTTCGTGTATTCTTTGTCATTCGTCATTCGTACGTCGTGTAATAAAGACCTCTAAACACGAAACCCCCTCGCATTTTTATTTAACCGCTCCGCCGACGATTAAACATGGTCCTTCGAGCCGCTCGCGATAGTGCCGACGCGGAAATACAATAATTAACAAAAACCCAAATAGATTATTACAATAATCAACAATTACCAACAGTGACATAAAAAACATGGTGAAAAGTGAAAAGTGATACAAACAAAAGAGAAAGAACGAAATAAAGTGACAATTTACAAAACAGTGAAAGCAGATCACACATCAAGACTAAAAAGTTTACGACCAATAACTAAAACAGTGCACAAATTACAGAAATTAAAACAAAATTTCTAAACAAAACATAGACAGTGCAGTGTTGTGCACAAAAACCATACACAAGAACACGTAACAACAACAAACACACTCAACAAACACAACACAACAAACACCCAGCGCAACACAAAGCAGACGAAGAGGAGAGCAAAAAACAGCAAGCAGCACATACAGCAGCGGACACACACCACAAAGAGGAGATCCCCATACTCGGGCATTGGGCCCCCCAAAGATAAGCTCAAAATTTTTAATAAAAATTAACACTCATTACACATACACTAACACAAATACACAAATAAATATTAAAAAAAATATATATATATATATATATATTATAATACACCCATTCCCAAAAAAACCCAGTTTAAAAATTATATACTGGTGCCCCGCCACTGTCCGCATTTCGTGTACATTTCCCCTGTACACGTACAAAATAGCGCAGTGCAGTAAGCAATCCCGCTGCTGCACATAATTTTGCGCTTTTTGTGTTCGCATTCTCTTTTGTGCGACCTACGCAGGCAAAGCAGCAAAAACTCCCGCTGCAGCCTGCTTCCCACTCACTCAGTAATTGCTGTGTATATTCTGCGCGCCCACTTTGCACATACTCCCGCATTTCTCTTTGTGCTATATTCGCACGCAAAAAAATTCCTCCTCCAAACCCTCCACGTGGGTGCCGGCCGGTAATGGCTAAACAGTTCACTTAAGCTCACTTTAGTGATAGCCAGCCAAGGGTTGAGTCTCGCTCGTGTGACCTCACTCTTCAATAGTGAGGACGCATGAGTTGTGGCTCCTTCCATAGGATCGAGGTAGGGGGCCGGACCAAGGTGTAATACGACCCGTGCCGATGGTCAGCCTGGCTGGGGGCCCTCACAAATAGCCCAGTCGCGAACGGAGTATCCGGATACCTGGCGCCCTCCGGATTACATAGCCTTGCCTGTGCATTGCGGATCTCTGCACAGGTGGACCACCCCTTCTCCGCCACTCGTGGGACTCAAACATGGACAAATCAACAACAAAAACAAAAACAACAAAACAAACTGACGTATACAGAAAGACGGAACCAGAGGCCGGCCCTCTTAAAAAGCCGGGGATGGGTGAAGCAAGTAAGCCAGCGCCCACCGCCAATAAGGATGCATCCTTGGTTGATCAGAAGATCCAATGCCAAGGCTCTGCGCCCGCAAATTTAAAAACTGACACAAGTGCCATACCTGACCGCAGCAACGCCATGGTTGCCAAAGCCGGACCTTCGTCCAGCAAGAGCAACAAACACGGTGAAGCTATGGGTACAGAGAGCACGCGACACATAAAGGATTCAAAAATCCGCTATAGAGAGCGCCAGAGTGCCAAGCGTGTAATTGAACGGATACAAGGTATCCCGGAAAACCGCAGGACTCAGCGCGAAAAAGCCTCCTTCACCTGGGCTACTGCCAGGTTAGAGGAGCTCGAAAATGGCTCGAGCATCGAGACCGCAGCCAAACGACAGCGATCCACAGATGAGGAGGCTCCACACGCCAAGAAGGTACGCAGTTCACATAGAACGACAGCGTCCTACAGCGAAATCCTTAAGGACAGTCTCGTCATGGCGGTCGTTGACCGCTCTGACCCCGACGGTAGCATATCCCCTACCAACTGGAAGCTGGTGGAGGATTTCCTAGCCGATATCTTCCTGGATGTCATAAAGGAGCATCCAGGCCCGGTGCCCAAGTACCAAATGTGCGGGTGGCATCAAGGCCACGTAAAACTGGTCGCGTGCACAGACAAAAGGGCTCTGGATCTCTTTTGCTTGGCAATCTCCAGGACGGGAGAAATCTGGCCGGGTGCCAAACTTGAAGTGGTGCCCAGGGAATCTATCCCTAGCAGACCTAGGACCAGAGCCTGGATCCCAATGAAACCTGCGGATCCGGCAAGAGTCCTCGAGACACTACAGTTGTCCAACCCGGCACTTCCAACGCACAATTGGAAAATCGCCAAACTGGAGGAGCTCAGGGGATCTCGTTGTGCCACCATTATCGTGAACAAGGAATCCCTCGAGCACCTAGCGAAGTCCAATGGTGTTGTGGCCTTCGGGTTTGGACACATTAAACTAAAAGTGTACAAGAAGGACGAGCAAACCGAGACCAACGCAAGCACCGACTCTGGCGAAAGCGGCCCACAGGGGTTACTAGCCACGAACACTTCCGGCGAAGGTGGCCTGCAGGGGCTGCCGGCCAGTACAAACAGCACAGAAGAGGCAATGGACGACCAGCCATCTTCCCCTAAGCCGTTACGTCGCCTGTCCCGAACAGTTTCGATCTCCTCTTCGGGATCGGAAATGGCCACGGCTTTTGGGAATTTCTGGAGAGAGTCCGAGCTTCTCGAAACCGATGACGATCTTGACGCCACTGTGGTGGAAGCGAAGCTGAGCGAAAAAGACCATGGTCCGAGTAGTTCAAGTAAACCTCCACCACTCTAAAGCGGCTTCGGCCGCACTACTCCTACGCCTCTCTAAGGGGGGCGACGACATCGCTCTCATCCAAGAACCCTGGCTTGTAGCCAACAAGGTTTGTGGATTGGGAGCGACCAACTACAGGCTGGTCCATGCTCATAATGCAGGTAGACCCAGATCCTGTATCCTTGTGAAAAAATCACTAAATGCATATCTGCTCCCAAATTTCAGTAACGATGATCTCGTCTCCATCTCCCTGGTACTAAAGGGCAAGTGCCACTGGATCGCTTCCTGCTACATGGCTCACGACGACCCAGAGCCTCCACCGCCAAATCCTCTCAAGGAGCTGGCAAAAGAAGCCGCAAAATCCAGCATCGATCTGATTATTGGATGCGACGCAAACGCTCACCATAGCATATGGGGCAGCACGGATACTAACGATAGAGGTGAGTCTCTTTTTGAATACTTATCTACCACCAACCTTTTAGTATGCAATATAGGGCGTACACCAACCTTCGTTACTAGAAACAGAGAAGAGGTCCTAGATCTCACCCTTGCCTCTGTTACTATAGCCGATAGGGTTAGGAATTGGAGAGTGTCTAGTGAACACTCCTTTTCTGACCATAGGTACATTGATTTTGCTCTGGGAAGCAACGCTCAGAGGACCAAACCTGTCCTCAACCCTAGAAAAACGAACTGGGATCTGTTCGTTCGCACAGTAGACAGACACATCAATGCGACTCAAATCACTGAAATCAACAGTCACGCGATGTTAGAGACGGCTGTTGATCACTTAACATCGGCCTTTTCAAAGGCACAAAACCTTGCCTGCCCCTTGTTTGTTCCAAGGGGGAAATATAAACCCCCCTGGTGGAACCAAGAACTTGGGGGGCTCAGAAAAACCTCCAGGAAACTCTTCAACAGAGCGAGGAGGACCAAAACTGCAACAGATTGGGACCTTTACAAAGACTCCCTCAGGTCCTACAAGAAATGTCTTAGGGATGCTAAGAGAAGCTCTTGGAGTGACTTTTGTGGTAACATTGAAAGTGTCTCCGAGACTTCTAGGCTGAGGAAAATACTAGCCTCATCACCATTTGTTCCAAGCGCTTTACAAAAACCAGATGGCTCTTGGACATCTTCAGAAGCTGAAGCACTCGAGCTTCTCACAAATACTCACTTTCCGACCAGCCTCAACTCGCTGGCAGAAGACCAGATAGACACGAATAGGGTCGCTAATGTAGACAACCTCATATCGGAGGACAAAATAAAATGGGCTATCACAGGGTTCCTTCCATTTAAATCACCGGGACCAGATGGCATATTCCCAGCACAGCTACAAAGGGCTGGACCGTCAACCTTTAGGCTCCTCAATTTAATATTCTCAGCCAGTATAAGCTTGAACTACATTCCAGCAAACTGGCGCAGAGTTCGGGTGGTGTTCATCCCGAAAGCGGGTAAGAACTCTCACACTAATCCTAAGGACTTCAGACCCATTAGTCTTTCCTCTTTTCTATTGAAAACTCTGGAAAGACTACTGGATCTACACCTACGTCTAACTATAAGGCATGACCTCATCTCAAACAACCAGCATGCCTACATCAAGGGTAAATCCGTAGACACTGCTCTACACTCTCTGACTCAGACGATCCAGAAGTCTCTTGATTACAAAGAATACACGTTAGCAACTTTCCTGGATATAGAGGGAGCTTTTAATAACGTCGAACCGTTGGCTATCACTGGCGCACTAGCCGGGCTTGGGGTGGAGCGTGGCCTGGTGAACTGGGTGGATAAGCTTCTGCGTAGCAGAGTTATCTGCGCTGAACTGGGTGAATCGTCCATCTCAAGAGCGGTGAGTAGGGGTACCCCACAGGGTGGGGTCCTCTCCCCTCTCCTTTGGAACCTTGTGGTCAATGAACTACTTCAGTCCTTAGGAGGGGGTGGATGCAAGGTGACTGCTTACGCCGACGATATAGTTCTCGCCCTCTCAGGAAAGTTTCCTCACTCGATCAGAGACCTCATGCAAGCACTGCTAAACAAGGTCAACGACTGGGCAACCTGTCGTGGGCTAGGCATCAACCCCGGGAAAACAGAAGTGGTCCTCTTTACGAGGAGGTACAAGCCACCTTCCATACCCCCTCTAAAACTTAACAACACAGCAATCCCATATAAGAATGAGGCTCGTTTCTTAGGAGTCATTCTCGACAAGAAATTAAGTTGGAAACCAAATATCCTCCATAGGGTTGAAAAGGCAAGGGTTGCCTTATACACCTGCAAGAAGGCACTGGGTAAAACCTGGGGTCTAAGACCAAATCTAACATACTGGGTCTATACCGCCGTAGTCAGGCCTATCCTAACGTATGGGTGTTTGGTTTGGTGGGAAGCCTTAGAAAAGGTCACACTTCTCCAACACCTTCAGAAAGTTCAAAGGGCAGCCTGTGTCATTATCTCAGGCGCTCTAAGAACTACCCCAACCTCAGCCTTGGAAGTTTTACTTCACCTCATCCCACTAGACCTCCATTGCAAAAAGTCGGCGGCAATTACAAGCCGAAGACTTCGTGCTTTCGGCCATTGGTCGGAATCAAATACGGGTCATAGCAGGATTTTCTCTCTCTTAGGACAAACTGGAGAACTCGATTATTCTCCTCCTCAACTTCTCTTCAACAAGAAGTTCCTCTGTACCATCCCAGATAGAAGCAGCTGGGAGGACGGCTCAACACCACTAACAGGTAGCTCATGTCAGGTCTTCACCGACGGCTCCAAGCTAAATGGAGCGGTCGGCGGAGGCGTCTTTTCGGACTCATTGGGTATAGACTACTCCTTTAGACTACCGGACCACTGCAGTGTGTTCCAGGCAGAAGTGACGGCCATTGAAGCCGCCCTGAAGCTGATCAACGAGCGCAACATCTCAGTACGAGATGTTAGCATACTCTCTGACAGCCAAGCGGCCATCAGGGCCCTAGGGTCTCATGTCCTAACATCAAAAACAGTGATCAGCTGCCGCAGATCTCTTGACGAGATGGCTGAGCAGCTTAAAATACACCTATTATGGGTCCCAGGTCACAGAGACATCCCGGGGAACTGTAGGGCGGACGAACTGGCCAGACTAGGCACAACTAAAAGGCTATCCGCAGAATTTGCTGGCTTGGGTGTCCCACTAAGCACTTGCAAGCTGATGCTGGAGGATGCCGTGACTAAGGCCGCCAACATCGCCTGGGCGGCCTCGGAGACAGGCAAGACAGCGCAGCAAATCTGGCCAAAATTGGACTGGATGCGCACCAGAAGTCTGCTAAACCTCAAAAGGGGCGCGCTCAGGGCTGTTGTCGGGGTAATCACTGGGCACTGCATCCTGGGTAGCCACGCAAGAAGGCTAGGGCTGGGCCATCTAGCCAACGATTTCTGCCGTAGCTGCAGAGACGTAGAAGAGGAAGAAACCATCCTTCACTTCCTTTGCACCTGTCCTGCTCTTTGCAGGACTCGCAAAAAACACTTAGGTTTTTACTACACCGCCAACCTAGCCGATATATCAAATGTCGACACCAAAGGCCTAATACGCTTCATTAACTGTTCAGGTTGGTTTGAGACCTACTAAGATGAAGGGGACAACGATCCAGTGGCATCACAATGGGCCTAATTTTGGCCTACGTGCGCTCTCGTAAGGGCCGCCACATCTACCTACCTACCTATATTCGCACGCACTTGGCAGCACGCAATTTCGCTGCTTGGCCCAAGTGCATAAACATAAACAAGAAAACACAAAGCGGATACAGTGGGCCAAGTTGCTCATTTTCAGTGCACATTGAAAATTTTCTTTAACTTAGAAAATTTTCAATCGTGCATATATACACACACATATTTATACACATACACATATATATATATATACAAATATATATTTTTACACACACATACTCATATACATACACTGCACATCTGCTGCCTCCCCAAGTGCATACAGTGGGACAAATATCGCCCACTCGCACACAAAATTTGTTGTACACAAAATTATTTCGACACTTTTCACTTATATTAACACACTAAAACAAATAATCACATACATATTTATACTCATACACATACATATATATATTCAAATATATATATTTATTCACAAATATATATACATACATACAACTACGTATTCACGTAATCACAAACAAAAAAATTCACTATTTCACAAAAAAAAAAAAAAACCAATTTTTATACACATTTGACTACACACATAACATTTGTTGCATAATATTTATTTGTACATCCCTTCCCAATACACATATTTATACACAAATTTGCTCAATTCCCATATACAAATTTTTATTTATTACCCATTCACATTTACAAAAAAATTTACTTGTTTCCCATATATATATATATATGTATATATATATATATATCCCTACACATTTACACACACGGGTGTAAACTTTTTTACTCGACAGAGATACAAATTCGTTTACGAATTTTTCCATTCCCAACTCTTCCCATACACAATTATCGTTCGCGCGGACGCGGTTAGACTACACGTCTATTTTTCAAACCCATACAGTTATATTTGCTCAAACTTTTTACCCTCTGTCGAGCTTTTTTAAACAAAATGCCTGCTGAGCGATCCCCTAAACGCCAGCTTGTCACAATGGAGACTCCTTCCTCCAGATATCCAAAGTCAGCCAATGCACGTTTGACAGTTCCTGTCACTCGGGAGCCACCCAATACGCGCTCCAAAGTCCCTAGTCCCAAAGCAACCGATCCCAGTGTTGCGAAATTCATTTTCGAGTCCGATAGACTCGTGCAATTATGCACAAAATTTTCATCGGCTCCCATTGACGATTTGACCAAATCCCTGGTCCAAATAAAGCAAAAAAATTTGCAAGCCCAATGGGAGAGGCTTATGTGCGCACATGAGGCAGTCTTCATTGCTAAAGACAATAGCCAGCCCGACGGTTTCAAAGAGTCGGCTAGGCAAAAGATTGACGCCTGCACAGACCAGTATGAGTTGTGCATGGCTCAGATGTTGGACATCATTGAGATGCTCCAAACTCAGTCCCCCCAGCCCGCTGCGCATATGGAACCGGTTCGACCCCTAGAACCAGCAAATACCCCCTACATTTGCCTACAAGTTCCACCTTGTGATACCGAAACATTTTTCGGGGGCTATGAGCAGTGGCCGTCCTTCCGGGACATGTTTACGGCAGTATACATTAACCACCCTCAGCTCACTCCAGCCCAAAAATTGTATCACCTCCGATACAAAACGCAAGGCAAAGCCGGTGCTATTGTTAAGCAATATGCATTAATCGATGAGAATTTCGGACTCGCGTGGGAAGCCCTAAAATCCCGGTATGAAAATAAACGCATTTTGGTTGACACCCAAATCAGATCCCTTTTAAATATCGCTCCTGCCCACACTGAAAATAGTGAGGCACTACAGCGGATCCAAAACACAATAAACAATTGTCTGTCTGTTCTCAATACTCAGGCCGTAGACACTGACAATTGGGATCCGCTATTGGTTTACATATGTTGTACCAAATTGCCCCAAGACACACTCGCTCTATGGGAGCAATCATTGACATCCCGGAAGGATCTGCCACCATGGTCGCAAATGGATGAATTCCTGACCGGCAGATATGAGGTGCTTGAACGGCTCCAATTTATTCGCCCTTCTAAGCCGAAACAACCACAACCCTCGACTTCCAATGTCCTCCCAAATCGGCCACACAAATCCCTAAACTTTCTCACTGAAGTGAAAAGGGACTTCGCTTGCAAACTCTGCAACGCAAACCATCCCATACGGACTTGCCAGAGCTACAAAAGACTCACCCCCCAGAGTCGATTAAAATATGTTAAGAAGCACAATATCTGCGTAAATTGTCTTGCTACAACTCACCTTCTTGAGGAGTGTACAAGCAATTTTACGTGCGTATATTGCCAAAGGAAGCATCATTCCCTGCTTCATTTTCCCAAAGGCAATGCGCAGCCCTCTCAATCGCTCAATCGGTCACATTCGACCACTCCACAGGTCGCAACGGCTCAAAAACCAATAAACATCAACTCCGCAACGCATTCCCCCCTTTCGGATGTGCAACCCCGCACATCTTCCAGGCAAAGTACGCTCCAAGTACAAGCCCTCCACTCCAGTAATGGCACCCAATCCCTTCTGCCTACGGCACTGGTGTCTATTGAGCACTCAGAAAAGTTGTTTAAGGTTCGAGCGTTGATCGACCAAGCCTCTCAGCGTACCTTCATTTCCTCGAAGGTCCAGAAACGCCTCAAATTGCCAATCGAGAAATCCCCCTTCCAAATCTCGGGCATGGGCGGTCAGATTGTGCAAAATGCCAATCATACATGCTTCTTGACATTGGCAGTCCCCCAATCGAGCACGAAACTCCCCGTGCAAGCAAGCGTGCTCCAAGAGCTTACGAAATTGCTCCCATCTTCCAATATAAACCCTCCCAATTTGCAAAATTTTGCCATGCTAGATCTCGCTGATCCAAACCCCTTCGAGACAGCGCAGATCGATATAGTGATTGGCAGTGATCTCATCCCGCAGATCATGCTCGAAGGTATCCACCGGAATGTAGGTGGCAGCTTACTTGCTCAGCATACAGTATTCGGTTGGGTATTAAGCGGTCCAGTACCCCCTTCTTCGCATTTGACATGTGCCACAAAGGTACCAAATCGTCATATGCATACTGGTCCCGCCCTTCGAAATAACCTTCCCGCCCTAAAGAAAGCCCTTTCACAAGTGATTGCCGCCCTCAATCCCGTAGGGTTTCCACCCCCGGAAATAATGGAAAATCACTCTGAACCCACCACTCCTGCAAACTCATTCCCAAACCGACAAATTCCCCCCTTCGTTGCCAACCATTTCGACCCCGCAGGATGGCTTTCGCCTCTAATGAGACAGAGAAAAAGGGTTCGACAAGAGCGTTGGCTTGACGCCACGCGTTCCACACTCACAGCAACTGACGGAAATTGCATTCCCTCGCAGTTCCTCAGTGCACCTCCTCCATCCCGGGTCCGAAAAGAGGACAGTTGCCATTCCAGTGCGACTTGCTGCAAGCGCTGCAAATCCCGCAGACGTCGGACTGATCGGGTATAAACTCCAAGATCTATAAGATCTCCCTCTCGGGTGGAACGGCTCCAGCAACTCCATGCTCGTACAAGTCCAATTCCGGACCAAAGAGCGGTTGACTGCCCCCACCCTCTCGAAGAGCAAACCGACATCCTCGATCGGTTCCCTTGCTTCTCTCGAGCCCTACGAATAGGTGCATACTCCCATACTCCAAATCCCCCACACTTGAAAAAAAGTAAATGGCAACTTGGCCAATTTTTAAATTTTTATATGTATTTTCTCATATTCCCTCGGCTGTAGCTTATGCAAACCCTGCAGCTTAGCCACTATTTCCCATTCACACGATGTCCATATTTTAATTTTAATCCTCTGACATCTAACCTTTTTGCAGATCAGCCGACCATCGCAGCAGGTGCCTCCTAGACTGACCCGCACGGACCGATCATCCCCTGCAAATAGGTTATCGGCGCACCCCTAAGCGCCCCCACAGCCAGCCAGCCGTGAGCCGCACCACCAGCCAGACCTCAGCCGCGTCTCGGCAACTCTCCACCCGGACACTACACACCAATTGCACTCTGCAATGGCGGCCGCGATGGCTAAATGAGTGCTGTGATTGTTCAGTGATCTGTCGACCCCACCACTAATCCCTTCCTTTCCTTGTCCTTTTGTACTTATGTTTCCCCCTATTCTCTGCTTCCCGGCCTTAGCCGTTTGTATCGTTTAATGTTTCGTGTATTCTTTGTCATTCGTCATTCGTACGTCGTGTAATAAAGACCTCTAAACACGAAACCCCCTCGCATTTTTATTTAACCGCTCCGCCGACGATTAAACACAATGTCTCTTCACTCGTTTACTAATTTGTTGATCTCATAAATATGAATCCAGTTTTTCTTCACCTCTATCTATAAAAATCAGACATGGGGATTTTGCACTAAATTCATAGTGCACTGCTTTTCACTACCACTAAATAAATTTAGTGATAACTGATTTTTTTCCACTAATGACTGATCTTTATTTAGTGACAGTGGTAAAAAGTACCACTAAAAAATTAGTGGAAGAAAATTGCACTACCACTAAATAAAGATTAGTGGAAAAAATTCAGCTACCACTAAATTTATTTAGTGGTAGTGGAAAATGTCCCGCAGACCTCGTAGTGGTAGTGGAATTTTAGTGCAAAACCCCCATGTCTGATAAAAATGGATGTCTACCTGTTTGCCTTTTATAGTCTCGAAAACTAATCTCTTGTTGTTAATGGGTAAGGGGCGGGGCCAACTCATTGGTGAAAATTTACGTGGTGCCGCCCATGTATGTAGCTAACATTTTTAATATAGAATAGTTTTAGATTTACAGATCGTATACAATCGAAATTTGGCGTAAAGCTACTATAAAATGTCATAGGCCGGGACGAGGGGTTTGGTACTTTTCAAGCAACCCAAAATCTTAATATCGAATAATATACGTATGCCTAGCAAAATAGAAGTCTTAGTTAAAGCTTTCAATATAAATAATATTTTTCATTACGATTACCGAGTGTAACAACGCACATGCTAGTATGAAATATATGTATGTACATACATACATGCACACAATAATTTGGTGGCGCGGTTTTTGTTTGCTGATAAATTTATAACATCGGGAAATGGCTACGTTCAATGTTTTTAACAACAAGAAATGTCTTAAAATTTATACCCAGATCGTTGACCACGCTGAGTGTAATCGAAAGTTAAACAATTATCATGTTCACTTCGGCAACCGTGTCGCCAAGCTGAACTATTTAACACCTCATTGCTGGACGACCGTCACGCCAATAATTGAAACGGCGCTTCACACAATTTTTATATTCGCTATTCACCTTCATGCCTTCTTCACTTTTCCAAAGTGGCTGTAGCTATAGTACCTTGTTTGCATCATTGTTATTCCTGGTCGTGTTTTTGTTGCAGCTGTCGTTTTATTATTGTGTTTTAAGTCGCAATTATACTTGTTCAGTTGTTGCACTCCATTCCACTCAACAACACAACACACATCACACATAGCCGCATAGCCACATTCGCGGTCACTTTGTCTCGCACCAGCGCGCCTTACGTTCTCTCACATAAACTACCTCGCACACAGCAGTCGTCTGTGTGCAAATGGGTCAACGGACCCGCAATGAATTAGCCAAAATATCGACCTTGCTAGACCTTGAATTCTTTCGTTGCCTCCAGGTTGTTGTTATAAATTGTTGCCGCCGATTGACGCGTCATACAAAGACTATGAAGCAATAATTTGTTAAATACTTAACATTCAATTTTTTTAATTCGTTCTAAAAAACGCGTGCGCATGCGAGGTACTTGTGTGTATATGGTATGTATGTATATGTAAACATAGGCACACGTACATATATATATATATATATATAAATATATATATATATGTACGTGTGCCTATGTTTATTACACGCCAAATTTACCTACTGATCAGCTCGCGCTACTGAATTTGTTCGATGGTCGAGCTGCCTGCCCGATCGACTTCACCAGAAAGCAGCACCCCTACATTTGTCTGTCACCTCATATGCCACCTCCATTTCGTCCAGTTTCCAGTTATTCCAGCTTCTTTGTGGGGAATTCAATGTGCGTCACAGTCAATATATGTATGTATGTATGTATGTACATACATATGTAAATACGTGACACTACTGCACCGCATAGCCTTTCCGAACCAGTGTTAGACTCGTGAATACTTCTGTATGCTATACGCTAAAAACCTACCTACTTAATTTTAGTTATTGTGTTGTTTAAAAATATGGCGTGGTTGTTGTTCTCTCTTGTTTTTGCAGAACCTATCAACATTCCTGGCAAGGTGACTTCTTTGTCAAAAAACTGCTTGTCTCATTTGTCCATCTTTTTCTAAAGAACTTTAGTCTGTTGAAAATGTGAAATTGCCTTTGGAGCGCTCTGTGCACAGTATTTCTAGTAGGTTATGATGATAGCTTAACAGGTATTTTGTGATTGGCACGCTGTAAAAATGATCAATTCAGTACCGAATGACGGATAAAAAAATAGAGGTATTGACACTGTCTTTGTTAGTTATTCTCTATAGTTTTGTTAGGATGGTAACACCAGGGCTAAGGTTTTAGAACAGCCGATTTTTACATTCTAGTTCGGTCCCGTGGTCATAATTCGACCATCGACTAAAAGGAGTACAAAAATATGTTGGCGTATTAATATATAGATGTGTTGCAAAAAAGCAAAAACATAACAGCAAAATGCTAATTTATATAACAGTATATGTATTTTGTTGTCCAATTAAATTGTTACCACCAAACGAAAAAGTTGTCGGGCCTGCCATTTTGTTCTGAGTATTCTGTTCGGTATTTCGGTAATTCGATTTTTTTAATCAAAGCAAAATATAGTACTTTTCGCTTAAAGCGAACTTCGAGGGACTGGGCAAAATGGTTCGTTTTAACCGAAAGTTCTCTTTAAAAGGGGTCTGTAATAAGCGAAAACATAAAGCGCGTTCTTTTGAAATTGGTTCGTTTTAGGCGAAAAATCGTTTTAAACGTTATAAACGAAAAGCACTGTACTTACAAAACTACCGAGCACCGAACTTATGAAGTAACGAGCTCAGTGTGAATACCCCTAACATTAAATAAGTCTTTTTTACATTGCGACAGTATACGTTGCCGGTAAGCCTGATTAATAAGTGTGGGTAGGGATGGTGTGCATTTTCTTTTGAAGAAGTTTTATAAAGACCGAAAAAATGGCGCCGAAGTGGAATAAATGTAAATGAATCAGCTCGAAAGTAGCAAAAACGAGAGATTGGTGGTTTGTGCTGCATGTGCCACTTTCTAATCTCTTTGAAAGTGCATAACGAGCACGAGCTTGATCACACGTCACACCAATTGTCCGTTCGTCTGTTCGGCATGCACACATTCGTACACAAAGGAACAAATACAAAAATATTTAATATTTGCTATTATATAAATATGTACATACATATGTGAGAACTTATGTACATCCGACACGGTAAGTGCCGGTTTAATTAGTGCTGTCGCACTTTTATTGTTGTTGTTCTATTATTACCAGTTGTTAACTAGTTTTTGCGGTGTAAATTTTTCCTATTCTTGATGCTTCTCCGTTGTTTTTATTTTCGCGTTTTGCCTATTTAAGCTGAACTATTTGTATTTGTAGTCTTGACAGCGCGTGTCCGTGTGTGCGCGCGCGCTGCCTACTCGTTTAATAATTTTTTGTGCGCGTTCCGTTCACGCGCCTGCTTTGGGGAATTCCAATTCTGGCGGCGCTACTTTTCCACTGCTGTTTCCCCGCAAACCCGCTTTTCAGCCTGTATCTATTGTTGGTATTTGTCGCTTAGTGTTATTGTTGTTGTCAGTCATTGTTGTTGGCAGTTGTTGGACAGGGAGTTCCACCGTCGCAATCACATCCCCAAGCAAGCAGCAGCGCAGAACATTCAACGATATTTACATGTAGGCACATACTTATGTATGTATAGTATGTATGTATGTATGTGCACGTTGTCGACGTCGTCGGCGGCGCCACCGTTTCTCAATTAACATACCAGACTGACTGTGAAAATGGCGCTATCACTGTTGTCGTTATTATTGGAATTATTGTTGTTGATAGCAAAGCTGATATTATTGTTGCTGGTGTTGAACGCAGCTGCAGAGGGGTCGTGCGCTATCAACCATTCAATGTGCTTTCAACAACAAGCGCAAATTTGTTAGTATTCAGTTAAAGTTTACTTGTTTTACACATTTATACATATTGCCATTTGTTTTAAATTTATTATAGTATGATAAAATGGATATATGTATACGGTTGCTGAATTGGGGAAGTGTGAAAGTATTCTCCATTTTGGGATTAGATGCATAAAAATATAATTGTGGTGGTGTTGCTGCCGTTTTCATTGTAATCAAATTGTTGACTACAAAGCGTCGGTGAGGCCATTTTGTAGTTGTGTGGCCCTGTTACTGCCGTCATCGATGTGCTCGGGCCATTGAGGCTGACGTTTCGCGTCGTCAGTCTACTGACTTACCAACGCACGGTTGCTAGTATACCATTGTGCAAACCTAAACTATATACCCGATCGACTGAACAATCAAATGACATAGGTTCACGCGATGATCTTTTATAAGAAACAGTAGACAAATTTTTACTAAACCCCTTTAAATAAGCAATAAGCGTAGGTCAGGATATATTTCTTATGTTAATAAAACCGCATAGTTTAAGGTATACAGTCGTGTCTGGATATAGTGAACTAATTATTGCAAGGCCTGTTCACAGTATTGAGGTTGTTCACTATATCAAGGTTAAAATTTTTGTTCAAAAACTCGTTTTATTTGCTCAAAATACACTTTTTGCTTGAAATTGCTTTACAAATTTTGTTCAATATTTAGAGGCTGCATGTTAAAATTTGGGTGTTCACTATATAGGGTGTTCACTATACCCAGACACGACTGTACTTCCTTTTTTTCAGTAAGAATTTGCCAGTAGCTAAAATCAGGAGAGTAAGCAAGCTTACGCTCCAAAAATAAAACTATCCAAAAAGTAAACAAATTGAAATTTGTAAAAACTTCCAAAAAAAGTGTTACTCTTGTTTACACCTTTGTGACTTGTCACACTCCAATACACAGGGAAAAGGGTGTAAATAAGAGGGTTAAAGAAAGAAACAATATAAAAGTTTAATTTGAGCTTTAAAATAGGGAAACGCGAATTATTTATATTACTGAATGGCGGAAACGGTGGCCAAAACTTCCATATAGTATATGAAGATTCACATACTAATACTGAACCAGAGAGATGCTTTTTATCAGCATTCATTCATTTTTATGTTGTTTATTATTGGTTAGTTATTTACTATGTAAAACTAGTATTCCGGGATTGCAATTCCTAGTACATATGTACATACATACGAGTGTACAGACCATTATCCGTACGGTACGTGTTCGACGCTACAGGCGTCCTACAATCTTGATCGTGCCCAGGACAAGTACAGAATGGCGAAAAGGTTATCACCTAATCGGCAGATGCTATAACTTTTGCAAATGTCACTCTTCACTGTCACTGTCACTTGACACTCATTCATTCATGAAGTTATTCATTCATTTATTCATTGATTCACTCATTTATTCATTCATTTATTCATTCATTCATAATTAAATTAGAGTCAAAGAACACTGAGTGACAACTTTTGCGCCACCCTGTATAAAACCGAATTTCACAAAAAGTCCGATGGGACCATCACCTTCACCAATACCACCAGCACCCAATAATTACAGTTCGGCAAAAGTCCCCACCGTTTACTTAAAATTTGAACGAATTCCCACAAACTTCAGCACTCAAACAAACATTGGCGGCATTCAAACATTGATGACGAAATTAAGCAAAGTTCTCGGACGACTTGTGGTTAGAATCAGAGTATGGCTGCCGTTTACCGGAAGTTGAATTCGCAATTTTAAAAAATGAATAACATACAAAGTGGACGGAAAGTTTCTGCATACATCGTTTAAATTGTAATATACTTAAAATTCCGATTGCTTGTTTTATTTGAAAACGAAATGGAGAAATCCCCAATAATGTGGTGGTTTGAAATGTTCGCAAAACTATCAGCTATTGCTTGTTTGTTGAATTTATTGTAAAGTGAGCTTCAATTTGATCGCATCTTGCAACAATTTTTTGTGACCACGGCTTTTATTTTGGAAAAAATTAAGTCAGTTTTTTCTATTTGTGTTTGTTTAACAGCTTAATTTTTTTTGAATGCATAGCATTTCGTAAACATCAAATTTATTTCTGTGTTTATCGACATATTTTCGTAATGTCTTTTTACAAAACTAAGGTGATGCATTTTTTAATTACTTTGCACAAATGTTAGGCAATTTTTACCCAAAGCCTGTATTGTTTTCAGGAAAAAGGAGGCCTTAACTCTTCAATTCCCATGCCCAAAATAGTGAAAAAGAAAATTTTTTTTTAATAAAATAGCTTAGATACGTTTGAATAAGACAAAAAAATACATTAAAAATTTTTAAACTACCCTCATTTTTTTTACGGGGGGGGGTCACCTACAGGTGACACTGGCATTAATAGTTGTTAATAATCTGAAAGATAGGCTAGACTTTGCTATACAAGTGTTAGAATTTAAAAATAAAAACGTACATATGTGGTAGGAATAAAAAGATTAAGCATCTGTCACCTACAGGTGACACTGGGAATTGAAGAGTTAAGAATTCAAATTCAAACATTTCATAACAATGGGGTTCCGAAATTACGCATAAGTAAGCAATCAAAAGTGTCTTATAATACTGTGTTAAAGTGGACTCGGACAACCGTCAACAATATAGCTGACCACCCGAGAAGTGGTCATCCAACAAAATTAACAACAGCAATCAAAAGAAAGATAAGAAATTTAGCAAAAGAAAAAACTAGCGTTGGAACGCGAACAGTGACAAAACAGCTAAATGCATCTCTTACAGAAGAAAGCATAGTCAGTAGAACCACGGTTCGCGACTATATAAGAAAAACTTCTTGGGGCAAGCATGCAATGTGTGCCCTGTAAAACCTCTTTTAACTAAAAAGAACATTTGAGACCGCTTAAACTTTTGTAAAAGGATGATAAAAGATAATGAATCGGACACAAGATAATGAATCGGACAGGAACTAGTGATCCTTCATCAATTAAACCATTTCAACGGCCAAAGCAAGGATTGAAAATAATGATCCTTGTCGATGAAAAACATACTGTTGATGGGGAATACTACAGACAACGTATGCTTCCCGTATATGGAAATTGCTGCAAAAATCCTAAGCAGTTCCCTCGTAGATCTACAGCGATTTTAATGCAGGACGGCGCGCGATGTCATACGGCGAAACAGTCAATGTGTTGCTAAAAGTCTATTTAAGCTAGTATGGGAAGACTGGCCAGGAAATTCGCAAGATCTTAATCCTACTAAACATATCTGGTCCAATATTCAAGATTCAGTATTTCGGAGTCCAAAACCTGTCAATAGACTTCAACTCATTGAAAGAGTAAAACAAGAGTGGGATTATTGGCCGAAACGTCGGTCTTGTGCGAAAGTTTCCGAAAGCGAGTGCTAGAGTGCTACGATATAAATGGCACACATACACAATATTAATGATCAATTTAATATTCCTTAGATATGATTTAGTGGTTTAAATAAAAAAAATTTTGAAAAGCAATACAAATGATCCTTAAAGGTGGTTTTTTGTATGCAGAAACTTTCCGTCCACCGTGTATATATATATATGTATATATTAGTGTCCGACCGAAACCACTTTTTGGGCCGAAACCGAAACCGAATATTCGGTTTTTTTTTAATATTCGGCCGAAACCGAAACTTTCTAGTTGAAATAAAAATCACCATATCATATCAATCACTTTTTCCAACAAACGAATTTTACATTAAGTAAATAAAGAACAAACATCATACGCCACGTTGAGTGTTATAATTAAATGACACTCATACGCGACGTAGCGCTGCGCATAAAAATGCACACATCGCAATTACACAGTTTGAATGTATTTTTTTTGAATTGGTGTCTGAAGCAAATTTGTTGGTCGTTAAAATATCTATAAACTTGCCGAAGACAGTAAAGCGATATTCGAAACGATTTAGGACCTACTTAAGCGACAAACTTGACGAAAATTACCAAACTTCAAAGTCGGATTTCTCATAAACTAGAGCCAATCTTACCAAACGGCTGGTGGATCTCAACTCAGTATACCTATAGGAAACTCACCCAGTAGGTCCCCCCATGTCTAAATTTTGGACTTGCACAGTGTAATTAACATTTAACGGCACACTGGCCTATAAACGCCATTCTATTCGTCCGATATTGGAATAAGTACCTATTCGTATGTGTGTACAACGTATTTTATTAAATTTTCAGTCGTTTATGTTGTCTCTTATTTTTATTCTTCATCACAATACACATCGCAAATGCAAAATGTCACGTCCAATCCATTATACCGACTAGATTAACATAGGAAAGCAGTTCTCATGCTTTTCGCATACTTCTTAGTGTGTATATATTCACTTTTAACAGTGTTAAGGTTATTGACTTACCTCGGCAGTATACTTGATTCTTACACAGTTGCCTACTAAGGTCATTGAAACTCTCTCCGAAACACAATGGAAAACTGAGAACATCAATACTCATATATATGTACATATATGTAGATATAGTTATGTAATCGTTGAGCATAACACGTGGTCATTGCAGGAAAATCGTGAGCCAAGAGAGCAGATAACACAATTAGTTTTATGAAAACAAGTTCAAAGTTGGGCGGTGCAAATAGGGTAAACTTGTGTTGCTGGATTATATAAGACCAAAATGCACTCTCGCTTTCACTGAATGCTTCCGCTCCATAATGCCCCAATACCATAACTAAGTATGCATGTGTGTGTATGCTAAACTTAAGTTTAGGTAATTACCTCGTAACCTGTGAGTGTATGCTAGACAGTCACATGAAGAATATACGTAAAGTTGTCTACAAATAAACTTAGGCTTACGAGTGTATTCTCGTTACAACGAATTCATATGAAATCGTACATAAAACGATATTGAAGCGTGTGCACACACACTCTTAACTGTTTAGTACAACCAAAACTAAATGAATAATAAAAAAGATCAGTCAAACCGAGCAAAGAGCGAGCAATCGAATAGAGTCGAATGGCACGTGCCACTGCTGGCATACACCACACTACACCAAATAATAGAACAACAGTGCATGGGAAAGACACATACGGTAACCAATGAACAGCAACAAGTGCTCTTGGCTTTGTTCTTGTCGTTGCTGTCGCTGTTGCTTCGGTGTTTATTTGTTTTCGCTGTTGTGGCGTTTATTTGCACAATAAACAACGCATCACCGCCACCGCTCACAGCCCTCCCCAACCCTACATTAAACAAGCCTATTATCAATTATTTGCTCCCAGCAAGTGTTGAGTGCTGCGTACACCAACCAGCAATAACAACAACTACTGCGCCAGATCACCCGGTGGCAATCTCACATCCCGCACGCCTATAAGCTGCATCATAATAAAATTACATGCTAAATGCCAAATTCGAGATGTATATATTTGTTGTTGGTTACATGGGGTGTCAAACCTCGACCCCCACTTTGCCAACATTTTACTGGCTTCTAAATTATATCTTACTTGCACTGTTACACAAGAATTCAACAGGCAAAGGTCAACAGCAACAATACAGTAGTCCATAAATACAATACGCAAGTATAAAGTATACAATACACTGCAGATGGTTGAGACTAAACTATCAGTGGAAAATTAAAATTCTAGGCGCTTAAGACACCAGCGCCCACAACAACAATATAAATTCCAGAATTATTTTTGGTATTGTATGGCGCTGTGGTACAATGACAGACAGTTCACTGTCTAAAGTTCTCGCTGACGCACAAGATCCCTATCGCCCATAGTCACTGAGCCATTTGTTAACTTTGCGTTGCCGCTGTTATCTCTTAATTGCATGAGTTGAGGCATTGGCTGGCGGCTCGTGCACGCCCGTCGCTATCAATTGAACAGCCTGAGCTCGTTGTTCCGATTGTGTATCACACACGCGCGTGTGCACAGGCGAAAACACTCAACGTTCGCCCTTATCACCGTTGCGGCGGCAACAACCATTTTTGAAACAACAAATATACTCTGTTAGGCTATTTCTCAACGGTACTCCCGTGTATGTCTACAGGAAAAAAATACGAATTATACGTGGTTGCTATTAAAGACCTAATGGGAGCCAATCATTCCATAAATTATGTGGTCATATGGAAGAGTAGCTTAAGTCGACATAAGAGGAAATGGAGTTATTGCGTTGACAGCTTTGTAGAATATTCTGGGAGACTATGGTTTTTAAAATGCAAAAAAAGTATAAGAAAATTATTTCAAAACCAAAAATTATGATTAAAATTAAGAGGATATGAAAATAATCTATAAGCAATATTTGTACATCCTTTCGAAGCCTGTCACTCTCAAACCATATTTAAAATAAAAATCGTTCACGTCTTCGGGTAGTCTCAAATAATTTGAAAATGATAAACATCTTGGCAGCCGCCGTGGCTCAGTTGGTTAGTGCGTTGGACCGCGAGTCGAAGGCAGCAACCTCAGGTTCAAATACTGCCTGTAATAACACCTAAAAAAAAAAATAACGGGAAAACTCGTTTTCTCTTTCGGTGGCTGTCCTCTCAGCTGGAAATGGCAAACCTCTGAGAGTAAAAATTGCTTATGAAAGAGCTCCCAACCTGCCGTTCGGAACCGGCATAAAACTGTAGGTCCCTTCCACCCGCGTACAAATTCACACGCACAACACGGGTGGTTGCGGGAAGCTAGGCCTTAGTCTCGCGTAAGCGGGCTGTCGTGCCAGTCAATTATTAATTATTATTAAACATCTGAACTTGGCTAAATATAATTGAAATAGATATGTATCTAAATACTATATAACAACTGCAAAACATTTCGCTATAATATGGGTGAAACTTTTAAAACTAGCTCTCAAAAAAGGATTTTCTTACCGTATACATACTTGTAGAGTAATTTGACCAAAGAATACGATTTCGTGCATACAGATCGAATAGGAGACGAACAGATGTCGACGCAATTTAGAGAGCAAAAAGTTAAATAAATTGATCAAATAGTGAACAAATCAGAACGCTCCTAATAATAACAAGAAAAGCAGCAGCAAAAGTAGCAACCACAACATATCGCACTCTATTAATCACGTAGGCACTCCGTCGGTGAAATGCTCAACTAGCCAGGACGCCAGTACCATCACGCTTGCTGGCCACCTGCACGACACACATGTCGTAGTGTTTGTTGTATTGTATTTTGTTATATTGTATTGTAATTGTATTTGTTATAGTTATACTTGTACCCACAGGACTTTTGGTATTGTTACCTAGAATTAAAGTAACATTTCTGCTTGTCAACAGTTGAAATACTTAGAGACTGTGGGAAACAATAAACACTTAAATAATTCATCAAAAAGACCAAATAAGGCTAATCTAAAGCTATATTCGTTTGCACTAAAATCTAGATGTGGGCTGTACATATTGCAAAGGCGGATACATCTGGCTATTGGTTCATTTGATGCATAATTTGTTCGATGTATTGTAACAGAGAATAAACGATTTTGTCTCAAAGTCCGATTGATCTCTAAAGTACTGGAAAAATTAAATAACTCAGGGCAACTTTTTTTACCACCATGCAATATTATATGCGAACATGAGACAGATGAAAGTTCTCCGCTCATTGAGGGATTGCAAACCTAGTAATTTACGTCGGCATGGATATGAAAGGAGTACATACTTGTACATACACGGGCTAGTGCATTTTCCTGATAGCAAATCTTGTAAACATTTTTTAAATTATTTTAACGCGGTTCGAATGATTCTCTTAAGGGCTCCAGATTATTTAATCGTAATCCAGGAGACTCCGAACCAGAGCTTTGTAAATTGTGAATTCCGTTTAATAAATTCTAGCATGGAATAAGGTTTCGACGTAATGTAATCTATATGACTCGCAAAGGTTGGTTTAGCATCAAATATTACACCTAGGTCTTTGACTTCATAATTTCTAGCTAGAGCAATACCATTGCGAGAATAATCAAAAACAAAAGGTGAGCTACTGCAAGAATATGAGACCACCGAGCATTTCTCGATATTAAGGCGAAAAGTACTGAATTTACACCAGTAGAAGAAATTGTCAATATCACTCTGGAGTAGATGACTATTATTCAGATTTTTGATATTGAGGAATAGCTTGACATCATCAGCAAATAAGAGAAATTTTGAATGTTTGAGATGCTGTGGCAAATCATTTATAAATAAATACTACTTAAAAAATAAAAGTCACTGAATGATTTTTATTGATGACTAAAAAAATAAAAGTCTCAACGTTTTTCTCAACATCTCAAGCAGAGCAAGCAATTAATGAAAAAAGTACTAAATGAAGGTTTCGTGTTTAAGGCTTTTTATTTTTTTGGGGGAAGTTTTGAGAAAGTTTTGGTGTTTGAAGACCCCCTATTTTTTAATGAGGAATATTTTCCCAAAAGACAATATAGTATTTTTTTCAATATTTTAGTCAATAGATGCAAGCTTTTTATGAAAAATTTTTCCAAAAAACATGAAAAAAGGGGGGTAAGGAAAGGGACAGGGGGGTTCATGTGTACACAAAAATATTCAGACTTTTTATGCAAACAACTTTGTCTTAGACATCAAAGCTCTAGCTCTTCACGTTTTTATCCTTTCCGTGTAAAAGTCTATAGGGACCCCTTTAACCTTTATGTGCAAATTACAAAAAACTCAGACGTGCTGGACTATAACTTTGTTCGGCAAAAATGATCAGTACGACGCACAGTGTCGCGATCCCATATAAGCCGTGGCCAAAAATACTTAGCGTTGTCCTATTTCGATGAGACTCGGTGAGATTGTTTTCGTGGTGAAAATTAAGAAATTTACAAAAAATCATTAAAATTGGACCACTGCCACGCCCACCTCCCATACGAACGGAACTGTAATATTGAAATAACTTTCTTAATATTAGTGATAGAATTATGAAATTTTGTATTTGAGCTTAAAATAATGGCATAAAAGATCACACTAAAAATGGGCGGTATGCCATGCCCACTTTCAAAAATATTCGTATGCTGTTTGCGATACTCGTTCCACGATGTAATTTTAATTGGTAAGCTTTCTAAAACCTTAAAGTGGGCGTGGCAGCTGGAGTATATATATAAACTGGCCAAAACTTTTCCTTTATGAATTCATGTTTAATTTTTTCAGCTTGTGATACCATATTTTGGTATAAATGTTTAAATTTTTAAAGTGGGCGTGGCATTCTGCGTACTTTTGATGATACGAACAATGTGCCAACCTTGTCCTTTATACAGCTCATCATTTCAGCAGCTGCTTTGCCGCTTCTTTCATTGAACATCGGAAGCCATACTTCGAAAAAATCACAATTTTTTACTGTAGGTGCCACTGCAAAAAGTAAATGTTTAGGTGGAGACGCAAACTTTGCTTTTGTTCATAATTAACATCAACGCCCGTCTTATCTTTAAGTAAATTTATAAGAAAATCAAGTTTTATTGGCCGTTTTCTGGATTCAGCTTTACGCCACATTTCGAAGAAATCACGTATTTTTAGTGGAGGCGTCACTGGAAAAATGCGAATAACCACCGAATAGGCACTTGAAGGCAAAAAATTACTCCGGATTATGTTAATACATACTTTTTAGAGTAATTTAGGGTTGGAACTAAAAAAGTGTTTTTTGACGTTTTTTAAACTTTTTTCCACCAAACTTTAGGTTCTTTGTTAGAAGCAAACCGAAAAACGTAATTTTTCAATGTAACGGTATTTCACAGTTATTTCAAAGCACAAACTCAAAAATAGTATTGCCCTACAGGAAAAATTCCAAAGTTTCATTTAATATATAACATGACTATATTAGTACATAAATTATATTTTTTATTGATTTTTCATTCAGCATAAAGAATTACCCACAAACTTGGAACGAATGCGTATTTTTTAACATCAACTTTAAAGCTACATAAAAATGGAACGGAGTAGGATATTGAAAATCGGAAAACGGATTTTTCTTAGTTGAGATATTATCTGTCGACTGTCGTATTCATTTTAGTCAGTTTGAAACATTGATTTTTACCATTTTTGGCCACGCTCGCGACACTGTGCGACGTCCTCTTTGAGAAATATATGGTCGTTACTCTGTACACAAAAAGTTTAAAATTGTTGTACTGTGTTGTTATCATAGGACAACTAAAATAAAAATCGAAAAAGCTGTTATTTGTGGACTAATATGAAAAAAAATCATAAATAATTGTTATTAAAGGATTTTTAAACTAGAAATAAAAAATTCTTATTTTTAATTTTTTCATAAAAAAGAAAAATAAGACGTTTGCGAAAAGAAATGTATTTCATTTATTTGTATGGAAAGGTCTTTCCTTCATAAGAATTTTTTCAAATATATATTAGTCTCCATAAATAACTATTATTTCCGGTCCCTGGTAGTAACGTTAAACCTTTAACGAGAACTCGCTATTTCTTAACTCTTTTTGTCAAAGGAAATAAGGTGGGGTGGCCCAAACGCTATCGCAAAAATTTTTTTAACACCCTAGTGTACATACTAAAAGCCATTGGCTTCGTGACTTAATGTGAAATATTCATTATAGCAGCCGCCGTATGCGCCAGCTCTATGTGTGAGCGCCGCGTGCCTGCATGGCAATAAACCTGCCAGTTGGCTAGCGGTAGCGTTTGGGAAGCGCAGCAACAACAATACAGAATAAATAAATAACCACTGATAAACGTCTTGACAAACAATCCATGGAAAATTTCTTAATAATAGTACGTCATACACACCACAGGTCATATGTATGTGAATCTGCAGTTTCATTCACACATAAACAAGTGTGATTTTTGGAGAGGCTCTCGCTTTCTACTCTGATATTGCTAATTTTCATCTGTTCTAAGATACCGTGGTAAGATAGCTTAGAAAATTTGGAATTTGAAGACTTTTTTTATGGCGAATATAATACAGATTTTGTGTAAATCAAGCAATGAGGTAGTATATCTAAAGAATCATGCAATATAACCGGGGCAACATTTTTGGCGGAATTCACATTCGCATCGAAATAATACCTCCTATTAAAACCTTAATTGTACCATCTTGGAACCTTTGACTTGCAGAATACCACTTCCGCTGAAAATCTTTACCATTCCTAGGTCTCTTCTCTCACCAGCCACAAAACCAATACCATAAGTTTTGTACCCCTCCAACGCTGCTTTACTGTAATGCTATGATACGGGCTTAGGCCAAAAATGTGGACACACTGTTATTGTATAGTCTAAGTGTATCTGCAAACCGCCTTTGGCGTAAGTTTCACGTAAGTTTTACTTACGAAAATTTGACTTATCCTGCCACAACTGTTCCTAGTCAGTTGTCACTTGGTTCATTCTTGAATTCTAAATTTGGGGACATTTATTCAGCATTGGCAACGTAACATTCCTTAGTTGAGACAAATTGAGCAGCACGTGCATGCATACACGTACTTCTGCACTAAATTTCGGTTTTAGGTACTGGTACGCACTGGTACTACCGAAAAAAAGTGTTTTTAAATTTGACTTTTATATTTCTATTAAAAAGTTACAAGCAGAAATATTCGCACTCATTTTTAGTGTTATCAACATACGAAAATTCCTAAAAACCCTATACTCCGAATTCATTGATACGCCACTGCGCTTTCTAACATAGTTATATAAATAGTGTTGGCAACACTTTATGCAAAAATGGCACCCGCAAACGTGGTTGTTTTTGGATTTCAAAAATAACATACAATAGAACCAACAACCCAGTTTGCTACTGTGGAAAAATAGCTTGATATCTCAACCACAAAATATAACAGAAGGCGCGAGTTTCAGGCGTTTGCTTGAAGTTTGGTTGGGGTCTGGATTCGGTGAAAGCGATTTGGTCTCACCGCTTGGTTGGTTGAATAGTTTTTAGGTTAATTGTGTGGGTATATTGTTCATATTGTTAACAGCAAACACATACATACATACATTTATACATACAAACGCAGGCGCAAAAGTGGGCCTTGGCAATTGCGTCGGCGCAATTTTGTTCAGAAGTACACTTCATAAAATGCAATAGGCGTTTCATATCATTTCGCAAATCATGCTCATAAATATGTTGTTGGTACTTGGCTTTAGAGATATATGTACGTACATACACGTGCATATGTTTATGCATTTTAATGTCACCTGAAGTGCCAATATTGATAAGCACTGCACTAGCTAATATTACGTTTAATAACATACATAATTTCATACACTATGAGAAAATTAATGCAGTAGTACAGTGGAAGTCCAGTATAACAAACTTTCCATTTAACGAATTTTCGATTTAACGTACGGCCAAATTTTTTCCATTGATGGTTCTATATTACGAACAAAAGTTAAATTTGCTATTCGATATAACGAATATTTATGTTGTTTTTCACCCTTCGAATTGTTTTTATTTATTTTGTTACGTTAAAACTTTCAAATTTTCGGCAAGTTACCAACATTTTCAAAATCTGTTTGCATGCATTGCTGATCATTTTCACAGGATTTGTTTTGCGTTCGGTCGGCTTGTTTCTTTTAAAAATCAAAATTTTCAATCAAGAAAAATTGCCATACAGAACAGTTTACTTGCGGTAAAGAGGCAATCGTGCATCGAAGACTTTTTCACACACATAGCCATATTTGTATTTTCAAAATGCTGGAATAAAACAAGATATTTTTTTCAAAACTGAATATGTGAGACTTATTTCTTTAAGAAGGATGGTTTAAATCAAAAAAAATTTCGATCGATTTAACGAATTTTTCGATTTAACAAATTGGGGGTACAACACAAGATTCGTTATATTGGACGTCCACTGTATTATTATCCTTACCTAGGAGGTCGTAGGTTAGACCAAAGCCAGAAGAAGCTTACAAAAGCATTGGCAAAACACAATTTTTATAGGCTATTTCAAAACTGATTTCCAAACTTCGGTATTTCTAAACTGAAAACACTTTGGGCATTGTTTGAAAAAGGGGCTAATATGCTTCTAACCTTCCGTCCTTACATCTATTATTGATGACGCACACTTCACACTTGGGTCCAACGCACTCCAGCCAATATGAACTAGTTTTTAAACATTTCTTTGTCTTAAGTTTTATTTTTACACTTGAAATGTCTTTCTTGGACTCAATTTTATTGACAAATAAGAAACTTAAACGTATTTCACGATTTTCATTTCATATGCAGATAATTATACATAAACTAGTCAGAATAAGTTTGCGTAGAAGAGGTACATAATTTCTTCATATGAAAAATAAATTACTTACAAAATATGTTATGAATTCACCTCAGAAAAAGTTTGCGTACAAGATAAGGTTACGTAGCAAAAATTTAATTGAAACTAAGTTTTGTCCAAAAATTAATAACTTTGTGGGTGTGCTTTTCTTGTTGGAACTCTCTGCAGACGTTTCGGCAAAAATTTTATTAAATTCGATGTTTTTTCAGCGGTTCTTTTGTTTATCCTTGAACTGTTATATTTGGTTACTATATCTTTATTGGGCTCAGAGTTCAAGTAAGCCTCTTATATATTCAATTAGATGCACATTAGATAGAGAGATCAAGTATAAAAAAAGCTAGGATATACTAATTCACTGATACCTGTTAATTTCAAAAAGTGTATTTCGTAGGATTAATTTTTCAAACAATGTCTCAAAAAAATTAAAGCGTCTAATGTGTCGTCAGCAAGACTTGATCTGAGCTTATTGCATATTAAGGCTTTCAATCCCGAAGCATTTTAAAAAATCCCGGGATTTATTGGCCCTCATTCCGGGATTCGAGACTGCAAAAAGCTTCCGGGATCCCGGGATCGGGAATGCCGGGATTGAAAGATCTACATCGTATCTATGCACTGCACCTTAAGGTCATCGTAAAGTTAAAAACAAATGATGGAATCTGATCCAAAGTTTTAAAACCTTGGCTTACATAAGATTTAAGAATATGTAAATAACCCCTCACCATTTCTGAATAAAAAAAGTTACTGCCACGGGATTTTATGAAATCTTTCTACATACACTACTATACACCTCTGTAGATATTAGATGTAACTAGACTAAAGTTATGATGCACTGATTGCAAAGAAATCTTGTTCTCTTGCTTGGGTAACTTAGGGGGGTCAATACGTGTAAATTTAAAAAATTTTCAAAAGTTGTTTTTTTGTGAAATAGACTCCAGGGGGTCTTAAGAATATCCCCCTCAAGTGGTTTTTAATTTTGATGACCCGTTCCCCGGCAGCAGCGCTTTATTGATGGTCTATTCGTTCCGCATGAAGCCGTAACGCAAAGTTTAAACCGAATTATTTCGAAACACTGGTTTTTGATTATGGAAGTAGAATATCTCGGCAAGTTTTAGTCCCACTGATCTAAAATTTGGGCAGCAACTTTTTGAAACATAGAACTTCTAAACTATCTAAAAAAAACTTCATTGTTTTTGGCAAATCCGCGGCGCCATTTTCGGGAAATTAAGAAAAAAAAAAAGGTAATTTCTTTCGGTTGGAGCGTATTTTTGTATTTTCGAGAAAATATTTTTTTTGTTAGTTACTTTAGAAGGTACATATATTTTCTCATAACAACTAATAGCAATATTTTGTCAGATGATTTTTGGAGCGACGGCACAACTTCTATTAGAATTTGGGCCCAACGTTGGGCCCCCACCACCACCGAAATTTTGAGCACGCCAAAAAAAAATGTGTTTTCTTGCACTGCTACCTTTTAATAAATGACAAAAAAAATTGTACATTGTATTAATTTTTTCCGGCGTATGCGCGATTCCAAAAATATACCGTTTACACGTATTGAACCCCTTAAGAAAATGGCCAGATCGTAGCAACGAAGCAAGAATTCCTTTTTTTTTGGGGAATTTTAGATGGCTTTCGAAAAGACGAATGTGCTCTTCCAAAAGTTTCCCTAATTTCAATAAATTTTTTGTCAATTTTGGAAAGATTTAAAAAGATTATCCTTTTATCCATTTTTAATTTTTTTTCTCTTAGGTTCTATAGATTTCTTTATAATTTCAAGCACATATACGTTTAGAAATAATTTACAATGGCATACAAATTTCCAAATTAAAATAAAAAACATAACCGCAAATTCCCGTTATTTGCTTTTTACGCAAAGTTTTTCTGCATCGTTTTGTGAGTATATTGCCAATAAATACAAATAAATGGAAAATTATTATTTTAATGCATCTAAAACACAACAAAAAGTGCAGTAAAGGCATATATAAATAATGTGGATAAGTTTTTGTAAACAGATAACCCATTTTTGAGGTCACAATTCCTCAAGCTGGATTTGACTAAATGGAACATACCGTTCAGTATGGACTATTCCATTCTTCTATTCCTCTCTTTAGTTTGCGTAGAGGACCGTCAAAAATTAAATCAACCACGCACGATATAAATACTTATGTAAACGTGTGCATGCACAGAATTATACCTATAGAAAAGTACACCGTACATAAAAGAGATTTTTGTAGCGTACGTGCGTATATAAGAAGTGTATGAAATAATGTTTCGTTCGCTACTGATGGTACAGCGAACTCACACGTTGCAGAGAAAACTGATGCTGCAAAGCAAACAAAAATACTTTGTGTAACATGTAAATAAATGGGATGCAAGTACGCGAACGAGCGACAACAACCTGGGCTGCGCCATGTTTTTGTTGTATTTTACATATGCGGTTTTATGTGTATACTAAGTACATCCAGACAAACGGATATACTGCTATTTCATACATACATTTATGCTAATGAAGTTAAAGTCTGGACTTGGACGTAAGTTATTTTTTATGAGTGGTGGCTCAGCGACAGTACAGCCCCCACCTCCCCACCATTTTTCCATACGTCTCTCGGTCGATTCAGACAGTTAAAGTAACCGTTCGCGCAATGGCATGGGCCAATGCATCCTTGATGCAAGTCTGTAACTGATCGTGGTATTTACTTATTTGAGTTTTACTTTTGTGTCTTTTAAGCCATTCTTTTTCAATCCCTTTTTTTTAGGGATCATCAGAGATGCCAGTCTCGTGATTTCAGTATCCCCGTCGTTGTCCCGAAATCACGAGATTCCGGAATTTTCCTCGATTACACTACTCGACAAAAAATGGGTAAATCGCGTGCACCTAAAAACAAAAGTATTTTCTAGACTAACTTTGGGCAACGGAATACGAAACTGAAAACCAAAACATTTGTTTAAGAAGCGTTTTCGAAAAATCTTCGAATAACCAGTTTCTTCCCTGTTGTTTCAGTTATGAGCACATATCTCGTAAACAAATGAATGAACACAAGCTGTCCGTCGGTCAGAAGATAATACCTTAGCCTTTCCAGCCATATACAGATTGTCCGAATCAGATGAGATTTGGGGAAGTTACTGACGGTGAAAGTTGTAAAAAAGTGAATTTTTCGACCAATTTAAGAAATCATAAATTGTCGAATGTTTTTTTATAGATAAAATAAATTATCTCCTCTGGTTTTAAAATCTAAGATGAAAGATATGTTATTTGAGCAAATATCAAGCCTTACATCAATTGAATTTAATTGAAAGAAAAATTACAAAGTTATGATGCACTGAGTGAAAACACCAACTTTACATTTATCACACCGTGCGAAACAATTTCTTTTTTTTTGCCGAGACCCATCCAAATGTTGATATAGACGTGAAAGTAGAGGTCATTTCTAATATCAGGGGCATAGTCAGTTTTTCATTTTCTGACCCAAAGTCCCTTTAAAAGGACTTTAAAATTAAAGGACATACACATTTCAAATATTTTTTTTAATATTTGCGGTAATGCAATGATGAAGAATGGGTATTAAATGAAAGAGGAAAATTGTCTCCTTTTTACTAAGTTTTCTATTTTGAACTTTCAGAACTTTGAAATAGAATAAAATTTAGATGTATGAATCTACACACTGAGATCCAAAACATGTATGTTTTCCATACCTGACATATTTTGGTAAAATTTAATGATCATATTGCAAATTAAAAATGTTAAGAAAAAAGTTCATTATATGGCGAAATCCAATCGATCCTTCATAAGTTGTAATAGTTTTGTAGAAAACAGCAAATTTAACTCATCCTCTTGTGTGGTAGTTTGTCCAAAAATGCACTTTCTTCCAAAAATGAACTTTCTCAACTGAATATTCTTGACTATTGCTGGATTGTCCAGTGCTATCAGCATATTCTTTATTTACTTTATGTACAGGAAAAACACCTTAGGAGCAGCAGATAGGCCAGGTTTAAATCCTTTCACCGCTGCCCCTGGTAATACAGTTTTCCTCGTTCCTATGTAACCTTCCGGCTACTTTGGATTCAGTCACGCCCTTTGTAGGCATAGAATCTCCACGACACTGCCCTACATCAGATGAAAAAATGTATGTTAGTAACAAATCTCTCTCATACCAATTTTCAAACTTTACAAATAAAATTCGAAAATGGTTATATTATCACTTTAGTTTACTACCAGTAATTTTAGCATTCTAGCATTCTATATTTTTAAATTCCAGTTCACCTCTCACAAAATTAAAGCAAACACTCCTTCTCTGATTTCATGGAAATTGAACATTCCTGATAACGGATTTAGATGTATGGTACGAGCTTGGACCATACTTTTACCGTATGTTTCTAATTTTTTCCGAACAAAGTAATAGTCCAGCACGTCTGAGTATTTTGTATTTTGCACATAATGGTTGGTGACAGCCGCCGTGGCTCAGTTGGTTAGTGCGTTGGACCGCGAGTCGAAGGCAGCGACCCAGGTTCAAATACTGCCTGTAATAACACCTAAAAAAATAACGGGAAAACTCGTTTTCTCTTTCGGTGACTGTCCTCTCAGCTGGAAATGGCAAACCTCTGAGAGTAAAAATTGCTTATGAAAGAGCTCCAAACCTGCCGTTCGGAACCGGCATAAAACTGTAGGTCCCTTCCAGCCGTGTGCAAATTCACACGCACAACACGGGTGGTTGCGGGAAGCTAGGCCTTAGTCTCGCGTAAGCGGGCTGTCGTGCCAGTCAATTATTATTATTTACATAATGGTTAAGCGGGTCCCGGTAGACCTTTACACGGAAAGTATGAAAACTTGAAGAGCTGTAGCTTCGATGTCTAGGACAAAGTTGTTTGCATTAAAAATGTGAATATTGGTTGCATGCACATGAAACCCCTCCCCTTTCTTCCGAAGGAGAAACAAAACTTAATATTTGATGTGTGTTAGATGCACATTTTTGTACCGATGAAACAAACATACTTTCACTTCTGACGGAATAACTCCGCTTCCATTGAACCAAATTTCATGAAATTTTGGCTTAAAATCGGGAAAAAATTTTAATTTTCAAGACACTAATTACCAATACTCTGTTTAAAAAGTGCAGTTTACTTTAAAAAGCACGTAATAATAGATTGGCAAAAACAATTTTTTTTAAATCCCCTTCCATGACAAAGTTCTAGCTTCGCCCCTGCTTCACTCACACCTTGATTTTTCCAAGAAAAATTTGGGGTTGTTTCTGATGAGCACAAATGTTTCACCAACAAATTAAGCTATTTGAAGATAGTAGCAATGCTCGCTGAGTACGTTTGGAATTTGAATCGCAATATTGACCTGAGCATTCCCTTAAAGCGAAAGCGTTTTTTTTTAAATCATAAAAATTGTTTATTTTATTGATAGGGGACTTCTTGTTTGGAGACCATCTGAACTATTTTTCAATGGAAAATATTTTTTTGTATAATATATATTCAACATTTTTCTCAACATCTCAAGCAGAGCAAGCAATTTATGAAAAAAGTATTAAATGAAGGTTTCGTGGTTAAGGCCTTTTATTTTTTTGGGGGCAGTTTTGAGAAAGTTTCGTTATGCGAAAGCCCCCCTTAATTTTTAATGAGGAATATTTTCCAAAAAGGAAATATAGTATTTTTTGCAATAATTACTCAAAACAAGCTTTTTATGAAAAAAATTTCCGAAAAAACATAAAAAAGGGTGGTAAGGAAAGAGAGGGGTTCATGTGCATACAAAAAATATTCACATTTTTAATGCAAACAACTTTGTCCTAGACATCGAAGCTCTAGCTCTTTAAGTTTTCATACTTTCCATGTAAAGGTCTATAGGGACCCCTTTAACCTGTGTTTGCAAATTACAAAAAGCTCAGACGTGCTGAACTATTACTTTGTTCGGCAAAAATGATCTGTACGACGTCCTCTTTCAGAAATATACGGTCGTTACTCTGTTGCACAGAACAAGTTCGAAATAGTTGTACTGTGTAATTTTTCTTCGTCGCCGTAATTGAGCCATCCCGTTTAGTCTGAAGCACAGGACAGCACTTCAAAGAATTGTCCAACGGCAAGACAAAGCTGTACAAATAGCAATTATGCATACAAATTGACCAGGCACGCTGCCACCAATTACGAAACGCATACTGGCAGACCACCTAAGTAGGATCACAACACTTGCAAGTGCTCAAATGCCACCATAGCGGATTTGCCAATGGCAAACCCATTCAATATAAAATAAACTTCAACACATCTTCTACAGACGGCTTCAGACACTCGTATGCGTTCATACGTAGACTTAATACAAGTATAATTCGCGTTTTGTTTCTGCTCTGCACAAAGTTGCAGAACAAATGAGCAAGGGTTCTGTTGTGTGTTTTACGTGATGCTTCGCCACCTGTGTGGTACAGAGTAAACTGCGTGCCGGTGGCCAGAACAGTAATCTTTCATATTTAACCCGTTCTTCTGCACAGTTCATGAGGCGCAAATTTTAGGTTTTTGAAGTATTCGAAGCAGCTGTGCAGCGGGAGATTGTTGTTTGTTGGTGGCGAGCACCATTGTTGCCACACACATTATTATAATTTGCCTGCTCCTGTTGCTGTTGTTTAAGCCTCCGCCGGTCCATCATTCAGCGGCTACTGATCTTATTTCAAATTGATCAATTTCAAAGCTTTTTAATTTTTATCTGTAAAGTTCGGGTAATGTGATATACCTGTTTGTTTTTCAGCAATTCACTGATGCATTATTTAGTATATCTATGATTATTAACTCTATAAGATAAACTGTTGCCGAGTGTTTTAATTAAAAATAAAAATATCCAAATATTGGCGTCTGATAAAAGTGGCAGGTAATGTGATATACCATTGGCGGGTAATGTGATACGAGTTGCCTTTTATGTTTCGGGATTTGGCAACTCTGGGTGTGCAATCTGGAAACTGGCAGCTGTATCGTAAAGTTGGACATTTTCGAGGTTATAAGTACTCAGAACATTTTGACATACGAGCGCTATTTATATTATTTACAGTGAGTTGAAAAATTCATCTCGGCCCAAAAATAGAATTAAATCGTGAACATTTTCGTGCGATTATTTTTTACAACTTTCGACGTGGATTAACTCAGCAACAGTGCATAGATGAACTTAATTTAATTTTTGGTGATGAAGCTCCATCAAGGACCAGTGTTTATCGATGGTATGGCGAATTCAATCGTGGTCGTAGTTCACTCCAAGACGAACTTCGTGAAGGTCGTCCAAAATCAGTTGTTGTTCCGAAAACCATTGATGCTGTGCGCGAACTGATATTGCAAGATCGTCATGTGACCTATCGTGAGATTGAGACAACTTTAGGCATTAGTGGGACCAGCATACATTCAATATTGCATGAACATTTGACTGTAAAAAAAATTTGTTCGCGTTGGATCCCACACAATTTGTCAACTGCTCAAAAAAAGACTCGTGTCGATTGGTCGACAGAAATGCTCAAAAAATACGATCGCGGTCCTTCGAAACACGTCTATGACATCGTGACAGGTGATGAATCGTGGATTTACGCGTATGAGCCCGAAAGTAAAGAGCAGTCGACTGTATTGGTGTTTCAAGATGAGCCAAATCCAACAAAAGTTGTTCGCGCACGAAGCACTTCCAAGCAAATGGTCGCCTGTTTTTTCGGAAAAACTGGACATATCGTACCACTAGAACAACGCAGAACAGTCAATTCTGAGTGGTACACAACCATTTGTTTGCCAGTTGTCTTCCAAGAAATCAGGAAAACCAACCGCCGAAGACGGATCACTCTTCACCACGATAATGCGAGCTCTCACACATCGGCTCAAACAACTGCATTTTTATGCACCCAAAACATCGATTTGATGAGTCATCCGCCGTATAGTCCTGACTTGGCACCGAATGACTTCTTTTTATTTCCGTACATAAAAAACAAACTGAGAGGTCAACGTTTTTCGACACCTGAAGAAGCGGTTGCTGCATTCAGAATGCATGTTTTGGAGATAACTCAATCAGAGTGGCAAAAGTGCTTCGACAATTGGTTCAAACGCATATAGATCTTCATGGGGAATATTTTGAAAAACAATAAAGTGATTTTCGATGATTAATATTTGTTGACTTCTTTTTATTCCCGTACATAAAAACAAACTGAGAGGTCAACGTTTTTCGACACCTGAAGAAGCGGTTGCTGCATTCAGAATGCATGTTTTGGAGATAACTCAATCAGAGTGGCAAAAGTGCTTCGACAATTGGTTCAAACGCATATAGATCTTCATGGGGAATATTTTGAAAAACAATAAAGTGATTTTCGATGATTAATATTTGTTTTTCTTCTCTAATCCCGAAATATAAAAGGCAACCCCCGTATACCCGAAAAATCTATATTTAACAGACCTATTAGTTTCAAACTTGGTGCAAATACACCAAATCAAAAATAATTGAGACGTGTTTTTAATTTTTTTGGAAAATCACAATCTGCCGGGGTAAACGAAGGGTTAAAAATTGTTATCGAGAAACATGATTTCATGGATTTTTTTAATCTAAAACTTAACCATAACAGATTTTTGAGAATATTCGACTTCAAATATGTAGTATAAAATAAAGTATATAAACATTTCTGTATACAAATATAATTACTGTCATAAGTTTGGGTACTGTGATGTACTATATCACATTACCCGAACCGACACGAAAGTATGTGCGGCTAAGCAAACTTCGCGCACTGTAGTATAAAATAAAGTATATAAACATTTCTGTATACAAATATAATTACTGTCATAAGTTTGGGTACTGTGATGTACTATATCACATTACCCGAACTTTGGTATATCACATTACCCGAAATTGACTTTTGCGAAAAAAATATTATGAAAAAAAATAATAACTTTGTTGAGAAGAGCGTACCTCACAAACTTATAATCGATATCACTGATTTACTTCTGATTAGCCTCGAACTTTGTAATAATATTTTTTTTGTACCGTTATGCTTTCAAACTTCCTGACCAAAAAATTGTGCAAGCCTACTCAAAGCACTTCATCACACTGATGGTAAACTATTTAAGCAATCACATGCAAAATCATGCAGCACGAGTTTTTTAGCTGTTATGATGTTTTAAAAAGGTTAATTTTGAAAAAGGTCAACGCACTTGTGAAATAAGCACATATATCACATTACCCGACTCTACTCTATTACTCTACCTACATTTTGGAGTTACGAGTTAAGCCAGCTTGGTTTCCAGCAATCCCCTCGGCGAAACCAATGGTGTAATGAGAAGTGTCGCCAGGCTACTGCTGCGAAGAACATGACCTATAAAAGGAATCGGCAGTCAGAAGCCGCGCCTGCTCTTCGCGGTGTTGGTTTCGAAATTGTATTACCTAGCCATGATAAGGTTCGTGTCGCTACACAGCGGCTTAAGAAGAATAAGGCAGCGGGCGCAAACGGGCTTTTTGCATTTGGTCAAAGATGGCGGCGATATGCTGATAGGGGCATGGATTATCTCATCTGCAAAATATGACCAGGAAAAAGCATGCGCTGCGATTGGAATCTGAGTACACTACCGAGGGATCAGCCTAATCCCCGCCCATCGAATACAAGGTTCTGTCAAGGATATTGTGTGTAAGACTAAAGGCGCATGCTTACTGATTGGACCTTATCAGTGCGACTTTCGGCCTGGTCGTTCCACCAATGATCACATATTCACGTGATATTCCGGAAGGAAGGAATCGCGTATATGCCGCGATATCTGAGCCTGGTATTAGAGAAAGTGATCCCCTATCTAACCTCTTAACTTTGCCATGAAAGTCTTCTTGCACAGGGCACTTGTTCATCGTAATGGCACAATATTTTACAAATGTGTCCAGCTTGTCCCCGGAGGACTTCGACTTAATCGGGCATACCAAGCGAGATGGTACTGCTGCCTTTGCTACTATCGGAAAAACTAGACGTAGACGTATCACTTCGTGGAGTGATCAAGTTGAGGAAACACTGACCGCACTTCATGTACGAGGCTCAAAGAGGAGAAGGTTGTAACTTTTGGTATTTTTGTATGTACGATAATGTAGCGTGCAGTGCTTTGGCCAATTAGAAAGAAGACCCCAAGCCCGCAATCGTTGAAAACAAAGCTGTTGTCTAGCCACTCGACCATAATGAGGTAGATTCAGCAATAATACGACAACAACAACTTTCTGATCGTAGTTTTATGTGTTTTGCTACTAACTAAATATAGGCACAAATAAAGTTATTTTTGCCTTAAAAACTTTTTTAACATTTAATAAAATTTCGATAATTTACAAGTTTACTGTCATAAGGTCCGAAAATATACAATGGACAGAATAAGGTCCAGAATGGAAGTCCAAGAGGACAAGCCCAAAAGGGGTAAATGCAGGGACCCAAAATAACAGTTATGAATTTTTAAAAATTCGAAAACGTTGCCCATTTTTAAGAGATATTTACATATAAATGTTGGACAATAATTATTATGTGGGGAAAAATCCTTTTTTCGCCATTTCGTAAGTATTATTCGTGACAAATATTTGTTTCTGTTGCCTAATAACTATTATCAGCAAGAAATATTTTGTCCATTGCTCGGTAACGTTTATTTTTTGAAAAATATTTTTTCCGTCATCGCATAACTGTTATGAGAGAAAAATATTTTTTACGGTGCTCGGTAACTTTTATTTTGTGAGAAATATTTTTTACGTTGCTCGGTAACGTTTATTTTGTGAGAAATATTTTTTACGTTGCTCGGTAACGTTTATATTTTGAAAAAGATTTTTTCCGTTGCCAGTAACTATTATGAATGGGAAATATTTTTTTTACGTTGACTGATAACTATTATTTTGCAATATTCGAAATCGAAATCGTCTAATTTCATTTGCTCATTTTTACTTCATCAAAGAAATTCTTGTATGTACATCATTTGAACCTTTGCTTGTATAATCAGTGGGCTGTGTATTTGGACAGTAGTGGAGAACTACATATGTACATTGATCTCGCGTAGCTCAAGTTCCAGCAAGGCTAAACGTTCGCATTTCGTTTACTAATTTCCTTACTCCCTCGTCTCTTTCAAAATATTATTTATAATACCAACACTCGCACTGCCGGACAGATTAGGTACCAGACAATGTAAAAGCGTATTGAGTAATGAACCGAGTACGTTCCGCTCGTAACGAGATTTCGCGTGGCAAAGGCAAGTTGCAACGTGTGAAGTCCATCAGTTGTCAGCAAAGGCTCATCGACAAGCAAAGCCGTCACAACAACGGCAAGCCGTTCAGTTGCAGCCACAGTCATACCACCACGGCTAACATCACAGTACCTTCCGTTGAACACTAATTATTTAACTTTGACTTGCCTACTACTCTTCTGGGTGGCATTCCTGGGTAATCGTTTTCATTTGCTGCGTTTGAGTCTTTTTACGATAACTTCTTGCTGCTCAGCGGTTTTACTTTTGTTTTTTTCGTATGCCTTTCTCCGTATCCTCCATAGTAATGACCAGTCAGTCTGGTTTTTTATACCCGAAAATTCATTTAGCTGTCGTGGAACTCACACGTTGTCCACGGCTCACATTAATAACAGCAACCAAAAGCAATGAAGCGAGCCAGTCGCCGTGGGGCAACCTCTTAATTAGTCAGCAGCCACACCACTGCTCGCCGAGCAAATGGACAAACAACAGTGGCAGTATTGTGGATACTTTTGACAAGTACCAATTTGCCATAAACCAATTTGGCAGCCAATTGTTCATAGATATGGGTCATGAGATTGGCCACTTCGTGTTGAGAGTTTAGCCACCAAAAAAAATGGTTATTCGTATATTGTGGTGTTGGCTGCGACGGAAGTAGAACCTGGTATTGAGCCTAATATTTGAATACAAACAAATAATATACGGTGAACTCGCGATAATATTCGAATTCAATAGAATTCGCTCTGTTAAAGAACTTATACTCATATACTGAAGAATTTGACATATTGGATTATGCTACGACGGCTCCTCATAAATATGTATGTACATAGTCTACCGTAACTCTCATGAAACAAAACTTTGTAATTTCCTAGCCATTAGGCCAATTCAACGGTCCGAAAGGGTCAATTTTTTGTTTCGTTTCTTAAATTTTGTACATACAGTATAATACAGTCCAATACAACTGTGTTTAATCCTAAAAGGGGTACCCGTCCTACTACGGTCTCGGTAGGCAACTGAGTAGCAGAGACCTCTCTAGACCGACAAAACTTGCACTCTATAAAACGCTTATTCTGTCCGTGCTCCTTTATGGTGCAGAAGCATGGACACTGTCGCTTTACCACACATCGGCCCTTGGGGTGTTCGCGAGGAAGGTACTTCGCAAAATCTTCGGCCCTGTTCGTATTGGCAACGACTATCGTATACGAACCAATAACGGACTGTATGAGCTGTATAAAGACGTGGGCGTAGCACAACGAATCAACATCCAGCGGCTTCGCTGGCTTGGCCATGTCTGCCGTATCGACCATAAAGCCCCGACGAAAAAGGTGTTCGATGCGGTAGTTTTACGTCGACGGCAAATAGGGAGGCCGTGTCTCCGGTGGAAGGACCAAGTAGAGGAGGCCCTAACTTCTTTCCGGTCAATTTCCACATTTCTTGAGATAAAAATGTTTCCTTCAAAATATTGACTCTTATTGAACATTTTAGCAATAAAATACAAAAAAATTTCAAAAAAATCATTTTGGTTGAGAATTACAGCTTCATCAATTTTGTACGATATATCCTACAATGGTCCGCAAAGGAGTAAAAATTCATCCATTTTTGGTTTCGGTTTTTTAAGTTTTATGAACAATTCATTGATTTTTTTTATAGAAAACATAAATTATAACAACAGAAAATCAAAACGTGATTTCATTTTGATCGAAAGTTATATAAGTAAATTATATACATATATAAACAATTGATTCACATTTATTCAGCCTTATATAACCGTTGTTGTTGTTGCAAAGTCCTTTTCCTCTCAATTAAACACTGAAGCAATTAAAATGCGTACAGTCTTACAGAAAGATACTGAATATAGCCGATTTCTTTATCGTAGTGGGAGTGGCAAGTACGCATGTTTAACCTTACATAACCCGTGTCTGCCCAGTAAAACACAAAATCGTCTAGTAATTCTTATTTTTAGTCGAAAATTGCCGCATAGTCGAATTTTATTAGCCACGTAGTTTACAGATGGGCGTGGCAGGCATACAAACGCAAAAAATCTGTTACCAAACCTATAACTTTTAAAAAATACAAACATAACTTGCAACCTTTGCTTTCCATTTGTACGATATATCGTACAAAGCTTTGTAACCCTTGTGGTCATTTGTACGATATATCGTACAATTTTTTTAAAGACTCGGGAAAAATATTTAGACGCAAAAAATGTTAAATTTAGTAAGTTCTATAAATCAACTGAGATTCAAACTTTGAAATTTTTTCGCTTTTTGGTACCAAAAACTATGACATATTTAAAAATTCCTACGCAGAAGTGCGTTATGGTGTTGCTGATTTTTCAAATCCTTGCAAAAAGCTTCTTACAAAACGCACTCATACTGTGTAGCCACGTCTCCTATGATTTATATTTTTAAACAGAATGATACAACACAGCCTACTTAACGAAAATTAAAAAGCTGTTCCATAAAAAGTGCGTTCGATGTCAAATAAAAAATCGTCGAAAAAATTGTACGATATATCGTACAAATTTCCGGAAAGGGATAAACTTAAATAAAGCTTGCGCTATTGAAGGCTATGAAGTATATAAGCAGCCATTCGAAAAATTTTGAAATACAAAAAGGTATCTTATGTGCGCATTTTCAGGTGAGCGCGTGCTATACCGAAAAAAACAGTTTAAGCATTTTTGTTTTTCAACAGCCACGTTCATCTCCATTACTATCTTCATAATTTGCATTTTTTAGTATTAAAAGTTGGTGTCCATATGTCGTCTTCTACGCGTTAATCAAGCATAAATTTAATTTAAACACGGTAGCAATCTCACAAACTTCATTTGACTGAACACGAATCGGTTTTTAGAGCCTACCTAACCAGCCAATATCAGCCTACATATGTATGTATGTATGTATTACATTATAGGTATTAGTCTACCATCATGCCGCTCTCCCCACGACCACACAACTGAAAGTGTCGCCATGTCACCAGAGTAAGTATCAAATTACCGAGTAGTCGGAATGGACCTCATCGAATTTTCTGCTTGAATAGCGGACCCAAGTCACAGACCGCAAAGCCTCATTTAAACTAAAACAATTTAAGGCACAATGATGCCCAAAAACTGCAGAGCCAGTAAAAGTATGTGCCGAAGTGCGGAAGCAAGGCAAAAGCTGCATTCGGTTTACAATGTTTGAGCAAGACAAATTAAACTAAAGAGAGACGTAATTTAATCTGCAAGCCCCTGACATGAACACAACTCCTTTGTTTCTATTTATGAACTTCGTCTAACATTACCGTTAATCAACTGAGGTGATGCTTGAAAAATATAAGCTATTATTTTTTGTGAATGTTTCTAAGAATATACATTTTGTTTTTGTGACAGCAAAATTAATTTCCGAAAAGTTTTGCTACAAGCTGACTTTTTTTATATTGTTAAAACTACTTAGCCCGTAAGCCGTTAAAGCGCCATTACAATAAGCCTCTAAATCAACTAACTCAGAAATATTTAAAAACGTTCACGCACATATTTAAATTAATAAAATTATTTACAATTTGTACCGACATATCTTGATCGAAATTACTACCGTGTGGCGCTCTCAGTTACCTTTTACGACTTGTATATCTGTTCAATGCGTGTTTAAATTGTTGCAATGGAGTTAAATTTACAACGGCAGGCACAGTTGCACAATGCTATCATCATCCTCGAGTTTTTCACTATAAACGTAACCAGCCCACAGTTAATGAATACACATAATTTTGCTCTCTGCGACTTTTCCTCGTTTGATCGATTTAAAAAAAAAACATTGCGGGAAACGCGTTTCACAAATAGCCAAAATCGAGTACCACAAATGTTTTGAGAACTAGATCAAGAATACTGGCATAAGTGCGTTACAGTCGATAGGATTACCTCGAAGGGGACACCATCCATTTTAAAGAGTGAACTTCTATTTTTAATTTTGTTAGTGAGTTCCTGGAACTTTTCGATCATGGTTTGAACTGTCACATTAACTTTTTTTATTGGTTTAAGTTATTCTGAACAGACTTTTTTGGCCGATTCGTGTAGAATGTAAAGCCATTAACAAAGGTAATATAAATTAAAGTTTTAGGTTGATTTTATGTGTTGTAAACTTCTCTTGGTCAAGGTTGATTGGGAGATGAATGAAGAAGAAAAAGAGCTATATTGTTTGTCACAGGTCCATTTTGATTTCAGTGAGGAAGGCTAGCCGAGTCCCGATCGAGCTATTCTTCTATTCCATGTGGACGTTTTACGTGTACTTTTCAAGCACTGATTTTGTTTTTGCTATGCTGTTTCAAACGTAACCAAGCTCAAATAGCTCATGCTTGTCTCAATAGAAACCATAGATATACGGAAATATACCCAAACCGATTTATGTCGTTATAATGGTTACAGCAGGTAGGCATGGCCCATTTTATTTTGCTTATTTGCTTAAGTAACACACTGAGCCACAAAAATGACACACAGTTGGCACCCCTCTAATCATCGAGTCCTGATTAATAAAGTAAATATTTGCACAATAAAGAGTGTGCAGATTGCTGATGATGAGTGCTGTCGATTGCTGATATTTGAGTACGATTTCAGGCAGGAATGGCAAATTTCAATAAGTTTAGAACTAAGATACAAAAATTAAAAGGTAGATTCAATGCTTCTTCTCAGCCCAAAATAAATTGGTGAGTAAAATGTCTGCTCCGCGTTTATTTTAGAAAAGATCTTTAAATCCTTAGAACTTTAAATAACCCTAATTTAATATTATATGCCACTTCGATATATGTAATATTAAATTACGACTCGTCGTTTAGTGTCAAAAAATTTGACAGCGGTTCTACCTTTACTTTCTGTACCATGGTTCAGAACAGTCTGAATAGTCATAATTCCTCTACAAAATGTCCTTAAAACCTTCGTTGACCACATTATGATGGTTGGCTTGATTTTGCATTTTATTTTATTCCCTAGACATGAAGACATCAACAGCCATTGACGACATTCTCATCATGTGCACGAACCACCCAACCAGTGTAATTTATTTTAACATATCATAACGGCTGTCACCTAGCTCGATGATAACAACAATACAACCTAAAAATTACGTCTGAATCCGCGCCAGCGCACAAACCGCTACGTTGCGTCCTGAACCAGTCAACAAACTAGCCAGAATAATTGCATTTCACATAGCACCTTGTTAACTCGATATTTAATTAAATAGTGCTGCAATGTAGCGGAACATAGCGCCCAAATAAAAATCCTCTTGTTTCATAATTTTTCCTTTTCAATCTGTTCGCAGATGTTTGACCCTGGCGCCCGGCCAAGAAGTGCGTACCTCGACTCGACTGTACTTTGAACTTTTACGAAAAGCGTAATGATGGTATGACCCAACACTAATTCACTCCCCACCGTAAAGTAAGTTTTGTTGTCTCCAGCCCCATTATCATTTAGAATACTTTTGGGAAGTAAAAAAATCATGATCATTGCATATGGTTAGGCTGCGATGTTAACACTTCGTTCAATAATGTGTGTGACTAACTAATTAAAACAAATTTTTTTGCCAAAATTCGTTTTTATTCATCAACATAGTCCCCTTTTAGGGAGATACAATCATTCCAACGCTTTTCCAATCTTTCGATACCGCCTCTGTAGAACGATTTTTCTTTGCCTTCAAAATAGGCGTTAGTTTCGGCAATTACTTCATCATTTGAGCCAAATCTCTTACCACGGAGCATCTTTTTGAGGTCTGCGAAGAGCCAGTAGTCGCTGGGGGCCAGATCTGGAGAATACGGAGGATGAGGAAGCAATTCGAAGCCCAATTCATGCATTTTTGCCATCGTTTTCATCGACTTGTGACACGGTGCATTGTTTTGGTGAAACAACACTTTTTTCTTCTTCATATGGGGCCGCTTAATCGCGATTTCTTCTTTCAAACGTTCCAACAACGCTATATAATAGTCGCTATTGATTGTTTTCCCTTTCTCAAGATAGTCGATGAATATTATTCCGTGCACATCCCAAAATACTGACACCATAACCTTGCCAGCCGATGTTTGTACCTTTGGACACTTTGGGCGGCTTTCACCGGTTGCATGCCACTCAGCAGACTGCCGATTTGACTCTGGAGTGAAATGGTGGATCCATGTTTCATCCATTGTGATGTACCGATGCAAAAACTCCGACTTGTTGCGCGTAAACATATCCAAACAGCTCTTTGAATCATCGATTCGTTGTTGTTTTTGCTCCGGTGTGAGCAAACGCGGCACCCATTTCGAAAACACCTTTTTCATAACCAAATGTTCGTGTATTATGGTGTGTACACTGCCCGCTGATATCTTTAGAATGTCAGCAATCTCCCCACTTTCACTTTACGGTCGGACATAATGATTTTCAGTGTTTTTTCAACGTTTTCCGGAATAACAGCGTCATTTGGCCGTCCAGTAGATGGAATGTCATCGGTGTCTGTACGACCACGTTTGAATTCGGCATACCAATAACAAACGGTTCTTTTTGATGGAGCAGAGTCCGAATAATGTTTTTCAAGCCATTCCTGGCATTGAACAGTATTTTTTTTCATTAAAAAAAATGATAAATCAGCACACGGAATTGCTTTGAATTCATTTTTTTTAAAACTCAAAAGTAGTGTCACTTAAAGCACTGTAACTTGTAAACTAATGGTCGGATTAACATATAATTTTGACAGTAAGCCTAAAAAGGTTCACAATTTCGATAAAAAATATTGATTTAGTATTAGTGCCGCCATCTATGTGTCAGTCACACACATTATTGAACGAAGTGTTAAACGTGATTAGAAATTATTCATAACTAGATGTTCCCAGCGGCTCTTCTCCCGCCCTTTTCATAATTTATTTAAAATATCTGAAAATTCAATAAATATGAAAAACCGAACACTTAAGTTAACTCGATAGTGTGACTATTTGGTCACAATAAACATGGAGTCATAAAATGTAATTTTTCAATTTTGCGATTTAATATGAAAATCGCTCAAAACACGTTTTCGCAGAATTCGAAAGTAAAAGAATTCTGGCACAGTCAGGTTAGATTTATTCTGTGGGATGTTTACCTGCCGATAACTTGTTCAAAACCCGTAAAATTCTTCCGATAGAAAGACTCGACTAAGTACGGACCAAGGTGTGTGACCTACAATTCTAACGCTTTATCTGTGTAAATTAGGTACTCCTATGAAACACAGAATAAAGTAATATCATTGCACTAATATACCATAGTGAGTAATGAATGCATACCATTCAAGCTGCCCGGACAGTAGAGGGTCCAGGAAAAAATCCACACCGTGGTGGAATAACACCCTGGCAAAACTTAGAACTGAAACGAGAAGACTCTTCAATAGGGCAAAGCAGACCGGTGAATGGGGAGAATACGAGGGTTGCCTTTTATGTTTCGGGATTTGGCAACTCTGGTGGTGCAATTTGGAAACTGACAGCTGTATCGTAAAGTTGGACATTTTTGAGGTTATAAGTACTCAGAACATTTTGACATACGAGCGCTATTTATATTATTTACAGTGAGTTGAAAAATTCATCTCGGCCCAAAAATGGAATTAAATCGTGAACATTTTCGTGCGATTATTTTTTACAACTTTCGACGTGGATTAACTCCGCAACAGTGCATAGATGAACTTAATTTAATTTTTGGTGATGAAGCTCCATCAAGGACCAGTGTTTATCGATGGTATGGTGAATTCAATCGTGGTCGTAGTTCACTCCAAGACGAACTTCGTGAAGGTCGTCCAAAATCAGTTGTTGTTCCGAAAACCTGCTCAAAAAAAGACTCGTGTCGATTGGTCGAAAGAAATGCTCAAACAATACGATCGCGGTGCTTCGAAACACGTCTATGACATCGTGACAGGTGATGAATCGTGGATTTACGCGTATGAGCAAGAAAATAAACAGCAGTCGACTGTATGGGTGTTTCAAGATGAGCCAAATCCAACAAAAGTTGTTCGCGCACGAAGCACTTCCAAGCAAATGGTCGCCTGTTTTTTCGGAAAACTGGACATATCGCAACCGTACCACTAGAACAACGCAGACCAGTCAATTCTGAGTGGTACACAACCATTTGTTTGCCAGTTGTCTTCCAAGAAATCAGGAAAACCAACCGCCGAAGACGGATCACTCTTCACCACGATAATGCGAGCTCTCACACATCGGCTCAAACAACTGCATTTTTATGCACCCAAAACATCGATTTGATGAGTCATCCGCCGTATAGTCCTGACTTGGCACCGAATGACTTCTTTTTATTCCCGTACATAAAAAACAAACTGAGAGGTCAACGTTTTTCGACACCTGAAGAAGCGGTTGCTGCATTCAGAATGCATGTTTTGGAGATAACTCAATCAGAGTGGCAAAAGTGCTTCGACAATTGGTTCAAACGCATATAGATCTTCATGGGGAATATTTTGGAAAACAATAAAGTGAGTTTCGATGATTAATATTTGTTTTTCTTCTCTAATCCCGAAATATAAAAGGCAACCCTCGTACACCGCGTCACTCACCAAGTACACAAAGGAAGTACGCAAAGCGAAAAGGGCTAGCTTCCAGACGTTTTGCGAAGAAATTTACTCCACTCCTCAGGCAGTGAGGCTTCATAAATCGCTTGCGAAGAGAGGAACGGAGAACAAGATGAGCAACGGGCTCTAGCTCTTCTAGGTGCCCATTTTCCCAACCATACAGAACGCGCCGGCCGAGTGCACAATATACCATCCGAACAGAAGGGACTGGGAGATGGCAGATGAAGTCATCTCCCAGGCAAAGGTTGATTGGGCCCTGAACACCTTTCAACCCTTCAAATCGCCAGGCTTAGACGGGATCCTCCCTGTTTTCTTGCAAAAAGGCAGGGGGGTCCTGCTAAGGCAGTTAACTGGTATTATGAGGAGCTGTCTAGCAACAGGATACATCCTTGTTAGCTGGAGAAGTGCCCTGGTAGTTTTTATACCGAAGATTGGAAGAAAGGACTATACAGAGCCGAAGTCGTTTAGACCAATTAGTTTAACATCATTCATCATGAAGACCATGGAGAAGGTGTTAGATCAGTACATTAGAACCGTGGCACTCAAGAGACAACCTCTGCATGCTAAACAGCATGCGTATAGGGCAGGCAGATCGACAGAGACTGCCCTATTCCAGCTCACGAGTTTAATGCAGGATGCTCTTAAAAACAAAGAGATAGTGCTGTGCGCCTTCCTGGATATCGAAGGAGCCTTCGATAATAACTCTCATGAGGCGATAGAGAGGGCGCTCAGCAGAAGAGGGGTAGAAACCACCCTCAGCCGCTGGACAAGAGCCATGCTCTCTACCAGATCGGCAGTAACAAAAGTGGGCAAGACCACTAGGAGCGTGCTCACTAGCAGAGGTTGCCCACAAGGCGGGGTACTGTCACCGCTACTGTGGAGCCTTGTAGTAGATGAGTTCCTTGAACTTCTGTCAAGCAATGGCATAAATTGTCAAGGCTATGCTGATGACATAGTCATTATTGCCAGAGGAAGGTTTGAGGACACTCTCTGTGATATAATCCAGAGGGGATTAAAACTAACGCAAGAATGGTGCGTCCGGGTAGGTCTAAAGATAAACCCTGACAAAACCGCCATAGTACCATTTACGTGGAAAAGAAAACTGCCACACATGCGTACAATACGCTTGCTCGGTAAGAGTATAGCATACAAAACAGAGGTGAAGTACCTTGGCGTGACACTAGACTCAAAGTTACTCTGGAACAAACACGCTGAGGCTGTTATTAGTAAAGCAACGAAAGCAATCATGGTGTGCAGATCCCTAGCAGGCAAGAATTGGGGATGTAGACCAAGCATACTGAAATGGATGTACACCATGATAGTGAGACCAATACTCACGTACGCAGCAGTAGCCTGGGCCCCAAGAGCAAAGCTCTCGACTGTGAGGAAGCGGCTCGAAAAGGTCCAACTGGAGGTGATAATCAATATATCACCATTGCACATAGCAATTGAAATGGCAGCCAAGCGCACTGTCCTTGGGCTGGCCAGAACCAGTAAAGGGGGGGGATCACATTATAAGTCGCAGAGACTTAGACGTGTTGTTTGTTAGCAACCCCTACGTATTCTATCCAATGGATACAATAACGAGAACATATAACTACGAGAAAAACTTCGTAGTATATATGAGTAACAAAGTGGACTGGAACTGGGATGCACACCAGCCGCATTTCAAACCACATACTATTACGTGGTTCACAGATGGCTTCAAAACGCATGAGGGAACCGAGGCGGGGGTATTTGGACCTCGCCTCAAGCACTATGAGCCCATGGGGAATACACCCAGCACATTTCAGGCAGAGTTATATGCCATCAGGCTCTGTGTGCAGACTAACCTCGAGCGTTTGTACAGGGGCAAGACATAGTCATCTGTTCTGACAGTCAAGCAGCCATCAAAGCACTAATCTCGTATGAGATTATCTCAGGGTTGGTGCTGGAATGCATAGAAGCATTGAATAAATTGGGTACATATAACCAGGTTAAAATCCTCTGGGTTCCAGGACACAGAGGAATAGAAGGGAATGAGGAGCCTGACAGCCTTGCTAGAACTGGGGCAGCTACGATCCCCTTGCACCAGAACCTTTCATCGGGCTGGGCAAAAGCACTCTAGCAGAGTCACTAAGACTTGAGGAAAGAACCAGGAACTCAGAACACTGGTCAAATGCCACAGGTCTTAGGCAATCGAAAATCTTCATCAGAGGTTATAACTCCAGATGGAGTGAAGAATGCCTCAGACTGGGGAAAACCCAGCTTAGACTGGTCACCGGGCACTGCAGGATGAGGAAACACATGCACACAATTGGGTTAGAACAGGTAAGCGTCTGCAGACTCTGCGAAACGGCGTCATACTGCACTGCGATGCGGTATGCCGCAGTAGGAGACAGCACCTGGGCCAGTACTGGCTTGCAGAAGAGAACGTCAAACACCTTCTCCCACGTGAGTTACTTCATTAGGTCGGTGGGATTGGGGGACGTTCTCTAAAGTTGTAGGGGGCACAATAGATCAACTTTGGTCTCAGTGCACATTTCCCCTTTCAAATCTATCTATCTATCTAATATACCATCGCTGTTTTCAATCTTTACAGTGGGCGAGGCAGAAAGCCGTAGTCAGAAAAAAATTCCTGAAATAACTACAAAAAGCACACTGGTCTTAATTCCTTATACATTATTCGGGTTTTTGACAGCGCCGTTTTAGGCACAAAGCTCTGCAACTACGGCAGCATGCTTGCTGATAATTTCGGTCGTGTCAATTACTTGTTTGTTAGACGAAAAAGAAAGTCGTTGTTTGGCTTTTTTTATTTTCATATAGACGGTTTGTGTAATTTACATTTATTTTATACTTATAAATTTTGCAGAGTTTTGTATACGTGTATATAAAAATTTGTTTTTAGTTTTTACTTAAGTGAGTTTAAGTTTTTGAGCTCTACTTTACTATTTTTCAAACACTTGTTACTATGGAGGAACTTAGCATCGTGAATTATCTTACTATAAAATCATTTGTTTAATTTCCGGCAGTTTACTCAGCAATTATCAGCTGCCTGTGTAAAAACTCAAATGCACAAAAAATAATGATGTATAAATCACTATTAAGATCATTTAAAGCAATGCATTCCACAATGTAATTAAGTAAAAAAAACTCTTAATGATAACCCACCGGCGTCACTTATATTCTTGTCAACTAGTCAAACTGACTGTGGTTCTGCAGTTTGTTATTTTTTCGGCCTCTGTCTAGTTGCTGGCACTCACCTTACAACATTCGGTCAATCCAGTCAGATAGATGTCCTAGCTGGTTTTCCTTTGCAGAACATTCGAAGAACTGTACGTTTTGTGATACATGCGAAAACTCGAACACTTTGCCCTCTTTTCCCAACTGGACTGATTTGGAGACGTCATCTTCGCCTATTAAGTGCAGTTTGCGGCTGCGCGTATCGCGCACAATATTCCTGCAATTTTAACAATTAATATTTTAGTTAACTTCAATTTATTAACCCGTAGGGTACATTTCTTTCTCCAGGACACTCTTGATGACCTGTGCCCCCTTCGCGGTGCTCATGTCCTGCTTGTTGCAAAGGACCAAAAAAGGACAGGGCTGAGTGGCGTCGTCCACAAGGATGCTGTACAGAGCGCTGTAAAAAAAATGAAACTTAATTGCAATACATTTAATTATTAGCTCAGACACTTACTCCGCCACATCGCGCACTTCCTTCTGCAACGTCACAGAGTCCACAACAAAGATTATGCCTTTTGCGCTGCGTTTGTATTGGTCGATATACTTGTCACGCACCCTATAGTGTCCGGGTATATCCACAAGACGGCCGGTCAGCCGGCCTGCCTTGTATTCGCCCACGTTCTCCGTTATTGAAGTAAATGAGTGGGGGAACTTTTGATACAGCAACTGCATAAAGATGGCACTCTTGCCGGATTCACTTAGACCGACCAACAGAAAGTCACGTCGCCCCGAAGCTCGCTTTCGCAATATGAGCAAAATCGCTACAAAAACTCACTTAGTATGTGATTTTGGTTTGATTGCAAGGTTGACTCACCCATAAGCACAAAACCCAGTACTGCCGCCAGTAGTATGGGCGTCCAATTCAGCTCTGATAGTTTAACCGGTACCTTTTCCTTAGCATCTTCACTCACTTTAATTTTGTCCATGTTTTCTAATTGCGATACCTTCACTTTGGTTTACAATCCAATTCAGACTTCTTACTGCACTACCTTATGACGTAGCTAACTGACACTTGGCAGTCAATGTTGCCAGCGCATGCTCTGCATCAGTGTTGCCAGATTGAAGACTCTCTGCGACTGGGTCTCATACGGATATTTGCCTTACGGGATTTTTTTGGACTCTTTCTACCCGTACGCGCTTACAAAAGAAAATTTTTCTTCGAGAATTCTTATGAATTCTTCGAGAATTCATATGTACGTTCGGTCCGAAGTTTTATCATTGCCAAGTATGTATATATAGTTAAATCTTGTATGCAATCACTACGAAAAAATGCAACTATTATATTGCAAGTTCAATGCATAGCAGTCCTAATTGAAATTAAGGTTGCGACTAAGCTGTTTGTCTCACTCACGCATGGTATGCAAACGCATATAAATGTATGCTAAATGGAGCCCACTAGCTTTGACATGCAGCCAGTAATGGTAATTGTTTTTCATTGAAAATTCAAGACTCATATTTCGCACCAAGAGGAGACGACGACTTTACTAATCAAGATATAAAACACCAGTCAGACAGGAATTGGGCCACCAAATACGCCCAACGCAAGAAACGCAGGGCTCAAGCGCACTTGGGGTAGTATTTGGGCGCAACAGGAATCGGCGAAAGTTTCAGAAATCGGTGGTTTTTGTGAGAACCTGTGCGGCAGCAGAGGAAGAAACACCCGTCTGCAAGATAGCGCAGAGCACAGCAGCACCCCGACCCCGACACAGAGGAAAAGATGGCGACCAGCCGCACCAGTCGCATTCAGCAAACGAAGAACATTAATTCGTTCTTTTCGAAGATACAGGGAGCTTTCTCAGAAGCGTGCACACAGCAGCGCCTGTCTACAGACAAGAAGACGCTGGAAAAAACGTGGAAGCTGATGGATAAAGTGGTAAAGCTCTGCCAACAACCCAAAATGAATCTGAAGAACAGTCCCCCCTTCATACTGGACATACTGCCGGATACGTACCAGCGACTGCGTCTGATCTACTCCAAAAACGAGGACCAGATGCATGTGCTGCACGCCAATGAGCATTTTAATGTCTTCATTAACAATTTGATGCGCAAGTGTAAGCAAGCCATCAAGTTGTTCAAAGAGGGCAAGGAGAAAATGTTTGATGAAAACTCCCATTACCGCCGCAACCTGACCAAACTCAGCCTTGTTTTTTCACATATGCTCAGCGAGCTAAAAGCCATTTTCCCTAATGGTGTTTTTGCTGGTGACCAGTTCCGGATTACAAAAGCGGACGCTGCTGATTTTTGGAAGTTAAATTTTGGAAATAGGTAAGCGTGTGTGCTTTTGTTTGATCAGTTGGCGTCTGCATTATTTTGCTTAGTACTCTGGTGACTTGGAAGAGTTTTCGGCAAGAACTGAATAAGGTGCATCCGATTTCGTCAGGGCTGGAAGCAATGGCATTGAAGACCACCATCGATCTGACATGCAACGACTACATTTCAAACTTCGAGTTTGATGTTTTTACGCGCTTATTCCAACCGTGGGTAACACTTCTGCGCAACTGGCAAATACTCGCCGTCACGCATCCCGGCTACGTCGCTTTCCTTACCTACGATGAAGTGAAGGCTCGTCTGCAACGCTACATCCACAAGGCGGGTAGCTACGTTTTCAGGTGAGCGTCAACGTCGTCTGTCCGTTCGTTAGTCGCAAGTTTGAGTGTCATGTCTTTGCGTTTTCGTAGATTATCGTGCACGCGCCTTGGACAATGGGCAATTGGATATGTGACCGCTGACGGTGAGATTCTGCAGACGATACCGCAAAATAAATCGCTGTGCCAAGCGTTGCTTGACGGACACAGGTAACTGATGCAGTTGCAAAAGCAGTTTACTCATTAAATGATGGCTTTGCCGACATTGCAGAGAGGGTTTCTACTTGTATCCGGACGGTCAAGCCTACAACCCGGATCTTTCGTCGGCCGTACAGAGTCCAACAGAGGATCATATCACTGTGACACAAGAGCAATATGAGTTATACTGTGAAATGGGTATGCTCCAACTAACCAATTAAAAGCAATTAATATTCGCATGTTGATTTCGATAGGAAGCACATTTCAGCTTTGTAAGATATGTGCTGAGAACGACAAAGACATACGTATTGAGCCCTGTGGTCATTTACTATGCACGCCATGCCTTACATCTTGGCAGGTTGATTCAGAAGGACAAGTGAGTGTGATTCGCATGACGAATACTGCAATGTATGCTAAGCTATTTCCTGCTTTCAGGGCTGTCCGTTTTGCAGGGCAGAAATTAAGGGAACGGAGCAAATTGTGGTGGACGCCTTCGATCCCCGAAAACAACACAATCGAAATTCCACAAACGGACGTCATCAAAATACCGACGACGACGACACAGAGGTATAAAAAGCATACCTTGTTGTATAGTGTAAAACGCAATCAGTGCAATCAACCCATCAACCAAAAATCGAAAAAAGCGCAAATGCTGCTGGGTACAATGGTACCAACGAAATTAGAATCTGCTTTCCTTTTAATGATAGTTTGGTGGGAATCTGATACTGGTTAGGCGTTTAGTTTCCTTAAATTCAAATTGAATTAACCGCGATAGGCTGGTAACTGGTCGATTGAATGGCTGGTAGGATGGGTAGGGGGGGCATTGGTTGCAACTAAAATTTATCTTTTATGTAAATACCCGCTGTATGACTTCTTTTACGGTATTTATTATTGTTTATTAGAGTATATAATTACGTTTTACATGTTAAGTTTATTTTTATGAATAATTGTACCTATTATTAACTAAACATGTAACAAGACGCCCATGCCAATTTTTCTGCACAGGTTCGTGTACAGTGGCAATATTTGTGTTCGTTGAAAGCTATGAAGTATGTAGCATAAATTGAATCTATAACGTCAACAAATGTTAACTCTCAAATGTTAATTTTACAGAAATTAATAAATTCACTTGTGCTAGCGGATAATCTCTCAGAAATTAGGAGAGCAGAAAACGTAAAAGTAACTTTACCTTCATTTCGAAATGAACGAGTTTGGAAAATTGTAAAAATATTGTGGAAAATTTCAGAAATGTTAATATTATGCAAGAATTGAAGTATCGTACTTCAATACTTAAAATTAATTACTGTTACTAAGAAATGCTACATGCAAATAAGCACATATACCTAGATTTATTTCTGCAAAAAAAAGAACCAGTCCAAAAAGTATAGACTTTGCGTATTACATCAGTACATACTGTATGACTCCCTACGAAGACCTGCAGAGAGACCGGCACTGTGCACCTACTTACATCGTTCATATGCATATATATAGCATATATATAGTATATACTGTATATGTAGTATATGTATGTATACAGCATATGGAAACAATAGTGGCATGTTAAGAATTACAAATATTAGTTTTATTTAAATACACTGTTGAAGTCTCCAAAGATAAATTAGTATCGTTTGTGCATAGGAAGGTTGTGCTAGCCATTCTGCTGCACAACAATGCACGCTTTCTCCACGCACATCGATGAGCAGCAAGTTTTTCAAGTATATTGTTACACAAATTGCAGCCAGACCCTTAAGCAACTGCTACACAATAAATCCCATAGTTTATGGCCATCAGTGACTAATATTTTCCTGCTTTCTCGATTTTAATTAAGAAATGTATATATTGTATATACACATGCAGTTCCACATACAAGCACGTACAAATTTCAGTTATTTCTGTGCATTCTAAATATCCAGAATGAATTTTTCGACAATCCCTCACATTTAGAAGATTTTAAATTTCAAATTTCAAAATTAATAACGACGAAATTTATGTTTTTCAATATAAACATATATTTTATTTTCTAAAAATTTACTTCAATAACTTTACTTCTTGTATTCACAGTATTTCTTTCATTTTTCAATTTGTTGCTATATGACTGAGGTACCCCATATTCGTTTAAAGTAAGCGTATCTAGAATTTCCAGTATCGTCTCTTCTAATTCAATTACTATCGAGTGCGTTTTGTATTTTCACCTTGCAAATAAATTAAGCCAACGTGAAATTTTATGTATTCGGACGATGCTATTACCGTTGTTACAAGTGGTCCCGGCTTCCTTGCCGAATGAGGTTTTCTAATTACAATTTCATGACTGAAACTACATGCCGTATTCCGCAATTGACATCACTCGATTAACATTTTCTTTGCGCTAATGCTTAAATATTGTATATAAATACCAATAACCAACCAATAAGACTGTTAACCCATTATATGAAACGATGAACAATAATTGATATTTGCTGAATTGCTAACGGGTCAAGGCGAAGTCGTGTAGAGCGCCAGCTTCAGCCCGAGTTCTGGTCGGTACAGTTTGCTATCCTCTGAATAAGCGCCTGGCAGCTGTAGGATCTTAGGCATAGAGATGCTAGCTCTGCGGCCCCGTACATTGTTGAGCAGAACCGAAAGGGATGAAAGAAATATTCACGCTTTATATTAGGCCCTCAAATTAAACTTATTTATTTTAAACTTAGGCAATGCTTTGCTTTGAGTTAAACAGTTAGTTGGTTAGAAATAGAGTTAATCTAAATAATATGTGTTGTATGTTAAAGATTACAGCAACGAAATAGTTTCGATTATAATAATTTAAACTTATTGAAATTTTTTATTATTTTTGTTCTTGAATTAAAATCAATGAATAAACCTAGAGCAACATTTAAATCTGTTTTGTATTTTGCATGTTCTTGATTGTTGTTATTCCGTTGCAGTTGTTGTTCTTGCTCTCTTGCTTTAACCAATTAGCACATTGATTTCAGTTTTTTGTGGCATGACTCCTGCTTTCCTTCCTGTGTTCGTTTTGAGTTCTTTTGAATTTGCAGCAGCGCCCTGCATCGCATCGATACGCCCCCCTCCCAGTAGCCCTTTGACCAGTTCATTGCCGTAAGTCTCTTTTATTGAACTTCGTATGCACTCAACGAAATGCCTTTTTCTTTCTACTTGCCTTTGTCTTTCACATTGCAACGCAGGACTGCGGAGAATTCAACATAGCTACGTCGTCGCTGCATGCGCTGAGCAACAGCATGGCCAGCGCGGCTCAGTCGACGGATAAGCACAGCCCTCACACATCGCCCCGATTCGCTCGTCGTAGCACCACACCCAGCCTGCTAGCAGTTCAAAACGATCTTTACGCGGGCAATGTTCCCACGCTCTCCCTGGCAAATGCCAGCAATTACATAGTTGCCGCTACTGCAGCGTCGGTAGCAACTGCCGCGGGTACGTCCCAACCTGCTAGTGCACCACCCATGAATTTATTCAATGGTGGTAATAGCATGTCCGCCGCCACCCAAAAATCCACAAATAGAATGAGTGCGCCATTAATAGGTGCATGTGCGAGTGGCGCGAATTCCACAAGTTACGATGTCGGCGCCAAAATGTGTAGCAAATCGGAACACAACGACAACTCGAGCTCCTCATATGCCATTTTACAAGGACTACAGGAGCCGCAGCAGGCAGCAAGCGGTGCCCTGCAATGGCAGCGCGATTTGGGCAGCGCTGCCAATGGGACAATTGTGGCATTTTCATCACGGACGGCGCCACCATTACCACCACGTAAGTCGTCACCCGGTGTGGAGAGTGGTGCAGCAGGTAATGTTGTCATCAGTGGGGCGACGGAAGGTAAACTCAACAGTGTCACCGGAGGTGCTGCCTTACCCCCGAGTCATGTGAGCTTGGATGGGCTCAGCGTTAACATAGATGCATCTATGCCACCCCAAACAACAGCACCGCCCATACCGCCACACTGCACGGTTTCTCTGGTGAACTCAATCGTGGACGAACTGCGTTCGCAGCAGATTGCGCTCTCACCAGCGGCGTCTACCCCTATGCGCTCCTTACTGGACGAAGATATTGTGGGACCGGCCGAAACCATCACAGGAGTAATAGATACCAGACCGTTGGAAGCACGAACCTCGCCGCGTTTGCCACAATTCGTGAAGACATCCACCAATGAGTTAGCAGAATCGTCAGCGGTATTGGCTGTAACGGCACCACCTCACTACACACAGCTTTGCACAACCACCACGACACCACAGGTAGTCCCTCCGGCGTCTCAAATAGCCGCTGCTGCGCTACGGCTCGGTACGGCTGGTTCTAGCAGTCAACAGCACCAACATCAACCTATGCTGTACGAAAATGTAACGATCAATCAAAAAGACTACAGCGTATCCTACGAAAACATCAACCTGGAGTACATCGCGCGCTTAATGAACGAGGGCTATTCCAAAGAAAACGCCATTACTGCATTAGGTATTTCCCGGAATAATATCGAAATGGCATGCGACATACTGCGCGAGTTTGTTTCAAAAAGTAGCATCTGAGGAGGTTGAGGGGAACACAGTTGGTTTCACCACAGCGCAACGGCATCGACTGCAGTGAACAGCGCAGTGGTGCGGGAACGTGATCGTCATATGTAACTGTAGTTGCATTAAAATATAAAATCAAATCGCCCTTTCAAATAATTTTCCTTCCCCAATTTCTCCTAACAATTTTAATGTTCATTATTCAACGTCGTCATTAGGATTAAAATGTATCTCGTAGATATACCCCAAACTTTAAACATTTAGATGAGTTTTCATTACAATAAAACCGCGTTAATGCGTGGAGCAATCAAATAGACTTACAATAAATTATTATTTGCATTAGGCGGATGCGAAGGAAATTTCATGGGACTATTCTGCAATCCAAATCTGTTTAAATGCTACGTCCGTCTGGTCTGCCGGCAGTGCTGCCTCAGAAGTGATGTCTTAAAGCTTTGTGAATTGACTTCTCCCATGGATAAATAAAAGCCACCGATGATTTGCAAATACTGCGTTAAAAAGGGAACGATACTCATGCAAAATCATTGGCAGAGCCAAAAGCAATCGTCACGTTTACTCGTACACACATACGTTATTGCGTTATATTATTATACATAAATAAAACTTAAGGCTACAAATTACAGTAAACATTGGATATATATACATATACATATTATGTTCAAACACTTATACATACTCACAGGCGAACAGACCTAAAAACAAACGTAATATCGCCCTTATTTGACTTGCCCGGAAATACATTTTCGTTCGAACTGCGTATAACCCAGCATATATGCGCTTAATCGGACACAGCATTTATCCATTGATATATTGAAATTATCCAGAATAGAATTCCACATGTCCATTTTTTGTTAAGTGCAATTGGTAATTGAATGTGTTGCCTCACATCTGCATAGCAAATTTGACCGTGTCGCGCTCATGACATACCATTCTATATTTGTCTTTGCCGTCTTTATTTCTATATAAAAAATCGGAAATAATTTAAAGGACATTTGTGCATATATACACCTCGAACGGAATCGTACGGTTTTTTCATATTCAATTTAAGCACATCACATCAATGCATATATATTTTCCATAGCCATGATATTAACAGCAACATAAGCAGATGCAATTATTCTTATAAATAAAGTATTTACCAAGAAAATAATACAATGTACTTTTATTTCTCTCATATTCTAGTATTAGTAAGTCTTTAACTGAATTGAGAATTGAAAACTCAGTGAGAGCAGATTTATTGAGATGCCCGATTCCATTCAGTTCATCGATTCGAAGTTTTAACCCCCCTCCGACAAAAACCGGAGGAGAGTTTTAGGTGTTTTTGTCCGGCTAGGCAAAAACACCTAAAAACAGAGTTTGTAGGTATCCATAATCTTCGAGTTGTCTTAATATTAAAAAAAAATACTAAAGAAAGACACAAGCACTATAGAAATTATTTGCTTGCTTTGCCTTCAAATATTGCCTAGAGTAAGGAACTCTCACTTCAAAACAAGTACTGCAGTGAAGAACGAAACGAATAATTCACTAAGAACCACACTGCAGTAGAACAAAGCTAAAGCATTTAATTTTTTTTAAATAATCTATATACATATAATTTTTTGTTTTAACTGACTGATTCATCATTACCCAGGCCACACCGCTAAAACTATAAACATGAAATTTTAACTGAAGGTACACTTTAACATGGAGACACGTGATTTATTAGACCTATTGATTTCACACCTGGTGAAAATACTCCTAATAAAAAATAACTCGAAACATGTTTGTAGTTTTTTCAAAATTAAAATCTAACGGCGTCAACAATGGGTTAAGGTTTGTATACGGGAAGACTATGAAAAAATGAACTAATGGGTCTATTAACTCGACACTCGGTAGCACTTCAAATGAGATATAATTCAACACGTGAATTTTTTATTTTTCGGAAATAAAAATCTAAAATTATAAATAACTAAACATTATTTAATAGGCCTTTTAACTTCAAATATGGTGACACCTCTTGAAGTGAACAATAATATAAAAATAATATAATAAATAAATAAGCTGTGAGCCACTGTATAGGTATACCTACATACAACAGCAGTTTACTTGAAGTGATTCAAAATGCAACAAATGCAAAATTGATGTTATCATAGAAAATCTTATATGATTTGATTTTCTTTGATGTTACTAAATCGGCTAAAATAATCCACTCAACTATATGTAGAACACAAAAGCTAACTTAAAATAAATCCACATATATGAAATATGCCAATCAAAAGAATTAGGGAGTTTGATGTTACAGTTATTTGTTGATTGTAGGTCTACTCCGATTAAAAAGAGATGTGCGCCAGAAGGCGGCACATAGCCCTCAGATCTAGTAAAAGCACCAGATGAGGTTACGAAAAAGCAGTGAAAATGGTGATCTCAAGGATTCGGCTTCCTTTCAACGAATTGCCAGAAGCAGGTGCTATTCCCACTGACTTTAACAAAGCTGTCAGAAGTTGTGTTGCTCTCGTCTGAGGAACCTTTATTACATTCTTTTATTGTTGGGTTTGTGTTGATCATGTTAATATGGCTGTGGTGTTCGAAACTCTCTTCCTCATTTGCCCCCAGTATTTTACGATTGGAGACATTTTTTCTCCAAAAAAGTTTAGTCTGGAACGCTCCACCGCAGAATTAATCGCGATTCATAGTTTTGAAATAAAACTAAAAACACATGTATACGAATTATATTATATTATATATATATTATTTTGCACTGTAATGCGGCTTGTCGCAGCAGGTTACGTTACCTGGGCCGGTTTTGGCTTGCAGAAGAGGACGTCAAGCACCTAGACCCCCGCGAGTTACTAAGTTTCATTAGGGCGGTAGGTCTAGGGGATGTACTCTAACAACTGTAGGGGGCACAATAGATCAATCCTGGTCTCAGTGCAATATACCCCTTACCAATTCTAATTCTAATTCTTCTAATACGAATATGCCTAGTCGGTACCGCTCATTTAGATTTGTGCAGTAAAAACACCTCCGCACTATTTAGACGAAACCTGGAATTTACACACTTATCAATGATGAAAGCCGCCGTAGCTCAGCTGGCTAGTGCGTTGGGCCGCAAGTCAAATGCAACGCTCGAACCCCGGTTCAAGACTCCGTTGCTGCTAGCACCGAAAAAAAGAATTTTTCTTTTGGCGGCTGTCCTCTCAGCAGGAAATGGCAAACCTCTGAGAGTAAAATTGCCTATGAAAAAGCTCCCAACTCGCCGTTCGAAATCGGCATAAAACTGTAGGTCCCTTTCAACCCTGTACAAATTCGCACGCACAACACGGATAGCTAGGCCTTAGTCTCGTAATCGGGCTGTCGTGCCAATACATTATTATTATCAATGAAAAAAGGTTTTTTACGAGTTAACGATCTGTGTCATTCATCATTACTGTATGTTGCACTTCTAATACCCAAATGCTCTAAAGTTTAGGGAACATAAAAGAAAGAAATTTGTGTTGTTTTTAGCTTTAATGAAATATGTATTTATTTGATTTATATAGTTTGCAATTTTTGTTTATCTTTTGTTGTATTTTGTATTCAAGCACATATTATAATTTCATTCATATTTTCCATTTTTATTGTTATAATTTTAACATGGCTATAGGAGTGATCCCGACTTTATGTAATTGAAATTCACTGAAAATATTAAATTTTCTTAATTTTTCTTTTGCATGTTGCTTGTTACCTTTATACTTGCATTTATTCTTGTGGCTGTGTTGTTATTTACTGTGGGAGTAGCAAATTTGATTCGCTTGTAGCAGTTGTAAAATCAACAACTAATTTATCAAATTTGAATACTAAACTTTGTTAAATTTGCATTTAGTTTCAATTCATTTCATGTTTGTTGTTTTAAAAAGAAAAGTATTATAGATAGAATGTAGTAACGGATGAAACGAATTGGGGTAGACGTATAACAAAATTACAGAAATACTACATATATGTTTCATAATTTATGAGTAGCCGGAACGAACTTACAAGGTTAATAAAACTGGACTCAAAAAAAAGAATCTTGCAATAACCATAGTTCGCGGGAAATAAGTGTAATGTTAATCGTAATCAATAAAAAGTGTTACAGTATTACATACTGCTTGTTACTGGATATTCTTGCAAGTATCGAAATTTTGTAGTTGTTAGTTATGTAAATAACTAGGTTGTCATTTTTCAGTTTTGTGTTGTTCGTCGCAAACGTGATCAAGTTCTTACAGCCTACACATGGGTCCTGCTTTATATAACTGGCACGGCAGTAGCACAAGCAGCTTTCCGTCTCTCAAGTCATAAGCATTGTCAAAAAAACATTTATTTGATTGCTTTTGGCTTTTCATCAACAACAGAATGACCGACGTTACTCGCATTGTTAATTTAGCAGTTAAAGTTTTCGTTACTGTATTCCTTTATTTAAGATATTTTATTTCGTTATTTTAGTGCTCATATTAATAAATATGCCATATTAATGGAGTAAGAGTTGATGCTTTCATGTGCTCTCCTCAACTTCTCTCTTAATTCTCAACTAATCATTTCTTTTTCTCTTCCCTCCTTCCTGCAGTTTTAGAATTCCTCTTCTTCTGTTCTTTCAATTTTTCGGGAGTGTAAACAAAGACGCTTGAAGTTTGTCCTTGATTTGAAGTAGGAATTGAAGTGTATTCCGTTTCATTTACTCCATTAGTGTGCCTGCGAAGCGGAAAGAGTGAGATCGAGATAAATTGTGTCCTTTCGAAAACTACAGTAATTGTGAGCTAACCTGGAATGCGTGCATGACGTGCCTGCGGCATAAAACCCTTGCTTTGTGGCCCGCGCGGTGCACGTATGATGATGAGCCGAGGCACTGAGTCGTCGGAATTTAATTTCAAGCGTGAGATCAGCCGGTCCGGGCGATCATTGATTTTTAGCACATTGCAAGCTGATGACTTGCCGTTGCGCTGCAAATTCAATATTTAGTTACGCTGACCGTTATTTGCACATTCCTGCAAACTTACCTGATTAGTCACAACGGAGAACTCAACTGTGTCACCCGGATGTAGAGCCACTGCATTGCCCTGCACTTCTGACATATGGAAGAATAGCTTCTTCCCGTCTTCAATCTCATAGTTTAGAAAACCGAACTGACCTTTAATGGAGTCAACGGTGGCGCGTTTTTTCTGACGCACGGCAGTGATCTCGGCGGCTCGACCAGTTTCATCGACTTTGAAGGTAACCAGATCGCCCTTCTGCAGCAAATCACGCTTGTTTACTAAACTAGTGATGCCGAACTCATGCTGCGACAACACGGCCTGCTTCGATTCGTCGAGTACCTCGATAAGGCCGGCATATTCCTGTTGATCGGGATTAATGCAGCGTAACGGACGTGCCACAATTCCATTGTTCACACTATCCAACACAGTGGGTTGCGGTATGGAGCCTTTCGGCAGCGTGCGTACATTTTCCGCTGGTAAGCAATTGCCGGACGCCGAAGTGTTGCCGTTCGGCGACAATGTGTACTCCACTTCTTGACCCAATTCCAGCCAGTTGGGGTTTCCCACATAATTGCTAAAGTGAAAGAAGACTTCTTCATCATGAGACAATGTCTCAATGAATCCGAAATTCTCTTTGATGACGGCAATAAAACCACGATAGGTGTGGCCAGGCTCATTTGCCGACAAATTGTTATTCTCCAGCTTAAAGTCCTCGATTTTTGGTGTGGAAAGTAGCTGAGTGCTGTTTAAGGGTAAGTAACCGTTCTGCGTCATTAGCATTCCACCGGTACCACCCCCGCCTCCGCTGACGCTAACACCGACACCATTCGACATCAGAATTTGGTCATTGTTCTGATTTTGAATGTGCTGTTGGTGCTGTTGTTGGTTCGTTGTATTGGTTAACAAGAGTTGTTGCTGTTGCATCTGGCTTGCCTGCTGCACATTCACAGCGATAAACTCCTTGTTTCGCTTTACCTACGTGAACAAATTTGTTATAAGTGAAATTGAGAAAAAAGCGCGTTCCGGCACATTGCGCGCTCACCAAGTAAATATCGAATCGTACACGATCCCCGATCCTTGGTGGTTTCTCGCAGTCTTTAAGAAAATACATTATAGTCTTTTTGGTGTCACCGTGATCGTAGGTGATCACTCCTCCCTCTACGCGGTCTTGTGACTTTACAGGGCTTTTGGGCGCTTCACGTGTAACAGACCCTGTAGTAAGAAATTAAACATATTTTATTTGGTTCAGATAGACTTATGCATTTGTGATGCTGTCAAAACATCCTTATTCTGTTTCTGCTCGCATTACAATTGCTAGCGCCCAAGTTATTGCCAATATTAAAACTTATTATACCCATTATTTAAAGTACTCTGCAACTTATTGAATACTTGCCGCGCCTTTTTGTGGGTACAACAAACCGTGAAACCAAAGTAAATAAAGGTGCCATAACTATCACTTAGTATAAGTAATATATACCTTCGATGTTATTTGCCATTAGCATCTCAAACTGGACAGTATTGGGTGGTAGATGTTTGATTCGTATAGCATGCAGCCGTGAGTTATTGTAAGTGACACCGGGCTCTTGAACAACGGTAAATTCGACCTCATCGTTAACAGCAATCTCTCGGCTCTAAAAAATTATAACACAAAAATTCACAAGTTAGTTATCATCATCCTTCGTAATTCCATGGCCGTCATTGTACCGTATCCAATACTTCGGTGAAATGGAAAAACAAACGTAGATTGCGCTCTACACAACGTAAAAAACCAAAGCCGTCCTTTAATGAAGCGACAACACCTTGTTCGCGTTTTTCGCCAGACACCTTGAAAGTTTCATCAAGTAGTGAAATCGAAGTGGCACGCTGTAGCTGATCTCGACGGTCTGTGGCGAGTAAAAACTGAACCCAATCTCCGTGGCGTAGCGTAAAATCACCCTTCTGAATGCGTTAAAAAGAAAAATAAATGTATTTGATAATGCTTTGAATTTAACATAGTATACTGCTTTAAAATTCAACCTGGTCTTTGTCCCCAAATGGCACCTCAACCTCAGAATAATCAGGAGCCCTGTAACGTATGCGACCCGGCAAAGGATCATTAGTCTGACGCGCTGGGTTGTTGCGATCCAGCGGCTTCAACACTTGTCCCTTGTAGATTGTGGTGTCCACATCCTCAAAGATAACTGATCCTGGCGGTAGCCGTGTAATGTTGCACGCAAATTCGCGCCCCTGGTAAGTATCGCAAAAAGTGTTTAAAAATCTAATGTAATGCACATGAGCAAATCGCTTACATTGCGCGTTTGTATAGTAAACTCTACGTCATCACCAGGGCGCAGCTCTACGTTTCCTTCAGCTTCCGAAAAATGAAAGAAAATCTCCTTCACAACGTCAGCGCGCTCTATAAAGCCGAAAGACTCCTTCATGGAACAGACGACACCGCGATATTTAACTGGCTGTGCGGGATTCTCCAGACGTATGTGGCAAGCACCCAGGTTACCTCTACAAACCATATAAAATGGTAAAGTGTTACTTTTAATTCGCAACAACACTTTGCACTGACTTCCGCCTTTACGCACCTTTGGTTAGTTGCAATTTGAAAGCTGACTTTGTCGCCGGCCCGTAAATTTACATTGCCCTCAACATCGTCTTTGGTATAAGGTAGAAAGAAGCACTCGCCACGGTTCTCGTAGCTGATGCGACCAGTGGTTTCGCTGGATGACAGCAGATTATTGGCGCAGTCAGTGCGAAGTTCAGTAGTTACGGTACCGGTCACACGTTCTTCGGACAGCACCTGGGTGGAGGGCGTATGGATGAAAGGAAGCAGATGGTGTTAATCAATAGCAACGACCATCTTTTTGTGTAAAATGCCTCCCCCCATTCAACTTACGACTTCCGGTGCAATCTTCGAGACTTGACTAGCGATCGGCTTGCCGGTGCGGCGATCGTATGTCATCTCAAATTCAACGGGGTCGCCAATCTTCAAGTGGTCAATGTTGCCGCTGAATTGCGAAAAGTGAAAGAATAAACGCGCCTGGCGCTCGCAGCATTGTATAAAGCCATAAGAATGCTGAGATACAGATAAACACGATTATTGAATCAACCTTGGGATCAGTCTGCTGGAACCAAACTATGTTTTTACATACCAATAATTTTTCGATGATGCCAGTCTCTCGGGTTGCCTGACTCGGATCGTTGGCGGCCGACGAAGAGCTTGACTGCGAGCTGAAGATGGACGAGTTGCCGCCCCCGCCGTTGCTGAGTACGCTGTTTGACTGAAATACGCCGATGGTAGCCGGGTTTTGGATGACATCGGGGACCTCATTTGCATCGAACATACCAATCGAAGGTGGATGCTGCGACAGCGGTGGAGGAGCTTGCGACTGGGTCGGAGGAGGTGGTCCAAGCGTCGAATCCAATGTAAAGGTGCCAATAGGCGGAAAAGTTGTTGGAATACGCATGGCATTCATGTTGAAAAAGCCATCGCAGGAAATGTTATCATAGATTTCTAAAGACAAGCAGATGAGGGCTCACTTAATACGCTTAGGGATATAATGCAGGTAACGGGTAGTAAGGGGAAACGGGCCGGATGTTGAGGACACGGGTAGTATTCGGAGACACTAGAGCGGATTTTCGGGGACAACGTGGGTGGGTCTTGAAGCAAACACACAAACACACGAACGTATTTTTTCTGTTTATACACAAACAACAGTGGTCTACACTAAACAAGATGTTAATTTTGCAATTTAAGCAGTTTCCAGGACGCGCAAGTTTCAAGTTTTTTCACTAATAATTCGGAAAGACGTGGAGCAATTTAAAATAAATAAAAAATACAAATTAGTTTTGACGGTACTATGACAAAATTGAACAGAATTGTATTGAGTGATTTGATCCGATTCAGTTTCGACTGGACTAGCAAGGCATTTCACACTTCACAATTTCACATTTTGCACAGGCATGTGTACAAGCATATATATATAGACTCAGGTTCGATTTTTCGTCGTAAACAAAACCAACATAAAACACAAATTTTTCCTTTAGCGGCTGCTCACCCAGCAGGAAATGAGAAACCTCTGAGAGTAAAATAGCCTATGAAAAACTTCCCAACTGGCCCTTCTGATTGGTCCCGTAATCGTCGTGCCAGTTATGTATAGTAAGTATGTAGTGAAAGAGCTTAAGCGATTAAGCATAGAACGCTATGAAACCAAACGGGTGGGCGAACCCGTATGTACAGCTGCGGTCAAAATAATATTAGTACGCATAGGTACTACGAAAATAAAATTAAGGGGGAAAGCCACTGTGACGGGTAAAAAAAAAAAATTTTTTTTTTTTGTTTTAAATCAAAGCTTATATATTCAAAAATATGTGTACAAAATTTCAAGTCAAAATTTCAAAGACTCGATAGTTTAACACACGTATGCAAATTTTAAAAGATACATGATTTCATTACGAGAGAAATGGACTCAAAACTTTAAACGCGTTTTTCTCGAAACGACTTTTTTTGAACTGGCGGCATCAATAACTCGAACAATTATGAACCCATTTTTAATTTTTTTTTTTTGTTTTGTTCGTCTTAGTAGTGGTTAAGGTTAAGCGTAGCCGATTTGGAAAATTTTGTTTTTTACTATTTTTTAAACTGTCTCAAAACCAAAAAAACAAGGTCGAAAACATGAAAATATTTTCAATCGGTCGCCATTTTGTGAAAAATCAAAATAAAAAAAAACGGCTACGTACAAAGATAGCTACATTCATACAGATTACAATAAAATTTTATTTTTTTTTTTCTGAGTACGGGTTTTTGAGAAATCGATGCCGCCATGGAGGGGGAATTTTTTTTCAAGCGCTACGGGATCATCTCTATTGTTTAAACTATTTAATATTTTTTAATAAAAATTTGTGGAAATATTATTCGATGTCTGCTTAAACCCGATCCAAAAATTCCTATATTTACTCGGTAAAAAAAATGTTTAAAATCACTAATTTTTTGACCCGTCACAGTGGCTTTCCCCCTTAAGAAAAAATAATCTGTTTTTCTTTACAAATATTTACTTTGTATTTTTTTTAACAAGTTATATGTGTTAACAATACAATCATAAAAGAAAACTTAAGAATTAAACTCAATTTGATTCGATTTAAATTAAATGCGCCAAAAACTCAAAAATATGGAGTCAAAAAAATAGTAGTACGCTTTACTTTCATAAAAATGAAACAAAAATTGTGTTACATTTGAAAAGATTTAGTGGTTAAATAGTAATAACGTAATTTTTCTTTAAATTAATATTTAGTTGCGTGACTGTTGTTCGCTACTACTGCAGCACAGAGCCGATGCATTGAATTAACTAATTTTTCATATCTTTCTCTAGGTATTATATATTCCATGCGTGGTCTACTACTTCTCAAAGTTGATTATTAGTTGTTAGATTATAGTGAGCAACTTCTCTCTTTACATATTGAAGTCTGGTGATTGCGCGAGCCATTCCATAACCCTAATCCTGCTCTTGCGAAGCCCATTTCGTGCGGCCTTGCTTGTATGCTTTAGGTTATAGTCCTGTTGAAAGACCCAAAGCAGTGGCGTTTTTTCACGGACATATGGTAGCGCGATTTCCTGCAAGATTCGTACATATACACATTGATCCATCGTTTTCTTGATCAAATAAATAGCGTCACCTCCATAAAACGTTAAACAGGCTCAATAAATCCGAGTAAATCTAACCCCAAAATCAAATTTTAACATTAGCTACAAACGCATGGAATTATACCAATGCCTTTTTCTTCTGTTCTGCCTATATAAATGTATCCTACGGTTGAAAAAAAAAGGCGAAGCAGCAAATTTAACATGTCGCACTATATTTAGTAGCAGCACTACTATTATTTTGACCGCAACTGTTTATATAATAAAGTACCCCAAAGCCATTACTTCCAACTACTACTTCTCGTTTCGCTTCTCGTTCTGAATGTCTGCAACACAGGACTAACGATTTTCATTCAAAAGTCTGCACTACTAATTCTAACAATCTGCTAAGTTACATTTTACGATTCAACCATTCGATCAATTTTTTAATATTTTGCAGTCGATATTGAATTCTGCGAATTTTTAAAAACTGAAACATCCTTTTTTACCCAGAAGTTGCAAAATCTACGGGAAATCATCGAATTTTTAAAGCACGCATTTTTTTTCCTGAATAAATCATAATCTATATACACGGTGGACGGAAAGTTTCTGCAAACATCGTTTCAATTGTAATATACTTAAAATTCTTATTGCTTGTTTTATTTGAAAACGAACTGGGGACATCCCCAATAATGTGATGGTTTGAAAATCCTAAGCAGATCCCTCATAGATCTACAGCGATTTTAATGCAGGACGGTGCACGATGTCATATGGCGAAACAGTCAATAAGACTGGCCGGGAAATTCGCCAGATTTTAATCCTATTGAACATATCTGGTCCAGGATTCAAGATTTAGTATTTCGGAGTCCAAAACCTGCCAATAGACTTCAACTCATTGAGAGAGTAAAACAAGAGTGGGATGCCATATCATTGGCCGAAACGTCGGTCTTGTGCGAAAGTTTTCGAAAGCAAGTCCTAGAGTGCTACGAAAAAAATGGCACACATACACTATATTAATAACACAGTGCGTGAAATTTGCCCTCAAAAATTTAGACATGGGGGGACCTACTGGGTGAGTTTCCTATAGGTATACTGAGTTGAGATCCACCAGCCGTTTGGTAAGATTGGCTCTAGTTTATGAGAAATCCGACTTTGAAGTTTGGAAATTATCGTCAAGCTTGTCGCTTAACACTTTCGCGTCCGATCACGTATTTTTACGTTTTTTGCCAAACAATCCTAGGAGCCGTTCACGTATTTTTACGTTTTATGCCGAACAAACCTAGGAGCCGTTCACGTATTTTTACGTTTTATGCCGAACAAACGTAGGAGCCATTCACGTATTTTTATGTCATTAAAAATTATAATTTAACTGTTTCCGGAGCACTACTAAAAAAAAAATTAAAAATAGCGGCGCCAACGCAACGGCATACGTAAACAAAGCGGCAATAGGTTTTAGTTTAACTGCACAGAGAGCGGACGCGAAAGTGTTAAGTAGGTCCTAAATCGTTTCGAATATCGCTTTACTGTCTTCGGCAAGTTTTAGATATTTTAACGACCAACAAATTTGCTTCAGACACCAATTAAAAAAAAATACATTCAAACTGTGTAATTGCGATGTGTGCATTTTTTTACGCAGCGCTACATGGCGTATGAGTGTCATCGCCACGTTGCGTGTTATAATTAAATGACACTCATACGCCACGTAGCGCTGCGCAAGAAAATGAACATATCGCAATTACACAGTTTGAATGTATTTTTTTTGAATTGGTGTCTGAAGCAAATTTGTTGGTCGTTAAAATATCTAAAACTTGCCGAAGACAGTAAAGCGATATTCGAAACGATTTAGGACCTACTTAAGCGACAATAGGTCGCAGTAGGTAGGCAGTAGGTCCCCCCCATGTCTAAATTTTGGACTTGCACAGTGTAGTCAATTGAATTTTGCTTGGATATGATTTAGTCGTTTAAATAAAAAAAAATTTTGAAAAGCAATACAAATGATCCTTAACGGTGGTTTTTTTTTGTATGCATAAACTTTCCGTCCACCGTGTACATATAATTCTTTGTCCTGACTGACTGATTACCTGACATATTTATCAGCGCCCAACCCAAACCGTTGAAGCTACAATCATGAAATTTAAACTTTAGGGACATCTTGAAAAATTAACCTCCGCTAAGACGGATTTTTTTGTAATTCGGGGTTTAAAAGGGCTAAGCATGGGTTAAGGTGTTGTATGAAGAAACGTAATTTAATAGGCCTACTGAATTCAAACTTGGTCAACAATAGGTTAGGTTCGTATACGCGAAGACTACGAAAAAAACATGAATAAATGGGCCTATTGACTTCAAAGTTGGTGAAAACACTTAGTCACACGTTTTTCATTTTTTTAAAACAAAATGAAACAGCGTGAACCAAGGGTTAAAAGTTTGTATGCCTTTGGATTTCAAACTTAATGAAAGTACTTTAAATGTGAAATTGTGATGTGAAATTGTGATTTGAAATTCAAAATCTGACGGGGTCAACGACGGGTTTAAGATTTGTATGGAGAAACTGTGAAAAAGCACGAATAAATAGGCCTATTGATTTTAAATTTGGTGAAAGTGCTCCAAAACTAAAATAATTTGACACGTGCTTTTTACTTTTTTGAACATCAAAATGTAAACGTGGTCAACGGCGGGTTAAGAGTTTGATCAGAGAAACTGTGAAAACACGATTTAATGGGCGTTTTGACTTTAAAATTGTTGAAAACATTTGAAATCAAAAATAATTACACGTTTTTTACTTAAATCGAAATCTGTATAGCGAAACAGAGTTTGCATGGGGAAACATGATCAAATAGATCAATTGACTTAAAATATGGTCAAAGCACTTCTAATGAGATGTAATTAGACAAGTATTCCTTCATAAAAATGTAACGGGGTGAACAAAGGGTTAAGAGAAACGTGATTTATTGGGCGCATTGACTTAAAACTTGCGTGCAAAGGCGCGGGGCCTTGCTTATATATAATAAAACAGTCTGGTAATATTAAGTCAGTCTGCACGATTATTGTATAAATAAAAATTGTTGCCTTGACTTCGCAAAGGGAAGTGGAATTAGGTGCGGCGAAGTTGAAGAACTGATAGCGCTTAAACTGTATACTTTGTATAAGACATAATTGGAATTACTACTGCACTGCATTTTTTGAATTCATTCTCTTTACGGGAAATTTAAAGCACATACATAGCTGAGAATAAAACGATATAGAAAATTACCTTCGCCGGTACGGTAGCCCTTTGATTGCGTATTCATGTTAGGACAGATGAAACAACAATGTCGGGATGGGGAAAAATGCCTTTGGTTGCTACGTGCAGTGCAGCTACGCCAGCAGTTGGTTCTTTGTAGAACAATTAGCTCGATGCTAGTATCAGATACACGGATATGCTGCGGATTCACTTGCTTCTTGGTTTGCTTTCAGACACTAATCACACTAGTACAGACTTCTTTGCTTATTGGAAATTATGTCCAATTTATGCTCAAGTGCTTTTTCCTGTTGCAATTGATGCAAAATTGGTAGACCAGTTACAGAGGTCAGTACTAATAGTTGATAGGAGCTACTGATATTACTCCGCTTAGTTTTGGAATGGCATATTCTGCATCAAAGCCTTTAAGCAGACTGCTGGTTGTCAGCTGTAATTGGTAGGAGGACGATGATGCTGCCTTCGATCCTCTTCTGTATCGATGTTGTTGATCCTCACCGTCTATTTCCGTATGTTTTAGCTTTTGATTTAATATTTTGTGTTTACATTTGTTACTGGTATTAATGAATTGTTGTTGTCCTCTGATAATGTGAGCAGTGTAAGTGGAATATTATATTTAGGTGTTGTGATTTCTCTGATCAGCTGATGGATGCTTCATGGGTCTCTTTGTTTCCTCTTTGTTGCGTTGCTTATGTCTCTAGTGAAGTAAGCAAAGTCTTTTAAATATTATCTACGGTTACGTCCTCTGGCGACTCTGCGCTGCTTCAATCCGCTCAGCTTTGTTCTGTGCCTGCTACACCGCTCGTGCTTGTTAAAGTTTAGTTTAATGTTTTTGTTTTGTTATATTTTGCTCTCATTCGCTTACTACGCTTATAAGCTTATGTACTCAGTAATTATAAAATATAATATAATAATAATATACTATAGTATATATGTATCGAAGTCCTTTAAGATATCACGATTTTGTTTCAATGTTTCATTATCTTCATTTGCATTTGCTTAGTTGCAGTTTCTATTTATTTATGTATTTCGTTTTATTTGGTTTTTAATGTTTTCAGATTATGTATCTTTATATTCATTATTTTAGGTTAAATGAAAATTTCTTTGTTGCACAGTTTGTCTGTTTGTTACTATTATTCATTTCTTTTCAATATTCATTTATAATCTTTGTTTTTGTTGCTTTTTTGTAATTAGTTTATTTTATAAATTTACAATAATTATCACAGAGATGTTAAATCTTTCTTTGAATTTTTTATTTTGTTTGTTGCTGTTGTTGCAGTTTTCTGTTTTTTGCCTCCTCTTAATTTTTTTAATTAAACTCTTGACATTTCTGTTGCTTTCATTCACACCATTGGTACACACACATATATACACTCAATTCGGTTTATATTTCCGGTTCCGGATGTGATTTCTGTATTACGTTTCCACACGGTCTGCCTTCGTTCCGGTTGCCAGTCACCGTCGGTCGGACCGCTCGAGGGGATAAAGGGCAATAGACAAAGCTGATGCCACTGTTTGCTTAGATAGGTGTCACTATTATTTTTCTGGGGGGAGGGGCAATTTAAGTAAAGAAGTCAAGCTTCACTTTGCAATTTACGGATTTTATTATTGCTTTCGTCGGTTGTTTGGCTTAAATATTCGGCTATTGCGTTTTAAGTGTTCTGTTATTGTTGATGCCTTCCCCTGTCCGCGTCCGCTCGTACCGCGTGTAAAAGCGAATTATTATTATATTCGCTTTATTTCTATTTTAATTTTTATTATATTTTTATCTGTTTCTTGTTTGCTTGTCCTCGTAGTTTCGTTTAATGAAATTTAATATTAAAATATTTTAATAATTAAGTTGTTTAGAGTTATTGTTGCCGGTTAATGTTCTTTGTTGTTGCTTCGGTTGCATTCTTATCCTCTCAGCTTATTATAGAATCCTTCGTTGGCGCCGGAAACAAAAATTGGCCCAGGCGTTCTCGTTCACGCTAATCGTAGGGTGATTGTTGTTGCGTCTATTTGTTTTCACTTGAATTTTGGCCGAAAGTCGGCCTAGCCGTGAAATAATACGGTGATGAAAGACGCCCCACTGCTGTATTTTGTGAACTTTTTTCCTTGTATTCCTCTCTGCCGCCTACGTTGTCGCTTAGCCCTCAATCGATTGCAGTATAGTAAAAATCTTACGAATACTTTCTATTTTACGTTATTAATTTACTTATAGTTTTTCCTCTATTAATTTTTTTTGTTTCTGCTGTTATCTTATTTTTGTTTGTGTTATCCCTTTCAATGGTAGTTTAGCGCTAGTTTTAATTTTAATTTAAATATTAATTTTCTTATTGCGTTTGTACTTTTAAACTTTACCTTTCAGTTGTTGTTGTTTTTTTATGTTTGATGTTGTTGCTGCTGCTTTATGTCGATTTGGTATTCTGGCAATTTTTTGGGTACCTCCGCTTGCACTATCAAATGAGCGTGGTATGAAATTAGATAGATTGGTAGATAAGGGGGGCGAGGAACGTATGGTGGAAGTGTTGGAGGAATGAGTGGAGTCTGATGCAGAAATGTGGGCGCCCTACGCGTGTAGTAGGCCAGTCTTTGAAGTCAGTGAGAATCGATGTTGGCTGCGCTGTCTGATAAGAGATTCAAGCCGGTAGACCAAGGGACGTCGAGTAATCTGGTCGTTGTAGCTGCTGCCACTTGTTCTCCCCCAGCGCCACTGTAAGTCGTTGCTGCTTAATGCTGATCTTGTTCGCGTTGCTTTAATTAGTATCCTTTTTCTTATTGTGGCAAAAGCACCCCGTGAGGGCTTTCGTTTAGGTGTGGCTGTAACCGCCACGAGTGCACCACTGAGATTCGTCAACAGCAAACTGGGCTAAATGGACTATAGGTGCTTAGTTAAATCCAAAGATGAATTTTGAGTATTAATGCGTTGTAGGATTTTTTCGTGTTGATATTTTTCTTTTGGTAGTTGTCAATCTCACAGCACGAATAGTACTTCCCAAGCTAGGCTTGCCCACAGACACTCAAACACACACATTCACGAGCATAACGCGACGCACCATTTATTTTAAACGCCTAGCGTTTTTAGGTTTATCGTGTGCTTCGCTTTATTTTCTTGGTTATTTTGTTATTTTTGTAAATTGCGTTACTTTCTTGCTTCTTTGGAATTCCAATAAGTATGCATTTATTTTTGTGTTCTTTTTGCTTCTTCAAATTCAAACTAAAAACGTTTAATAAATTGAAAAAAAGTTTAGGCTTGGAAGTTCTCCACCACAATTTCTTTTTTTTCTATAATTAATGCCAGTTCTTTGAGCTTTTGAGTTTAAGTTTGTAAAATCGTACTCGATTTTTGCTTACTTTTCGGTTTTATTTATTTTTTTCTTTGTAGTATTTATTCCATTTATTTTGTTTTTATATTTTGTATATTTGCAGTTGATTCGATTTCGATGGTGTTTCAGATTATGATGAGAATAGTTAAGTGTGATGTCAAAACGGAGTTTTAGTTACAAAAGCTGAAATTAAAAAAGAAGTAGTGTAAGATACCGTAGAAAAAATATATAAAATAAAAGGCAAAAATTTAAAGCTGTACGCAATCAAATCATTTAATACTGCGGATAGAGGTGGAGCGACGTGCGGAGAATTTAATTTTGGCTCGTTGGCCGTCTCGCAGAATCTTCTGATGCGGAACGACGTAGGCTGTCACCGGGCATCAGTAGACAATTCGGGTCGTGTTTTAAATCAACCAACTGCTGCTCACATTTTGCCAATTGCGTGAAACAATATTATTGGCTGAAAATTTCACCTAGAGCGAACGAAAACAATTGTGTTCGCTTCTTTTCTGCCTTCCTTTTTTCCAACCCTACACCCAGCCGTAACAATGTAGCGACCAAATCTTGCTTCCTGACTCCACACTACTGCATTATTGATTTTTCAGTGCAGTGCTTTCGTTGCCCCTCCCAGCGCCACCACCACTGATGACTGCCTTATTGTCATCACCCGTAATCAGGAACCACCTCAACGCGCTCGTCGCGAAAGGGCCGCTAACCGGCCACGCAGAACTTTTAATACGCCGATTGTGATATGTTATTAACAAAATACTTCACAACAAACACAACATTGACTGATCACCCAACACTAACAATCAGTAACGACGAAGCAACCAAAAACGGAAGAAAAATTTTGGTGAAATTTTTCCCCTTTTCACTGACTGGCCTGTTGTCTGTCGCCCTCGTAGAGTTGAGAATTGCACAAATCCAGTTTTCGGCGAACCATTTTGAGGTCTCACACAGAGTTTTTACCAACAATTTCACTTCACGCACCACTCCACCGCGGTTACAGACAAGTTCTTAACAATTTTAGCGATTACTTTATATATTTTATGTGCGCACTCTTAAACATAAAATTTGCCACAACCAAATACGTACCCACGACACAGCACAACGACGCCATATTGCATTCGCTTCACTTCAACGCCAAGTTGCCACTTTTTGCGGAACTTGTCCGAGCTCTACGACGATATGGAGACTTTCGGTTTAATTCTGCAATAGGGTGCTACCAGACGAATGTGTGTGAACATTTTCACCAAGTGAACGAAATTAATTTGCTTTCATTTACATATTCGGTTCGTATGGTGAAGCCAGCGAAACTTCATTGACCAATGTTAATATAAAATGCTCATAAGCATTTTTCAATCTGAGCTAATCTTAAATATCTAATGTAATCTTCTACTGAGTTTTCTAATAGAAGAAACATTTTCTTGTGGAAGAATCCTTACAATCGCTTCGAATGGCAATAAATAAATAAAATTATAAATAATAACACCTACAAGTTTAGCTTGAATACGATTTGTAAGCGTTTTCGGTGAAGTTTGAAAAAGACTCTGGCAGTACTGGTTGACAGCCGAAAGCTGTCATTCGTTTCGGCCAAAAATTTTTGCTGTACTCCTCGCTGCCGCCTTATTAATTTCACAATTCGTAACGATTGCAAATGAGAATAATTGAAATAGTAGAATACGAAACTACAAGGAAAGGCTCACAATCATTTTAGAAAAAAATTAAGAATACATTGCGAAACGAATACTAAGTACAAATTGTCGAAAGTACCACTTGGTCGGTAGTGTTTTTACACATGCCGAAGTTGGGGGAATAGTAATATAACGAGCAGCATTGAATAATCAGCAAAATATATAAGAGCGAAGTGCGTCTTTTGGCACATTTTGGGCGAAAATTGCAATGGCATATCGTTTGCTGCACACGGCTAGAGCAATTGAGCGATGTCTCCGCCGCAGTTACGTGACAAATGGAGTATGCTCCAAGGAGGTAAGTAGTGTTGGTAAAGCGAATCCGATTGCTGTAAGTGAATTATTGAAATTTTAGTTGCAACGTAATGCGAGTGAAAATGCTGTCTTTGTGGAGATGCCTTTGCTGCGGTACTTGCTGGAGCAGGTGCGCCATTTCTGTCAAAAGCCGCCAAAAGGATTCGAAAAATATTTCGAGGAGAGTAAAGTCGCCGGAAAGAAATCAGCGACAGAGCAAGTCGAAAAGGCCGGTGAAGCCAAAACTACCGCCAATAAAGGTAGCAGCAGCAATACGTCGACCTCCAAAAGTAGTAGCGACTGGAATTTCGGAATGTTCAGCAATAGCTCTAAGTCTAGCGGTAATCAAGGTGGTCGCAATCCAGGAGGTGGCGGCGGACGGCCTGTCGGTGAAGGTGGTAGCGGTGAAAGAGAAAAGTGGCTTATATTCGGTGCAATGAGCGCAGTAGCTCTTCTGGCTAGCTTGGCTTTCTTTGAGATGGGCTACAAGGAGATTGCTTGGAAGGACTTTGTCAACAGGCAAGCATAATGCAGTGCACTCCTAGTGGAGAATAATTCTGGATTCCTTCCTTACAGCTATCTCAATAAAGGACTAGTGGAGAAACTTGAGGTGGTCAACAAAAAGTGGGTACGTGTACGCCTTTCGCCTGGCAACGCACAGGATGCGGGCGGAGTGCTTTGGTTCAATATTGGTAGCGTGGATTCCTTCGAACGGAACTTGGAAAACGCTCAAGTGGAGCAGGGCGTAGAACCGGTCAACTTTGTTCCAGTCATCTATCGCACAGAGGTAGAAGCGGCCAGTCTGACTGGTCTGCTTCCCACGCTGCTTATTATCGGCTTTCTAGTATATATGATGCGTCGTTCGGCAGATATGATGGGTGGTGGACGCGGCCGTAAGGGCGGCGGCTTATTTGGTGGTGTTATGCAGTCAACTGCCAAGCTAATTAACTCCAACGAGATCGGCGTTCGCTTCAAGTATGTGCGAGAAAACGAAATCTATATAATTGGTGTGCTTACATCATTCCCCGTTTCATTTGCAGAGATGTAGCCGGTTGCGAGGAAGCAAAAATTGAAATTATGGAGTTTGTGAATTTTCTAAAGAATCCCCAGCAATACATTGACTTGGGCGCAAAAATTCCCAAAGGGGCTATGTTGACGGGGCCACCTGGCACCGGAAAAACGCTACTAGCCAAAGCCACAGCTGGCGAAGCAAATGTTCCCTTCATCACAGTTTCGGGCTCCGAGTTTCTTGAAATGTTTGTAGGCGTGGGTCCCTCGCGCGTTCGTGACATGTTTGCCATGGCCCGGAAACACGCACCTTGCATCCTCTTCATTGATGAAATAGATGCAGTGGGGCGTAAACGCGGCGGCAAGTCGTTCGGTGGTCACTCGGAGCAGGAAAATACACTTAATCAGTTGCTGGTAGAGATGGACGGCTTCAACACTACCACTAACGTTGTGGTACTGGCAGCAACTAATCGCGTGGACATATTGGACAAAGCGTTACTGCGCCCGGGCCGTTTCGACCGACAAATATTCGTTCCGGCGCCCGATATAAAGGGTCGCGCTAGCATTTTCAAAGTTCATTTGGGCCCACTGAAGACCGAGTTAGATAAGCAGGAGCTGGCGCGCAAGATGGCTGCGCTAACGCCAGGTTTCACCGGCGCTGACATAGCCAACGTGTGCAACGAAGCAGCGCTGATTGCAGCACGTGATTTGCTCGACTCTATCAATCAGAAAAATTTTGAGCAGGCTATCGAACGCGTGATTGCTGGTATGGAGAAGAAAACGAACGTATTGGCGCCAGATGAGAAGAAGACCGTGGCACACCACGAAGCGGGGCACGCAGTTGCCGGCTGGTTCTTAGAGTACGCTGACCCGCTTTTGAAGGTGTCCATTATACCGCGCGGGAAAGGCTTAGGCTATGCCCAGTATTTGCCCAAAGACCAGTATTTGCTGTCTAAGGAACAGCTGTTCGACCGCATGTGCATGACACTAGGCGGCCGGGTGGCCGAAGAGCTGTTCTTTAATCGCATCACTACTGGTGCACAAGACGACTTAAAAAAAATTACAGACAGTGCGTATGCGCAGATCGTGCGTTTCGGAATGAACGAAAAGGTTGGTCAAGTGAGCTTCGACTCTGGCCAGCCAGGTGATCCAGTATTCGCCAAACCGTACTCAGAAGAAACAGCGCAGCTGATCGATAGCGAGGTGCGAGTACTTATCCGAAAAGCGCATCAGCGTACTACAGAACTGCTTAATCAACACAAAGAAGATGTGGCACGCGTCGCAGAACGTTTGCTAAAGAACGAGATTCTAAGCCGTGACGACATGATCGAATTGTTGGGGCCGCGTCCGTTTAAGGAAAAGTCTACATATGAAGAGTTTGTGGAAGGTACCGGCTCATTTGAGGAGGATACATCTCTGCCAGAAGGTCTAAAGGATTGGAACAAGGAAAAGGAGCCCAACTCAGAGTCGCCGGACCCAAAAGCTCCACCCAAACCGGTACCTACGTAGAAGCGTTACTTTTGGTTGAAATTTTTTGTTAAGTTTTCCAAGTTTCGCACATCCCAGAGGCCATCACCATAGTATATGTGCTGATTAAGCCAAATGGCAATAATAATGCATTATACAGGAACTCACAAAGAAACTCGAAAAATAAAGTTTTTAAAACAAATATGGCTGTTATTTCTCCATGCGGTATTTTCCTAAATTATTTGTTTGTTTGCCCAAGCAGAACTTATCGACCCGCATTAAGAAGAAAGGGTGCTACTACTACCAGTGCCTAAGTAATAATCTGTTCAGGCAAACATTAAAAATTCTGAACTATCTGCATATTTTCAAGTTTGTACTTCTACCTTTTATATGTTCTTTGAACTTTCGTCTGTACCTTGTTTGTGTGTGAAAACTGATTGACAAATAGTCAATATTCATTATGTCGAAGAAATTCGATATACATATGTATATGTATATAGGGTGTTTTTTAGCAACTTTCTTTTTGGCAGCTCAGCTGCTTTCATGTAACATGTTACTGTCAAACATGTTCAGTTTGGTCTCTGATTTAACCATGAATCGATTTACAGACGAACAACGCTTGCTGATTATTGAATTTTACTATCCAAAATGCATGCTCGGTTAAGAAACTGCATCGTGCACTTCTTCCAGTTTGGGCGACTATTCGGAATCTTGTGAAACTTTTTTTTGCCCAAAATGGAAGAGCTGGACTTGGCTGACATGTGGTTTGAACAAGACGGTGCCACATGCCACACAGTACGCGAAACAATGGCCCAATTGAGAGGCGAGTTCGGTAAACAGTTTATTTCACGTTTGGGGCTGGTCAATTGGCCGTCTAGATCGTGCGGTTTAACGCATTTAGACTATTTTTTGTGGGGGCTATGTTAAGGCTCATGTCTATAGCGACAAGCCCGCAACGGTTGACGCACTGCAAGCCAATATTGAAGAATTTATTCGTGAGATAGCGGCCGGTATGTTGGAGAGAGTATGCCAAAATTGTACCCAGCGTATGAACCATTTGAGGCGCAGCCGCGGTCAACATTTACATGAAATCATCTTTAAACATTGAATTATATAGATCGTTCTATCGACGCAAATAAAGATTTCAAACATTTCTCTAAATTTTATGTTTTTTTTAATCAAATCCGAAAGCTCTTAAAAATCACCCGATATATATAACTTCTCCGAATTTTCAGCCCGGCTGCCCGGATTTTGACTAAATATTTGTATATGATAATTGGTACAAATTGTTTGGGTAGCCCCTATAAGAGTTTAAATTCATTAATGCGATAACTTCTTGTGAAATAAATTCATTAGGATGATCAAGTTGTCAATTTTCCACAACACTTTCATAATAAATAATAATACATCCAATTGAGCCAACATTGACAATGTTTTATAATAGTAACTAATATGTTTATTTAGAACTGTAGTGTTATAATTTCTATTACTAATCATTGAAAATGAATTAAGAACATTAAAATGATAAAAATTAAATAATAGATTTTCCTTTAGTATATCTTAGCAATTTATTCAATGTATAATAATCATAATAATTATAATTAGTGCCTTATTTGCAAATTACGTTTGAAATTAAGCCAATGCGCTTCCAAGTGGTATGGTGCACATAGGTTTACTTTCTTGAGTTTTTTTATGTGCTTGGTATATGGGTGTGTCGAGTTTCTGTGTTTCATCTTGTATAACTATGTGCTACTTATTCTATGTCATTAATTTACATGCCATCAAGTTTTCTTTTCAATGTTTGTTTTAATATTAAGTTTTATTACTGCTCGATACACGCAAAGTTCCTTTTACTGTCGTACAACTTAACGGAATACGCACCAGAAACAACAAACCGCATTTACCTAAGTAATGGTATGCGACCCTGATTTCAAGTGTTGAGCAAGAAATACTACTCACTTCTCAGCGTTGTCTGCAGCCGCAAAGCAAAGTACGCATATTTAATTTTAAATAAAAAAGTTATTGGGATAATAACGATTATCCATAGTACCCGGACGTGGTCTGAGTCCAAATCTTTTGAAAAGTATTCTTAATACTCTTATCTTTCGTCCTTTACTCGGATATTTAGAGATAAATGCAATGCGTAGTTTTTACTGATTAATAACAGATTTTCCTCAAGTCCAGTAGAAATTATGAAAATGTTTACGCTTTTATTGTAATCTGTTGAGATTACTTATTTTTCGATTTGCGCATTACTAAGCTTTAACCACTGTCTAATATGGACTGCAAATATTCCCATGCAAGCCCGCAGAATAATCAAAAGATCAATTAAATTAAAAACAGTTAAATTAGACTTTGCTTATATTAACACACATATTAAAATTATTTATTCCATATGAACGGTATGTGTGTGGATGCAATATTGATTCCCAAACTGCACAAGTAGTGTAGCTCATACACATTTAAATTTCAGAAATTTCAAATAAGCATCTTCTTGAAGGTGAATACAAAATTTGTTTGATAATTGGACTTAATTTTTTGCATTTTATTTATTAAGCAAAAATGTCTGCTAGCTCCAGATGTGCGTGTTCGAGCATTTGGGTAAAGATGTTAACAATATTTCAAGGCCGAATACGCCGAAGAGATAATTTTTCAATTAAAAACTTTCATACTAAATTTAATTGGCTTGCTTTGATTAGTTTTAGGTGGCTGCATTTTATGAATTATCTGAACTATATTTTGCGTACTATATGGTAACACAGGAAAGCTGAACTGTAATGAGCGTGTATTTCATGCTGCAGTTGTTATACAGCACTCCCGAAAAGAATTAATCTGAAAATAATTTTACATTTAATATGTTGCCAGCGCTCCTGATAATTTAGCATTTATCGCTTACCAATGACATGGCTTTCTATGTTTGTGAGTCGCGGTTTCGTCGCGGGTTGGGGTATGATTGTGATTTCATCATTTATCTTCAACGGTTTCAGTAGCGAGTCATTGGATGGGACCAAATTTCCACGTTGCTGGCTGCTGGTACTACTGCTCGCAATTCCAGCTCCAGTTGGTGTATTGTTTTTTTTTCCATCCATTGCCTTTTTAGCGACAGTACTGTGTGCAGTATACACATGCGTTTCAAACTGTTTATACATGCCAAAGGTAGCGGTGCAGACTGTGCATTTATAGGACAAATGTGCCGGCTTCAAAGTCATGTGATGATCACGTGACACATGATTTAATAGTTTCCACTGATACATCTGTGAGGGAGCGAGTAATACATCGTTCACTTCTTTCACTTTATCAACTTTTTCTAAATTGTTCTTACCCGTCCACACACTGGACATCTGCCAGCGTCTTTTCCTTTGTTAGCGGCTTCTTGCATCGAACTTGTTACCAAACCGTGAGAACCAAGTAAGTGTCGTTCTAAGCCCTGATCGGTAAAAAATCTGAATTGACATTTTTGGCAATTCAGCGGTGGTCGGTTGTAAATCATTTTGGGGTGTATCTGTAATAGTGATATTAAGAGACAAATGTGGCATAAGCCAGACCATTGGCGCTGTTGCTAAATACAGATAATTATTACCTTCACTTTGTGCATCCACTGCATATGGTTTCGCAGCTGTTCCAGATCCTTAATGTAACCGTCACATATTTCACAAATCACAAATTGCGCCTTGTTGCCGCTGGGACTCTGACCGGGTTTCATTCCGGTTGGCGGCACCTTGCTGGTCGATGGGGATGTGATCTGAGGCGTGGCGTTTTGACGAGGTAGAGGAGTTATAGAAATACTAGGTTGGCCGGATAGCGCTTTCTTGGCTATAGTATTGGCCGCCTGCAAAACGAGAATGTTAAACGTTGACAAAATATACAATTATAAATTTATACGAACTAACATTTACCTGTATTAGCTGACCGCCAGCCACTTGGTAATTATTTGGCAAAACCACATTCGTTGCCATTGGGTTCCGGACCTGATTGGGGCCACGTAACATAGCATTGCTATTGTGACCCGGTTTAGAGATGGTAGGCGGACGACCGCGAATTTTGTTTGCGGCGTTTTGGGCCGCAAGGGCGGCCGCTTGCAAGCTGCGGGCCTGTGCCGCCTGTTGCTGCTGCTGTTGTATAGAGGCTAAAGCAGCCTTCTGTGCTGCCGCCTGAGCCGCCATAGCCTGAAATATAAAAATTAATAACTAACAACTTTTGCATTACAATTGGACGAACCTGGTAAGCAGTGGCGGTTCCGACGAGGCCATGTCTGGGTTTGATACGAGGAATTTTTGCTGGCGCTTCCCAGTCGTTGGGTGGTGCTAAGTTTAATTCGGGCCGGAATTTTTTTACACAAACCGGCTGATGACGAGCTAACTTCGCTTTTCCGTTGTCTTCAAAGCCACAATTCGGACATTGATGGTACGGTAGTGGCTTTATCAGGCGAGCCTTAATGTTGTGCATAGCTTCCATATGATATACGATTTCGGTTGCATTTCGTATTTCAAAGGTGCAAAAATTACATTTGTACAGAGGTCCATTCATATGTGGTGTCTCGTAATGATTGGCCATAGCAAGTGCTGACTCCGATTTGAAATTGCAGAATTCACAACGCTTCATTGTAAACTTAAAAGCTGTATTTTTCTTCTTGGATGCTTCCAGGTTTCCAGACAGAGCAGAAATTGCGCGCTCGAACTCTGTTATGTTTTTACCTAAACTCTTGCGCATTTTTCGTTTCTGTAGTCGAATAAGGTCAGATTGCACAAACTCTTGCACTAACCCTACGCCAATATCCATAAAAAATTTACCTAATGGACTTTCAAAATAGTTCTCTTGGCCGGGCTTGACTGCCGCCGCCGCAGCTGTACTCGGCGACTGCGCTAACGCAGCAGCCGGTTTTATCGCGCCCTTGAGTGCTGTCAAGTCATCAGACGCTTCTTTAATCAGTACCTTTGTCCGCATGCCCGACTCTGAATCATCATCGTCGTCGTCGTCTTCGTCCTCCTCAGACTCTTCCGACCAAGATTCATCGGCATCATCACCACCACGTCGCCTCTTCTTCTTTTTACCACCCTTGTCTTCCTTGTCTTCTTTGTTCTGTTCGGTGATCATATCAAACTCATCCGATTTATCTGCTTCGGCTAGGTCTTCTTTAGTGAGTCTGTATTTTGTTTCGATGCCTCTGACAATATCTTTAAGTTGATCTGTTGGTGGCTTCTCATAGATGTACGGTACTATAAACGAAGGTGCTTCTAGCACGAACATATCATCGGTGAGACCGGGCAGAAGGTTTGTATTAGAGCCTAAGCCTGGAAAGCTGCCCAACTGCATTGCAGGATTTGCTACCGGTACGAGCTTAGGCGGCCCAGGAACAACGTTGGGTGCAGGCGTTATGTTAACCGGATACACGCTTCCGTCAACCATCTTTTTGGCGGCTGCCACAGCTGCAGCTTCCTGTGGCAGCAAGGAGCGGGCATCTTTTATAGTTATTTGATTGACACCTGTTTGTGTGGTACTGCGCTGTCGCTTGCTAGGCGGCTGTGCATCGTCCTGATTGTTGGGTGAATTCATTGTCACACTCTTCCGCTTAATAAGATCAGTAGGTGGAGGTGCTGGGGAATCGTCTTCAATAACCACGCAATCGTCGTCATCATCATCGATGAATGCAGTGACATGCTTTTGTTGCGATGCTGTTTTCTTCGGCGAGATTACGCTTAGCTCGTTATCGGAGTCGGATGCGATAACTACAGCGCCATCTGAATCACTACACACAGACTTAGCTTTTTTACCAGCAGAATCTATAGCGGTCAGTGTTGCCTGCACACTGTCCACACAAGGTGCACTTAAAGGATCACGATCCTGTGTCTGTTGCTTAGGTGACGACATCTCCTCATCCGAATCATCGTCCAAGTCTACAATTCCGGTGTCGTGAACAACTTTCAGTGCACTCTCTGCTGATCCATTTTCCTTTTTCTCTGTCCCGTTATCCTTATTCGAGCATGTGGCTGATTCATTGACTTTATTGATACCAGCATCGTCTGTCCCATCAGAATTTGTGCCTTCGTATGACACAGATTTTTTTGAATTTCCATTTGGCGCCTCAGATTTTTCACAACTCGCTTTTCCCATACTGTCAATGTGTTTTGTACTTCCGGACTGACTGACTGACTTTACATCACTGACCACATTATTCTGATTTTCAACCGCAATAGTCAGTGAAGGGGACAAATCCGGAAAATCATCATCGGATGTATTAGATAAATCCTCACTGTTGGAAACCGCGGTAGTGGATTTTTTAGATTTGTCCTCATTTTTACCATCTCTAGATGGCAGCACCGGCATGCACTTGGCTTCTTCTGTTTTGGCAAATATTTGACTGTCTTCACTGTTGGCAATGCCATTATCCGCTGGGAACGACGCTATTTGCTTGCCATCACCCTTGCTGCTGTTTGCATCAACTTCTACGCAATTCGCATCCCCGTCAGTCGTGCTAGTTATGTTAACCACCTTAGTATCATCGTTCTCTTGATCATTTAACATCTGTTGCAGCCCGTTGTTAGCAGTTGTTGTTACAGCAGAGGACATGTGCTCGGAAGTGTTTGCTGTATGGGATGTGAGTAAAGAGGACTCTTCAGGCATTATTACACCGGTTTCGGCTAGTTGATCAAGTCCTATTAAAAAAAAGTAAAATATAAAAAAATCCCCTCATTTGTAAGTGAACAAATTCTTCTTACAGATAAATTTAGTTATAGCGATAAGTTTTGCAAAATAATGTATACATTCAAATAAATATATACACTCACTTATATAACCTTGTTTTCCTCAAAAGACATCCACCGATGCCATTTGACAACATACGTTTGAAAAAATATATGTTACACTTTGAAAAGGCACTAAATGCTCTGTGACCAGTAGTAGTTTTTAAATGAAATTCTAGGGAAAATAGCATTCGATGCGAGAGTCAGAGGACGACGACGACTGGGAAGGCATAGACCCTTTACCCGAATTAAGCACTAGATCAGGAGATGCTTGGAGTATTGATACTAAATTTAAAGATATTAAAGAAAATTACGATATTGTTGTTAAAGGATATTCCATCGCAATAATTTTTCGTAGGTTATCTATAACCCGCGATGTGCTCCATATACGGCTAAGCATTGGCATAACACAACAACAGCATTACTCAAAGCAATGCGCATATGAGCACAAGCTTTTGTAAGACCAAGATTCATATATGAATGCCATAGAAAATATAACAATTCTTTCGTCGAAATTCAAATATACATATACAGTCGTCTGGATATAGTGAACTAATTATTGCAAGGCCTGTTCACAGTATTGAGGTTGTTCACTATATCAAGGTTAACATTTTTGTTCAAAAACTCGTTTTATTTGCTCAAAATAAACTTTTTGTTTTTTTCTTGAAATTGCTTTCAAAATTTTGTTCAATATTTAGAGACTCCATGTCAAAATTTGGATGTTCACTATATCGAGGTGTTCACTATACAGGGTGTTCACTATACCCAGACACGACTGTATGACTTGTCAAATATCATAGCTCGGTACTTTTACTTTACTTAAGCATACTTTTACTTTACTTGAATATAGATTTGGTGACAAATAGATTGTGCAAGTACATGTATGTAATTCTGGAGAGGAGCATTTCATAAAAAATCAAATCCCGACAGTAAAACTACATTTAAGGAAAATACCTAAGTAAGCTCCTATTTTAACCTGCTTGATTTGAGAGCGATATACAACTTTGCAACACATGTATACCATTGCATATACGTCAGTTAACATGTTTCAATTTGTTCGATACGATTACCGATTCTTATTTCTGAATATTCAATACTTTTTTTGATAGCTCTAACGACTACTAAACATTGTTTTTAAAATTATTTCTGTTTGGACATGTATTAAGATATCATATTTTTTTTTAATTTTCAATACAGAAAGGCAGTCAAGTCCAATGAAAATCCGGCAACTCTGGATAGGAATTAGCATCATATCTAAGCATTTGTTGTACACTATGCCGCGTTCTTAAACAAAGTGCATATACAGAATGGGAAGCGAACAAAGTCTGACAACAGCTGTCAAGCAAGACGACTGCGAAACTTGAAAACAAAACAAAGACGGCGATTATAAACTCCAATAGGGTGATATTACACGTGTGTACAGTAACCACCGTTGTATGCAATAATGCGAGGTACTCGTAAAATCGTCTAAATTTCTTTCAGAATAAATTTTCTTCAGATGTTAAGTTTAATGTTATTACATATGTATATGTATCAAATTGAAAAGTAACGGTAATTTGTTTGTTTAAAACATTTTTGGGCGAAAAGTAGTTTGAAAAAATCTTTGAGTTTTATTTTTGCATTATATGTTTATTCGGCATTCAACTTGAAATACTTTCAACAATAATTATTTGCGACTAGTGAAAAATTACTTGAAAGCGTGACTTCTAAACGCCAATATATCCAATCCTAAATCCATTTGCATTCAAGTCGCACAACACAACAATTTTAATTGAAAAGTGTACAAACAAAAATATTAACAGGATGCACAAATTTTTGCCACAATGAAAATATTTTAAGTGAAGAATAATAATGTTGACTGAGTACATTACATTTATAAGTTTAGGCATATGTTGTACGTATGTGCATGTATGTATGTACGTATACATATACTTTTATATACACGTATGTATACGAATATGTAAATATATATGAATATAATATATATATGATACATATATATATATATATATATAAGCAACTTAAATATGGAATTTACTACTGTACTGCAGAACTACACACTGACGATCCAACCTGACATTATTACTAAGACTTTTTGAAGAATATATGTAAAATGAATTTGATGAATTCAGTATAGCGAATCTTTCACAAATGTTTTTATATTAAAAATATATTCACGATGGATTTCACAACCTGGATGAGTTATAAAAGGGTTAAGCTAATCTATATCAGATACTATTAGAGAATTACATTATGAACAAAATGCCGCCTCTGTCATTTTCTACAAATGCTAACATTTGCCTTGATCTTATATTATGGGTATCGTGATAAATTGCTGTGACACCTCACCTGCTGTCCATAAAAGTGAGTTCGTCCGTTATAGTGTGTAAAATTGGCGTAGATATTGTATTCAAACGATTTGTGGATTTACTTTACTCGTCCTCTTGATCGTCGTAGTTAAAAGACAGCTTACTTGTGCCTAGTTGCTCAGATTTTCTAGTACTTTTCTTAGATATTTTGGTAGCCTCTTTAATTTTCTTAGCTTGTTTACTTTGAAATATTATTGGCTTACTGAGATCAGCTGGCACCTCCGCTACTTCTGAAATTAGTAAATTTGGGAAAAAGTTTAAGTAATGATAAACAACAAATATTGTAAATAGGACAAAACAAATGTTTAGTCTACCATAGCTCTCATTTTCACTTTTTCGCCTGTATTACTATCGGTTTTTTGACCTACCGCCTCTCACCCCCCTTTGTACATCCCATTACAAGTGGCGCACGTATGCTTTACCAAGCCGCACCACTTCATCCCGCCATCAACAAGCATATTGTGTTCCATCGTTTACAAGCGACTTCGTTGTTTGTACTATTCTTTTTTCTTGTTCTTCTTTCCTATTTTCTATCTACTATACCTACTAATATTCGCTGTCTGTCCGTCACTTGGATTTATCGTGGCTGCCTGTCAACCCGCCAACCCGCCACCACAACAAACGCCGTCCGCTTTGGACGAAATAAACCACTTGCCATTCTCTTTTCCTTTTTTCGTTTCCTCTTTATCGCTTCATTCGACCATTCTTTTCCCCGCCGCCGTAGCAATGCGGCAGCTGTTGGCTGTTTCAACTTCTCTTTTACCATATTTATCACTGTCCGCTTCAACGGAGCCCCAGTGCACCGTACGTGAGTGTGTGCGCGCATGTATGTGTAATACAAGGGTGCTCCGCTGGCATACACTAATGGAGCACTTTGATATGCGCATTGAGGGGCGTCGAGAAATGAGGTATAGTAAGAACGCTGCCATTTTTGATGCAGACAAACGAGGCGTGGCTAATAAGATACAAAGGACGGAGGTAAGGAGCTATTCGCAGACAGCAAAATCAATGAGAAATGGGGCTCCTCCGGACCAACTTTTGAGGTTAAGTTGTCTCGAGGACATTTGCGCATTTGGACTAAAAAATTGTCAAAATTTTGTCTCACAAAAATAAGGACGCGCAAACTCTGCAAAAGGTTTTCAAAACTTAACCAATTTATATATATTCATTATATATGTACATACATTTTTTTTATTTCTTGCTATATATACATACATATGTGCACTTCGTTCATACATATATGTATGTACAACAAACAAAATGGACGTTTACCAGGAAGATTCCTTATATCCTTAGCCGCATTCCACTAGCTTCTACTTTTCAAATATAATCGAACACCGTTTTTTTCTATAAATTTGCACTCTATTGTTTCCTCTTTTCCCACTTTTTTAAAATTTAATTTTGTAGTTGCGAAAATTAGGGGGGAGAAACGCATGGAAACCGACGAAAGCGAAGAAAACGACACAACGCTCGACTCTGACTCAACTGAACTGAAACAAACTGACAGCTACAAATGACAGCCAACAGCAACATGACAGTAAGAGCAAGCCATGGACAGACGGACGGACGAGAGCAAAAGGGAAACGAAAGGAGCCGGAGTTTTGTGCTTACCTCGCGCGATACGTGCTTCCTCTTGCGTCACTTCTTCGGCCGTTAAGTCACCACTCTGGAGAACCACTATTTGGGGCTTCTCCTCCTCGTGGTCTGACTGTCCGTCGCTGTCTTGGTCAACCCTTTCGCAATCGAGTTTTTGCCTCTGTGGGTCACGCGAAAGTGTTCTTGAAAATAAGCAGCATAAGTGTGCAAGGCGTTGTGTACTACTGCCTCACCTTTGTATCGACGGTCGGGCCTTCTTGATAACCAATTTGTGCTTTTAATTTGCTTAAAAAACTTGGGTCTTGCGGTTTTACATAGGAAATATTACGCTTCCCAGACATAATTACCAATCAATTGCGTGCATCTGCACAACTTTCTATACACTTCCCACAACAAACGTTTTGTTGATTATGGTTATTTTTTTGTGAACTCACAATGATACCAAACAGAGTTTTCAATTAGATATAAAATAAAAACAAACAAGAAAAAGTGTGCATATGTATTTACGAAATTATCGAATGCCGCTGCCACAGCTCTAAAATTACGAAAGCGCAATCAACTCTGGTCTGTGCATTCCTCAAAAGAGACCAGGGTGGTCAATGTAGCTCATAATATTTTCCTTTGATTTTTATAAACCTTTTTATAATAGATATCAATTTCATACATATTGTTTCATTTATAATTGAATATATTAAAGACAATTGAGAAATGGTAATAAGCGATTTAAACTCTGAACGCCGATTAGTACTTACATAACATATCCGTACACGACCGTGATAGTATAGTAGAACCTTTTTCGCTCTTTTCTTTTGAGTATGAAATTAGTCAAAGGCAACATTTTAGAACAGTACGAAAAGTGTATGCCCATGTTAACACATATGTAAGTAAAAGTTTCAATTCTCTATATTCAATAAGTATTGAGAATATTTTACATTATTAAACATTCTAAGACATTTTATGCAAGAAGAAATACAATTTGTACGATTTGGGTACAGATTAAGTATTAAAACAAACTTTTTATTTTATTAAATTCGTTGTGATGTGGTAACACTGGTATTGACATCCAGTGTTGTCAATGCGGGTAGAGCTGTGTTCATTGCTCAATGATTTGCTCTGTTCGGATTATAAAAAACTCAACATATTTAAGGGCGTAATAAATGGGCTCTGTTTCAATATTTGAGCAGATTATTTAAGTTTTGAAGGTTTCGACTTCACATGAAATATATCGAATTGCATATCTAATCAAATATCTATAGCACTTTAGTCATATCTAGGCCGCATTTTAAAACTTTTTAAAACTAAAGGAGCTTATACAAATTCGTCTGTGATGGAAGCTATTATATGTAATTTTATGTTGTCTGTGTCTACAAAGTTCTTCCCGTTGCGGCTATCCTTGGAGCTGTTGGGAGCTGAAGAATAAGATTTTGAAAAATTACCAATCGGGCGCCCCAAAGTGATGGGATAAGGACACACAATTAGAAAACTTTGCGACAGCTTTTAAAGCTTTTTCCTGTCTTTAAACCAATATGCAACAAATATTAGTGTTGTCAAATCGAAGTATAGCATTTAGTTATTAATTTATTGTGAGTTAAGTATATTTGCTAATGCGTAAATTATATACGGTCTGCAATTATACAGTTGTTGAGCTTTAGCAAAAGTGGGCACAAATATAAATCTCAAAAAGTTCAAGGTAAATATAATTCTACCTAATTGAATATGGGCAAGTGCTCGTACGATAAAAACCTACAATAACGGAGATTATTACAAAACTCATAACTATAAATGATTTTATAAATATTCTAGATTATTAATTTTTGGCGTACTTGGAAAAAACATTAATATCAACGCTATTTCTTGCTTTCGATAAGAAAATATTACATTTCAGTACCTACATACATATGTAGCTAACAAATTTGTAAGGATTGCGCATGTCACAACATATTCGATCCTCCCCTAATGCCTAAAGCTTATGTTTTTCGTGCAGTTTGCTGAATATATAAAAATCACTGTATAAGTAAGTGCACAAATGCATCTTTGTCGACAATTTTATAAATAGCGAGAGAGTAATATAAAATTTAATATCAATAGCATTTTGAAACTCAATGGCTGCCGTTGTTCATGGCTGTGGTAGTTCCAGTCCTCGTCAGCACCATGCTAATAACATTTGTAGCAGTAGCCCAGCGAATTCTCATCACAAGCACCAGCCCAACGTGCCTGTGTACTCAACAACAATACCAAAATACACACGGTCTTCTACACCACAACTGGCAACAATTTATACTAACCATCGCCGTATGTACGGAGGAAAAAATCAACCTGCAACTTACAACCTACCATTACCGCAAGTAACATATTTACCGTTAGGCATGGGATCTCTCTCCCATCCACAGCACTCATTCGCCATGACACAGCGTCCTGTTTCCGGCACACCTTTAACCGAGCCGTGTCGCAACTATTGGGGGCAGTCGGGCATTTACCGTGTTGGACGGCATCACAATAAGCGCAAATCAGCCGTTGAATTACTGGCTGAAACAAAACCGTTTTACATCAAGTCCGACACTGTTATAGAACGTCTACATCAAACGAATTATCATGCTGGCAACATATCCATTGGCAGTAAACGCGGCCGGAACAGCCTGGATAGCAGAGATGAAGTTAGATTTAAGCCATCGTCGTACGGCGACATATCGGATACAGCCGACGTAGATCATAGGTTTGCAACTTCTCCACCAATATCGCATTTACATCAAAATAGAAGTACTCCACATGTTCACCACCACCATCACCGAATTCATCACACACACGTATCCCGTCATAGCGTTTCGTCGAGCAATAACCAGTTGCACAGTAAAATGAGAACGTTTCTAAATGGTAGTGACACATCCAACGACCGAACTGTGTCTGAAGTCCGCAACTACATTAATGATCTGCCGCAGCGAAAACTGTGCAAGGAGGTATGTATGTTTTTTTCTCCAAATTAAGTACCGTTTCATGCATTCCAAATTGTATCGTTTACTACACATATAACTGCAATTTAATTTTTGGTCTATAAAGGTGGGTTTTCCTCTTAAGGATGATGTATCGATAAGGCTCCCCCCTCCCTCATTTCTCTCTCCCCAATCCTATGAGAATGTGTACAGTTATGGCGTGGAGAATTGCAGCACAGACGAACCGTTAGTGCTCACCGAAAATTATAGGCCTATCAGTCCGCCAGCTGAGTACGCTGCCGAATCGACCAATACAAATACTCAACCGCGATCTAGGTATAACCGCTAAATACTCATTCTCTTTACCTATTCATAAGAAATTTGTTTAGTTCTAGGTATAACTACCAGCGTTCATATTCACATTCGCACGAAGTAGCCGCCAAAAATTCCAAATTCAATATCAATAGTCATAAGTCGCTGCCGGACCTCCACTCACAAATAAGTCGGCATTCACCACATAGTGAGATTTTGAGTTGCTGTAGCCGAGGAAACAGATCCATAAAGTCCGCTGGGGAATCATCATTGAATCGCGATTCAGGTGGTTCTTCTGGTCATTACACGCATCGCAGTGAGCCATGCTATCGACAACAGCGTGAATGTATTGACAGGGAAATGTACGCCAGCCAAAACTGCAATAATACAATTTTGCCCATGGATTATCGCCGTGACAGCGGCTCATCTACGCAGCATAGTGCCAATTCTTATTGTGGTGGTTACGCCTCATCAACTTATATGCGCAACAACGATTGCACTGAGTGTCGTTGTAAAAATGAAGTTCGTTTTGATTCTGATGAATATTTGCTCAATTTTACTACTCCTGAAGTTCCGGAAGCTTTTCAAGATAACTACACGCCAACATCGCCTTCGATGTCCAATATAAAATATAAAATGGAGATATCACAGTATACAAATCTCTCGAGTCAACAATTAAACAACGCGAAAACCTGTGGTAGTGAAAAATCACAAAAAAATTCGATGGTCCAGAGCCCGGGTTCAGCACCCTCTGTGGAAGACATTAGCCCCCCACCGATACAGTTTAAACGTCAGCGATGTATTCGATTTAAAAATCGTAACCGAATTTCACTGCCCAGTACTTTGCAGCCGAGCGGCATGGAGACCGAAGATCGAGAGCCCTTTCACAGTGGGGAGCAATGTACATTATTTTTCCCAAAATGCTTTGCATCTCATATGTATCAGAGCCAAGAAAAACCTTTCGGTGAAGCTGCTGCTGTCGAAAGCACATCAAATTTTAATGAATCGCACCCGACCTGCGTGTCTGAGAGTGGCATACAAGATTTGGAAAAATTTTTCGATCGTTTGGGACTTAACGATGACCGATTCCATGAAATTTACAGCACTCCAAAACGGCGTCGAAGTGCTGAGACGGATTCAGAGGATTCAAGCACAGTTTTCTTTTCCGATGTAAGCACAGTGGATTCGATGCGTTTGCCAGACAGTACCGAAAGTCAAACCCAAACTAGTCAACCCTATCGGCCATCTGAGCCGCCATCTATTGTTGAGCGAAATGCACGCATAATCAAATGGCTGTGCAATTGCAGAAAACTGCAGTACGCATAAATAATCATTTCTTTACCGAAATACAAATAGTAAGATTTTAGATTTATATACACACATACATCTCATATGTATGTATACTGTATGTTCGAATGCATATTCGAAGCTAATTAGTTGTTATACCTATTATATTATAATTTACTGAGAAGTCATGGTTATGTGTTTCTCACATTATATGAGACTGCGAAATCAACTATGTATGTATTAAAAGGGGGAATCGGTTTGAGTAGACCAGTGTTTATATACTAGTAAAACTGTAAATTATTTAATTTTCAATAGTGTGGTTCAATAGTTTCGATATTTGCTTACGACGTTGCTATAAAAACACTATTAAAATTTAAAAAAATCCGATTATATGGGAGTCTAATTTCAATATAAGCTTAGTACTTGCTTGCATTTCACTGTATATTGCGATTTAAAAAAAAATATGTTCTGATGGAAATAATAATGGTCATAAAGGTGCATCATATCACTTCGATTTCAACACCAAAATAAGACAGTATTAGAATAAAATTGTATGTCCTATCAGTTTATCGGGAGGATTAGAAAGAGGAAACGAGCTCTTGACAAACTTGTTGATAGATAATTTCCAGCAGGCTTTCAAATCAAATGTTACTGACAGCAGTAGCGATTGTCGAAATCGGACTACTTATTACTTTAACCAACTTTATTGTCACTAATGTAAACTCAAAATATAATTGAGAAATTTGCCTGTACTACGAATTTATTTAACTATTCAATGGCAGGAAAGTGTCAGGTCAATGGCAATGTTTTAATTATAAACATCACGTTTATTTCTCAAAAAATTTTCTTTCCTAATTCAGTTTTCCGCAAAAAATATATGTATAGATGATGGTCTTTACAATTGTATAACATAAGCATTCAAAGGACCATCATTAAAATTAACTTTTACAGGACAATTTTAATTTCAATTGACCACAATTATAGGCATTGCTTTAGGTGAAGTGGTGTAGCAGAGAAGTTCTCTACCTACGAGTATTAATGATAGCTAATATCAAGATGTTCAGCGAATCAAACCAAACTATACTCCAGTTTTGTATCCCTTAACTATTTGTTTGTTTAAAACTAACACATTCATGATATAAGAGCATCCCCGGAGTATGGGGCTAAGTGAAGAAATAAATAATAAACAAAAACTGTAAAAACATACTGTAGGTCTTTCTCTCAAATCAATTGAAATATGCAAAAATGTAGGCGTCTCAAAAAGGTTAACTGTACATAAATGTCCGCTGTAACTACGCAGACTAGTGCTTTTTAATTAGTATCCTATATCTTACTTTAACACTACACGATACATTTAATGGTAAATATAATGTCTATCTACATGTGCATGTGTGCATCTTCTGAAATTTGACGATCCCAGCTTAAATGTGTCGTGCTCTTGGATAAATTCATGTAATGAAAACTAGTGATTTGACGAAATAAATAACCGTTCGAGGTAGCATTAAACCGTTGTGCGATTGAGCTGCTTTGCTGATGGCATTCCTACAAAAAGAACTATGTATGTATGTATATGTAGATATTTAAGAAAGGCAAACAACTGTAATACAAGTAGTCTATCCACATTACCCTGTGTACTGTTAATAAAGGCTGTGGGGTGAAAGGAGCAATGCGTTGAAAGTATTAAGTTGATACATTCCAATAAATACAGTAATCGCAATTAAAATGTTACTGACGACAGTAGCATAGGCGGTTCAATTTAATCTACATAATAAACCGTATTAGCATTGCGCTAGGTATACACTTTCACAAAAAAATTACTATATAGTATATTTAACAATTCTATTCGTATCTATTTGCTGTCATAAATATTTAATGTGATTTGAAGGAGAAAACAAGTTAATAAAACTATTATTGTTTCAATGCGAGAAATTTTACGAATTATTATGTAACCAAATTACTTAATTGTTTAACTGAGGAGGTGCGGTAGAATTATCTGCAATCTCTTCGGTAACCCCAGAGGATTTTTTTTTAATTCTGTACTTCAGGCGCGGTTTAATAATTCTGCGTCATATTTAATCCAAGTAAGTATCTACGTCGTAGGGTAGAGTAGAATAGCTTAGTAGTAGTAGAGTATACCGAGCGCGTTGAAGTTTCAGTTGGAAGTGAGCGCGTGGTAGAGTTTCAGTTGGAAGTGACAGGGCTCTAAAACTCGATTGTTTTTTGTTAACATACCAGCTTTTGCTTTTACACGATGAACAAGACAGTTTTCCACAAAAAAATTAATAAGAAATTCAACAACTTGATCTTTCTCAACCTATTTGACTTATTTTAAGTAAAAAAAAAATCAGAAGTATTATATTGATGTTCGTATTTTGTATTGTTATTACTTTTTTCTTCCAAAAAAGATGTAAATTTCTTATGCAACTGTGTTGCGATTAAATTTTAAAAAGTGTGATGCTTGCTCGTCATCGCGAACAACTCTATAGTTTACATTTCCTATGCGAATGCAACACTAAATTCGAAACTTACGGTTATTAAAAATTAAAAAAAAGGGAAAAACAAAACTATGTATTTAAAGAAACGTAAAAAAAGATAAACCTAATAAAAAGTGAAATGAGGATGGCATACATACATCGAATATTTCTTACTTTCACTGAATATAATTTTTTAGCAGCTTCGTCTATTAAAGCACATATTGTTCTTGAAAGCTCTCTTTCGATATAATCTTTATTCAAGTCAAAATTCCACTAGAAAAAGTTTTCCCTTTCATGAATCGGCTGTAAATGTCAAGTTTTGCAACACGAAAGAAGAAAAAAAACACTCACAATTGATGGCAAATGTTTATTACTATTGCACAGATTTGCAATCTCAAATGCACAAGATTGTGAATAAGACTATTGGATAATGTATGGCGTACTACTCCACTATATTATTTCATAACCCACTTTCCACGACTTTCGATGCTAGATATACTTACTTTTTGGTTCTTATTTGTTGTATCACTTTTGATACTAAACTTCATCCCAATGTCTCGACTCATTCAAGAGCTACATATATTCAATTCATCTCATTCAATTCAATCAACGATTCAATAAAATTGGGTCACAACTTCAATTTAACATTCGTTGTTTAGTCGTTTATTATGCGTGTTTAAACAAAAACATATTATTATGTCTACAAAAGAAATATATTGCAATATCAAGCCTTTATAGTGGAGCACAGGCGTTCTTAGTGTTCCACTTTTTTAAAGGCAAGCTCTCAATATTCCCGTTGGTTTTTAAAAATACAGCACGGTAAATTACTGCGGTATGATTCACTTGCGAAGGTATATAAGGGTGGGATTACGTCCGAAGGCAACAGTCGCAAATTCAAAGGTATAGTCGGAATGGATCATAAATTCGTGCTCCTGTTTGTAGCAGTGATTGCTGGTTTTGAGGTGAGTGAATTCCACAGACCTGTCTGTATGAAGAAAAAACATGTGAAGTCATGTATGTGATTGGATTCTTTCACAGGGTACAGCGCACGCTACCAATGTAGGTAATGGACTTTGCTCTGTTAAACCCAACTTTTTACAGCTTCTAACAAAATCTACACTTTTATCAGGTCCCAACATTCTAACACGGCCTAAGCCGGCTACACTTATTCCAACGACCGCACCTGAATCCTGTCCGGCGCCTACCGATGAACTCTTAGCGGTAAATGTGTTGTGGTTACGTATTGATTTATGGGCACATGATCCAAACGCTTTTATTTTGTTGCAGTGTATGAGGCAGTGGGCATGCCAGTATTTAATCCGTTTGGATTTACGGTATTATAAGTGAATCAGAAATATTTCAGCCTTGTTCCCATACGTAATTTTTCAGTTGCCTATTGAACTTGAATGGGTTGCCCCTTCTTGGTGGTTTATTAGGAGGTGCAGGTAGTACTTCAACTTCCGGTTCTGGAACTGGAGCAACTGGTAGTGGAGGTTTACTAGGAGGAAGCGGTGGCGGCTTACTTGGAGGCACTACTGGTTTACTGGGATCTCTACTAGGCTAGCGAAAATATGCATGCTTAGAACTTTCATCTCAATATACATAATAATACAATACTAGTTGTAACCCATTAAATTTTGTGTGTATCTTATGTCAAAATATTTCTTTACTAAAGCAAGTTTACAAAACTCTCTCGTTGAAATAAACTACGGATTTGGTCATTGTTGTTTAGGTTTCCACTTATCCTATTCTTGTATTTTGTATTACTTATAATAAACAATTTCACTAGGTCATGAATTTGAGAACAGACTAAACTCAGCGTTTTGAATTGAAGCAAAACACTACACAACAATTTCAAAACTTCAGGTTATATTGTACCGATTTGGATTTTGGTCATTTCGTATAACTTAACTTATTAATCTTTCAATTTGCTTCACAGTTGTTATTAATTATAGTTCTTGATAGTCTATACCGTTTATATATAAAAGTGAAAGTGTTTGTTCCACATATTTAAACCTACCTTCTTGAATAATGTATAACGTATTATTGTCGTCCTATTGGTGTTATAAGTAGACGCTACTTTTTTGGAGTCAGGCAAGGGCGCAACATCCATACAACTAAACTTTTGATACTGAATAGTTTTGGAACTGAAAAAAGTGGATACCCATATACATACAAGCGAAATATATAGCACTAAAACTAAATACTAAAAAACTAAATATAGTGCCGCTTTCTATTCGAAAGAGGCTTACTATTGAAATAAAGAACATTTACTTCATTAAAAGCTTGTTTATTTTTAAAGCAAAGTATAACAACGCACGATAGATATACAGATTCAAGCATGATGACGACGCCTTCTGCCCGCAGTGTCCAGCGAAGCGCGAGACCGCAGAGCATGTCCTGCTGGAGTGCCCGCGTTTTAAGTCCGTCCGTAGGGAATTAGCAGTAGCTCTTAGAGAGCATCTGTCCGTTTTAAACCTGACCCACGCAAGTGGCAGGCTGTATGCTTGGCCACAGCCAGCATTATTAAAACACTGCGCGTTTGAGAACGCCAACGTAGGGAAAATAGAAAGTCCGAGGTGGTGTGCACGGTGCCGCACCCTACTGATACCAGGAAGTAATTCCTCGCAGTATGTTTCCGGGTAGTAGTGTAGGAGATAGAAGGGTTTTTAGAGGATGAAAGTCTCACACTCCGGCTTTCAATGTTTTTCCCTTCTTTAAAAAATACATACATACACATACATATATGTACATACATACTGACTGACTGACTGATTCATTATCGCCCAGCCCAAACCGCTAAAGCTATAAATATGAAATTTGAACTGTACTCCACTAAGACGGGATTTTTTTAAATTCGAGGGCCCAAAAGGGCAAAACATGAGTTAAGGCAGGGATGAGCAACACGCGGCCCGTTAAACATGTTTATGCGGCCGGCCAAGCATTTCTAAAATTGAATTTATTTTATCAATTTTGTTCTAATATTTATTATAAATAAAGCTTTGTAAATTATTAATAAGTATTACTTTATGTGCGGCCCGCCAAAAAATTTTACAATTTAAATTGGCCCGTTGATTAAAAAGGTTGCTCACCATTGAGTTAAGGTGTTGTATGAAGAAACGCGATTTAATGGGCCTATTGATGAATTGCCTAGATATGAAGAAACATGATTCTTTACGCCTTTTTACTTCAAACTTGGTGAAAGTACTCTTAGTGAGAAATAATTCTACACGCGTTTTTCATTTTTTTTCGAAAATCAAAATATAACGGGGTCAGCAATGGGTTAAAAGTTTGTATGAAGAAATATGTTTTTTTACACCTTTTGACTTCAAACCTGGTGAAAGTACTTTTAATGAGAAATACATCGACACGTGTTTTAACGACAGTAAAAACACTGACGGGGTCAACGACTGGTTAACAATTTATATGGAGAAACTGTGAAAATAATGAATTAATGGACCTATTGACTTCGTGAAAGAACTATTAGTGATAAATAATTCGACACGTGCTTCTCATTTTTCTGAAAATCAAAACTTAAAGGGGTGAACCAAGGGTTAAAAGTTTGTAGGAAGATATATTATTTTTTCCGCCTTTTGACTTCAAACTTGGTGAAAGTACTCTTAGTGAGAAATAAATCGACACGAGTTTTTCATTTTTTCGAAAATAAAAATCTGACGAGGTTTAACTTCAAAGTTGCGTGCAAAGCCACGGGGCTTTGATAGTACATACTTTCGCTGCAAGTATGCACAGCCTTCAGAACGGTGCCCGAAGATGCAACTCTGGTCATCGCGGATATGTTGCCACTAGACTTAATGGCACATGAGCGCAACACTTTGCACAATGCAAGGCAAGCAGAGCCCGGCGCTATCGGCACCGCGCTCAAAAACGCACTACGAGAAGGCAGCATGCCCCAGTGGCTCATCCCCGCACCGGCATGTCCCCAACCGACAACCTCTATGTTTGCGACAACGAAAAAATAGAGTGAACTGTGACAACTGACAAGATTGACGCTCGAGCTAAATGCTCAACTCCGTCTCCTGACGAAATACCTGACGATAGTACCGCGGGGAATTAACCGGACATGAGAGAGGTTTTGGCTTTCGATGCTTCCATCTCTATAAAAACAACATACATTTATGAAGGAATTTTATTATTTTCTGGTGTTACTTGAGTTTGATTTACACCAACAACTCACTGTCGTGTAATCCAAAGTCATTTACGCACGGCGTAGACATATAAATTATGTACTATGTACTTAACCCTTTCGGTTATTCTATGCCATATGGCATAGCCTCTTTTTAGTGCCTGTTTTAGGTCAAAAACTTGTGGATACTATATTTTTCAATTTTTGTATTTTTCTGTGAAGGTTTTTATACCAAATAATGAAAAAAAGATTTTGATTAGTGTACCAAGTAAATTGTAAGGGTTCAGAAAGTGCGCAGTCCTATCGAGCTGCGTACTTTTATTTATTCTATTACAAAAATCAATTTATTTTATAGGTTTATGTAAGTAATCTAGAAGGTATTTATTGCTTTAGTAAGTGTAAAAAAAGTTAGATCCCAAATATAGTTCGCTAAGGCTGTACGATTTTTTTTATTTCTTACTATGCCATATTTCATGATGCCCAAAAACCACTTCGAACAATAGTTTAAAAAATGACTTTTGATTATTCATTATGTAGGCTTGAACAGTAATAAAATGGAAAAGAATGATTTTTAAAGTTAAAAACAAAAAAGAAGTTCTGAAAGGGTTAACGGATTGTTTGATTCAAGTATTTGATTTGATGTGATATTAAAACCAAAATATGTATTTGTATGCTTTGTGTGCTTCTTATTGCTAGTTATTAAATGTTTATATTGTTTTTTTTTTATTATTTAATGGGTACTCTTAATCATATCAAACGATGCAAGGTCGCTTTCGGTAGCTGGCTTATTCTCTTTCATAATTTTGTTGCTTTTGTCAATATACTCGTATATTCCATTTGCATCAGCCGATTTTGTTTCATTATTGTCATCTGTATTTTCCTGTATTAATAACGACATTACATATTATTTAAAATGTAAATGTAATTTGCATTAAGATACCTACAACGAAGATTTTGCTCTGCACCTCAAGCTCGTGGAATGCTTCCGCTAGTTGAGAGTTAATTTCACTTAATGGAGTGTTGCCCTCTCGGATATAGACTGGCACAAATCCGGGCTTTGGCAAAAGTTCCTGATAAGGCTTGCTTGCTGCAAATTAAATTCCAAAACATTTTCGTTTAGCAGTGGATTCAGTTACTGGTATGTAGTGCATTATAAAAAACTCAATTTATGAGAGTTTAACCCTGGAATACAAATTTTATTTTGCAACTGTAGTAGTATTAGCATACACAAAAGTGTGAAGGTGGCTACAATAGTTCGAAGCTCCAAACTTTTAGGTCTAATTCGACATACAACTTCAGGCCCGTTGTAAATTCAATCCATGTGTAAATTAAATTCAGCCTTAGTTTTGTAAACACACACATTGCCATTAACTAGTTTTAGCGCCTTAGTATTTAAGGAAATTGTTATATTCTGTAAGAATTGTTATCCATAGACTGAATTTAATAAAATAAAATAAAAATAAAATAAAATATACTAGTACTTGTATACATGTATAGTTAACCAAAACAATGTTTTACTTCGGATGCGATGGTATCGCAAGGATTAAACGAAAAAAAATTGTTTAATTCGTGTTAATGTAACATAACTTTAAAGTGCCAATTATGCACTTTAAAAGTAAGACATATGTTAGCAAATGTAACTTTACTTTACCGTCAATTTTGTTTGTGCTTACAGATGAGTATGAACTGAATATACCAGTGAGGGAATCTTTTGTATTGAACAACAGCTTTGAAATATTTCGCATTCAAATACTCACACAGTTTGTTTCATAGTTGCTTTTATATAGATTTTTCACTGAGAAAACGGATAAAGAAAAATCAACAAAGCTACAAACCGGTTCGGTTCCTAAAATAAATTGTTGCATTGTTTGCCTGGTGATGTTAAAATTTTGAAATTCGATGTTTAGTGTACTTCTGTATGATAGAAAACGTAAATCTTTTGTTGCGATTTACGTATATATATATATATATATATGTAAATCTCGTGCAACAAATTTTTTAATTATGATTCAAAGTAGATTTCAATCATTATTTTTAGATGCTTACCCACTTCATTGGCACATACGATGAGCGCAAAAACAATCACGGACGCTGCTCGCTTCACAGATAATATCATGGTTAGAGTTGCTTTTGCAAATTATGAATGTATTGCAAATATCCGGCACTTCTATGGTTTCGTATGACTCGAATGTGTTCAACGATCGTATTTCAGATGGCGCTCCGAGATTTTAGTAGCGTTCGTTATCCAATTGCTATTGCCCAACTGAACATTAAGATAGCTGTGGCGCTTCATTTATACATATTTTAAGCTCTTCTACTCCGTTGATGTGAGAATTTTTCGATTCTAAGAGACTGAGCTAACTATCAACAACTTGTTGTCATTTTTTTTTTTAATTTGCATATAATCTTTGCAATGCAATATAGCGGGAGGACTATATGCAAATAATTATATTGAAAAAATATTGTTTTATTAAAAATTGTAGGTATGTATACCTCTTATTCTTTTCCCATTCATCTGCTCTGTAAGCTAGAAGTTAGTATAGTCGCGCGTAAATAAAAACATTCACAGTTTCGTTTTCTTATGTTTTATATTCTATTTGCTTTTAATTTTCTAAATATAGTTTACATCGTTTCACTAAAATGCAGACAAAATAATATTCAGTTAACATTATACACGGCATTTTGGGATCTTACTTTGCTTACTATTGTTGAAATGATTCCGAACGGCAATTTTTAATTCCGTGTACCTGATTACTCAGATCAACACAACGTAAACGTTGCGTAACACCTGAAAATTATAATGTATCATTGGTGCATTTCTACTTTAAAACCGTTGCGCACAGTTAAAGACGTATTATTGACACTTGCTGTAATAAATGAGAAAATAGAAGAATCGATTTTTAGAATACTATGTTTTATTCATTTCACTATCTCTCATATTGGTGTCATTGGTATTTGTTTTAAGCCCTTTAGTGCTTAAGAACAATATACCACGGAAAATGTTTGCATAAATCGTAGAACTCATAAACCACTTTCAACGAAAAATAATCAACACTAAGTAAACTTGATCCAATGTTAAAATTAGAAAATTCAGTTCTTAAACTCTTGGGCTTGTGCATTTATATTTTTTGGGCTCTCAGAAATGTAGCCTGCGTTACAAAGGGTAGTCAATAGTTTGACATTTTAAACTTTATGTATAATTGGTGATTGTGCCATTTTCCATAAAAACTGGAACTTTTTTGAAACATATTATTTGCGTTCATTTCACATTTGCGCGATTTTCTACTCAAAGCGACTATTCCAACACAAAATTAAACAAATTGTGTGTAGGAGCACTAAATCTCTAATTGGTAAGGCAATGCTATACGATGCCACCAATTAATATACCTATGTATAATTTTAAGCCATTGTAAGGTCAATTTGATTAACGAATTGCGAAACACAATATAAAAATATTGCAACACAATACGGTGGGTGATAAATTTTTGTGACGCTACTCATCATATTTGAATTTTGAAATTTTATACATGAAGTTACCCCCTGTTGTTCTAGAAATGTAACCCTTGTTTTTAAAGTGATAAGTAGTTACCGAAATCTATAATTGTTATTTTAAATAATATTTTATTTACTTTGCAAAAAACCAACTCGGTGCTAAATCATCGCTTCTGGCTTAAGTTTTACTAACAAGTAAACAAGTCGGCTGAGTTCACGTCGTGGAAGATTAGCTGAATTTAAAATATGCATGGTTTGCATGGTAAAGAAATACAGTCTGCGTTTTACAAGTAAATATAACTTCTCCATTAGTTGATCTCAGTTCTCATCCTGGTATGCCCCTTGTGGATTAACGTACTGTAGAATAGTGAACACACTGGCGCCATTCTGCTGACTTCCTATGACTTTAATTTGTCTGTGTGCGAAATATTGTCTGAAAAGTGGTTGCGATATATTCTGCATTTCATAGTTCAATAGACCATTTAAAGCGTGAGCGTTGTGTGTGGGTATATTTATTATTGAAAAAGTAGTAATGCTTTTAAGTATTCGCTTTACCTCAAGCGCAATACGCTGTTATGCACCATTTGAATCTTATTTTCAAGACTGGTAAAACAGTTACGAGTCGACGTTATAACTATTACAGAGAATTGCCAGTGTGTTCGCGCCCTAACTTCAACAAAATACCAGATAACTGCTGTTTGTGGATGCATACTATGTTATTGTTTGACAATTATTACTCAAGATGTTCTGAATTGGTATGTTATAGGTAAAATTTTGTATTGCAATCACTACACGTTATATGAGTTGTGTCTATTTTTTATGTTTGACGTTTTTATCAATTCGAGTCTTTTTTACCAGTTATTGAAATAATTGCTTCTTTTATTCTCATATTTTAATAAGGATCTTTATTGTGGTTTAATATTCAGTATAATAATATAAATCTTATTGGTGTCATTTGGTTTATTTGAAGTTTTCAATCTTACATTTTTACTATGAGTTGACAAAATTTAATTCTGTTTACATTTACGAATGTTACATAAATGTACGTATATTACAAGTTATGAGCTAATTCTATGTATGTGTTTATGTGCTATATGTATCTGTTATTCGACTTATGATTGCTTTGCTTGCAATCGATGGATGTAATTTCTTTCAAAATAAAGCTACTATCAGAAATTAATTCTGAGTCTCTGGGAAAAGTTAACAAGAGCTGAAAATTTCATTAGAAGCGACCAAGGCTTAAACCTCTATGGGTTGGGGCAAACTTGAATTGCTGGTGTAATTCGATTCTTATAAAAAAATCAACTACGAAAAATTCTTAACCAGTTTGGAATTGTCACAGAACAATTCCATTCATCTACAAATTCACATGCACAAAACGGATGGAAACTACGCCTTATCATCAAGCTGTCTTGCCAGTTATATATGTACCTATTGGCATATATGTATGTATATCTATGTATCCCTTTGGGGTTACATTGTGCAATTTAACAGACAATAATAAAGCAACTTTGGCATTGTATTCCAATGAAGGTTAAAATTGTTAAATATATGTGACATTATGAAAGTCCCTGCTTGCTGCTCAGTATCTAGTAATGAAACTATCGAACCTGGTACTCTGTGAAGTCTCCTTCATTTGCTCATACTAGCCGGTTAATGCTTTTATGTTCTCAGCTTATAGCTACATCTTTTAACAAAAAGCGATTAAAAGAGCTCGAAAGCCGTTTTGCATTTAAAAGTCGCACAATATTAAAAGCACTACGGAAAGTTCACTAACTTTCCATTCGATGCAGTTACGTACATATGCAAATGTTTCGTAATTTGCTTTGATTACAAAAATACTTAATTCCAAATATTTCTTAGAGTGCTGAACTGTATGTACAGGAATCCTCGAATTTTACCTTTAAGATTGTATAGGTATTTACTTCTTGCCTCGCTTTTAATGCATAAATGTAGTGTTACGGATCACAAAATTGCTATTTCTACTCTGTTGTTTTATAATATGTGGTAAAATTGCCATCTACTAATATATTAATACAATATTTCGTATATAGAAACTGGTAATTTCATTGGATTTTATTAAATAATCGTATTTTTGCCTGTGTGTATGAATGTATGTATAATATTAATAATAATAAAATGTTTTATGTATATATGTATATATACATATGTATGTATATATATGTATGTATATTAATTCTTTGTATAAGCATTTTTCCATTAAATATTCCAAATAAATTGCTTTTTTCATTCTTATTTTCAAATCGTTGTATAATTTAAGTTCGATACTTTTACAATCGAATTCCTTTGTTATTGGCTTGTGTACAACTTCGTACTTTTCGTTATCCAATGCTTTAGTGATGTCAACTCTCCAGTAATTTTATTTCTCTAATTGTCACGTCTTAATAATAAATAATGTATTTGCTACGTATCTGCATGTTGCATTTCATCTAATTTATCATTTTTAAATTATTACTTTAATTGACAGCTAATCTCAACTTTTAGCATGTATTCATTTAAAATTGCTAACGCCAGTCTACATCTGCCATGTATTCTTGAAATCTGAATTTATTGCTCTAATTTCCATTTCACACTTTTATTTTTTTAAAACTAATTGCTTAACGAATTGCTTTCAGTTTCGATTTGTTAAGAGTTTGCGTGACATTTTCACATAACATTGAATCGATTTATTATAGGTATCTTAACTAAATTGGGTAACCGCTAAAATAAATAAAAATGTGTCCACTTCTCAGTACAAAATATAAAAGTGGTAACGCTTTGTATTGTAATAAATGTATTGTATAAAATACGTACATACATACATACCTAAGTGTACGTAATGTTCATATTGAATTAAATGTTTAAATTTTTAAGTATTGTCTCTGTGATATGTTTCTAAATGTTTGCTTTTGTCTTAGTTACATAATTGAATAACATCACCTAATTGTATATTTAGTAAAAATAATGTGTATTGATGTATAATATTAAGGAATGACTCTTGTGTCATGTTAGAAATTTTAAACGTTTCTACAACAGAATAAATGTTTTTCGGATTGAAATTAAACAGAAACAAAAGAGCACAAATGCAAAGCACAGACAATACCGGTTACAACTATTTTGAAAAAACAGTAAACAATATTTAGGCAATTTGAAGGATTGGCATGAATACGTTAATACTTTAATTAATTTTTCTGACCTTTCAGTAGATAAGCAATCATTTGGGTTCGGTATAAAACTCTAGGTCTCTTAACTTTTAAGCTTAGTACTTATAAACGGAAACATTTACTAGGAAACAATTTTATGTGGTACTTAAAAGCCATTCCTTTAATTTTCCGCAAAATAATTTACTCCATGCAAAACATATTTGAATTGTACTGGTACGAGGATAATAAATGGGACTAGATAAGCACTCCTATTGCCATTATGGGGGTTTGCGTATACATATAGACAGTACTGTAAACGGAATTTCAGTGGCTCTGTAAAGCATCTCGCTTTTCATATTTGTAATTGGTCAATATAATCAATGCTATCGAACAATTCGGCATTCTCTGATTATCCTTGAAAACTTTGGATTGTTTGAACTTAAAGACGACGGAGGTAACATTTTTAGAGAACGTTTCTTGTTTCAATGGTTGTCAATTTCTACGTGGCCACACTTCAATTTTTTCAAAAGAAACAACATGTCCTAGGGACATTAGCATCAGTTTTCCACCATAAGCTAAAATTGATTTTAATATAAAGGTGTTCTTGGGAACATTATCGGCATTGTTCGCTCAAACACTTGTAACATTCATTGCAACAACACGCTCTTCAATTTAGTGTGATGTTAATTGTGCCCATCCCATTGTTTTTAATATTTTAGCAAAGCGATGATTTTTATAACGTAACTCGGATCTCTGAACCCATACTTGAAGTTTTAATCGATGATGTTATAACTGGTTTTGACTGTAGCATGCAAAAATTAAAAATGTAAAACAGTTTTAGAGTTTATTTGTAAATATAAATGTAAAATTTTTGGTTATTATTGATACGGTTTGATGCTAATAACATTGTTGTTATTACTTTTGTTCTATTCTTATCTTATGCTAATATGTATATGTATGTATATTCACTGACCTCGATTTTAAATATATGCGTGTATAAACGTTATTAAATGTATGTATGTAGTACCGCTTGAATGTCAGGATCGTTTCTACGATCAGTCCAACTTTAATATTTTTAATACCATATTCACGCTCACTTGTTTATTCCATATTGAAATAACAATGTAATCTAGAGGGAAACATATGAAATTAAAGCCACATACCCTGTTTCTCTCGCTAGCGTGACACCACGATAGATCACATTGTTCTCCCACTAGGGAATAACAATCTCTTTAACGAATATATGTATATAAGTTCTAAGTGTTTTTGTTTAAAGTAGGTATGTATATATGTTTTATACTTATGTTTCATAATATTCGTTGCATGGCGTTTCACCTTACTAAATTTAAAATTTTGTTTCGTTTCTGGTCTACTCTACGCTATGTAACTGTTTTACAATCTTAACAAAAAATTGCCTTGTGCCTTGTGTTTTCTTTGTCCTTGTAAGTTTAACAAGTCTTAGACTGTAGTCCAAGTGTTTTCTTACATATACTTATTGAAAGTCGTCCTAGCCGACATACAATTGCACAACACTTACATTGAAATTGATTATTCAACTACGATATCCTCATCGTTATCATCACTACTTTGGATAGCTGATTCGAGCATATCGCCCATGTTAGTTTCTATACCTGTGGTCACATCTTTAATGCAGGACGATTCCAGGTGCTTATTGAGGTACGACTTGAGCGCGAATGTCTTATGACAGCGCTCACACTCGAAGTTCTTGTCAATAGAGTGTGTTTGCATATGAGCACGAAGATTGGAGCGATCGGCAAAAGCTTTTCCGCAGTGGGCGCAGGCATACGGCTTTTCACCAGTGTGGGAGCGTAAATGACCTTGCAGAAGCCATGGGCGCGAGAAAAGCTTGCCGCAGATGTCACAGCTGTGTGAAAGTTTGTGTGTGAGCAAATGCATGGCGAGCGCAGGCATAGAAACATATGCCTTGCCGCAGGTATTGCACTTTTTCGCAGACTGGGAATCAAGCGATCGGTGTGTTTGCTTATGGCGCGAAAGGTTACTTGAGGTGGCATACTGTTTGCCGCATTCTGAGCACTTATAGCAGCCACGTTTCTTTTTGTACGAATCGTTGCGGGCGTCGCGAATGTCCTTGTTGCCTTTGGAGGCTTTTGTGCGGCCGTCCATTATATTCAGGCCAAGCTTGATAGAGCCGGAATTTGAAACGATGGTCGAGACTTTATGAATTTTGCTAGTCCAAATCTTGAGGGCCTGATATTGGGACTGACCAGAGTCTGAGGAGGAGGACATGTCCATGTCAATGTCCGACGAGTGGTCGGAATTTGGTGGTGTCAGCGGCGAGCAGTTACCCGTATTTTCTGGCGTCTTTCGGTTGTCGTACGAATTGCTGACACATCGAACCCTTGACGAATCATTTTGTTCCTGATAGGATTGGCATAATTGACGTTTTCGCTGATTTTCGATGTTTGGCGGACTGAAATTATTAGTGCCGATTGTGGTGGGACACAAAGATTTTGGTAGCGATTGCAATTGTTGTGCGTCGGAAGAACAGTATATTTCTTGCATAATGGGTGAATGAGGAGCTGTTTTGTTGGTACTGTCTTGGTGCAGGATTGTGACCACACAAGGCGGTGTCAAAGGTGGCAAACTCTGCGATAACGAAAGCAAATCATGGGCGGCTTCGGTCTCTTCGATACTACGCCCACGGTAGAGTACAGGCAACTGTGCCTCTGGTTTCGCAGGCAGAGCTGGCATGATGCATTCATTTAATTTTCCACTGGCTGGAGGTGCATAAAATATAACCTTTCCATCTTCTGCGGGTGCTCGTCCAAAGCAAGTATGTGTTGTTGTACTGTATTTAGCTTGCGAACTTGCGTGCTTTGCAATATGTTTGTAATCTGAAAAAGCAGTTGCATTAGATTGAAGTTGTAAAAGAGGACGAAACTCATATTTATATAAGTGAATCGAAAGAATTAAATGAAGAGTTTAATGCAAATTGATCATTCGATTGCTCTGAGGTTAACACGCCCGTGGTACAAAACGTGTAAGACGTATTGCATCTCGCGTCACACAACTTCGGCGAAAAGCTAAAAGTTTTCGTTGGTATGAAAATATTTACCTTAATTTTCCGTATGCTCAGCACACATAAAAAATAAACTGCCGCATTTTAAGTTCGTAATAGAAACTTTTTTAAATAGAATAATAGAAACTTCGTCTGACCCAGCGAAGTGCTGACATTATCATTGCTTACAGGAGGGCAACACAAGAAAATCAGATTCAAAAGACAAAGGTACTACCACCAGTCAGGCTTCAGCCCCTAGTACAGAATATCCTTATAAAGAGGAACTGTATTTAGAGGTACTTTTTTCGAAAAAAAATATGTAAAAGGCCGATTATCTTTCCCAGAAGTTACTTTAAGCAAAGGAAACGCATTTCTCGTAGAACGCAGATTAAGTGTAATAAATTTGTAATAATTTGTAGACACTGTGTCGAGCAAAGTCTTTCTATGATAAATCTTGCCGTGATAAAATCTTTACTGAAAAAAATTCTTCTAAATGAAGTTAGGTTAGGTTAACATAGCTAAACAAAGTCTCCCTCTCTTGGGTTCCAGCACACTGTGGCATTTCAAGAAATGAGACGGCAGACCAACTGGCTAAAATGGTAGCAACTTCAGAGGATGAACCATTCCCCTTATGCTACCCTATACAATACATATTACAGAAGGGAAATTGAAAATAAATTTCAGGCTATCGCATTAGAGAAATGGGAGGATTAGTAAAATCTTTTGGCCTCTTCTGTCCCCTTAGTTTTTTGATTAAGGCAAGGGGCATTGTTTTCGTCCTCATAAATGTTACATCCTATTCTTTCGTTGAACTACCAAAATTCAAACACGTTTCAATTTGAAACCCGGTTACTCACTTGCTTCGATTTTCCCGGTGACTCGTAATTGTGTAGTTAATGGTTCCTTTGCCTTTTCAATTTGTTTGTCCTTCGTGTTCATTGCAATCAGTGATTGGGCAGCTGACCACTCGAGGCGATCGCAAATTTCCACATCATTTTGCGAGAAGACGGTGTTATCAGTGCCAGACGGAATAGTTGGGTTTTGTTTGTTATGTTTGTTTGTTGCTATTGGTTTGTGAGTGTCTGCTGTGAGCGTTGCAATTCCAACTGGTGATTTTTTTACTAAAAAAATTTTAGACTTTTGAACACCGTTTTTATGGTACTGCTTCATGGTTAATGGTTGTCGCAGTTTCTTTGTATCCTGTCGACGTCGTCCGGGTTGTGCGTGGTTCTTGGTATGTGGCATATAACACATGGGTGAAACGTGTGCGACGGCCATGCCGGGCATGGTGACAATTTTACCGCTTGATGGCACACATTTTACTGCCATTGCTTTGGCGCGTTTTCCTCTGTCTACACTACAACTATCAACTGTATCCTCCACGAGTTAATATTTAATATTTCTTTTCACTTAAGTATACTTATCCATTCATTCACTTTAAGAAAATTAATATTACCAAGTAACAGAATTTACGTAACAATATATGCTATTTGAAGTTGTTGACATTGTTTTTCACAGTTGGGTATTGCTTCGTTGTTGTGATTCCTAAATTTTGTGCTTCAATTGAGGTGTTCATGGGGTGTAGTGAAAACAATTCAAAGCACTTTCCAAAAATTGTTTTGATTGCCTCTGTAAATAAAATGGACTTTAGTCTTTGAGAATTGTCATAATTTATATTGAGAATCTTTGCCCACCTGCTTTAATTTTTCTCATAAGATTTTAAAAGGTTATTCAATATAACGTCCAATAGATAACAACTACAGTGGCGGTATCAGCACTTCTACGTTTAAATACCCACAAAAAAGCTGAATTTTCTACTATTATTTACGTATAATTTAATATTTACAGCTTTATAGTTTGCATGCAAGCTTTACAAGCTTCTAAGCTTCTAAAGTGATTGAATTTTATAAAACTTTCGTTTGAAGTACTTTTAAACAGATTGTAATTAGCTATCGATATTCAATATGTTGAAATCTTTGTAAAAATTATAAAATCGCTCAGTATAACTATCTTTTGACCATTATCAACTCATTGTAAATTTAACATTAACAACTCAGGTGCGGGGTGCAGCGTTGTAAGGATTTCTGGCGTGCTCTTAATTATTTTATTAAAATGCTTATATATAAAATAAAAGTTTACTTTAACAAATTTAAAGTGAGTACTAAAACATTTCAAGTGGTTTTTTGGGAGCCTATAAATACAATTTCCTATAGTGGCAGCTAATGTGCTTTTATGATTACAACGCTAATTTGCATAATGAAATATGAAATCAATTCATTCTTTATAATTTATATAATGTAAAAGTTAATGTTTAAAATCGATTTCGATGGCGTAATTTACATGTAGTTCTCGTACGTAATCACTGCTCTCATGGTATCAATGATTTGCTAAAGATTGTTATTAACAATGTTAAATGTTAGTGCTTATTATTTTTTTCTTTGATGTTATGCATTACTAATTGTGCTAAGCTAAGGTGTTAAAAAATATTCAAATGGCAACGCCGTTTTTTAGTACTTAGTAGGAGAGAGTCTGCGCAGTATTTCGAGCCGAAGCCACACGAATACGCTTCGTTAAAAATTTTCACCTTCCTTCAAAGGAATCGTCGTATGTCATGAAACCAGCAATAAAATAAAGGAAAAACAACAAAAATTAAGGATATTAAGTAATCACTAGCCTTACATATATTTTATATTTCGGCATTGAGTTATGCACTTCTCGTGTGTTTGAATACAATAATCCATTTCAAACCGAGCGAATCATCTTGAACATATATTTTCTATCAATTTGCCACTATTACTGCATGCAATCGAAATTTGTTGTATATTTTAAGGCGTTTATGCTCACTCACTTTATATGTTTTCTCAAGAAGCCTCGGATTTAATTTGCAACATCACTTCACCGCTAAATAGAATTTATAATTGTTTTGCTTTTGACTTTTGTAATTATTTTAAATCAGTGTGCTGGTAATTTTAGGCGAAGTACAAACAGAAAGTACGTCAAGAATGGCACGACTCAATGTTTACAGGCGGGATACGCGGCAAGTAGCAAGAAATAAGGACCGAGTTGAATTGAGTTCAATGTAGTTCAGTAGAGTTCAGATCAGATCAGTTGAGATGAGTTACAAATAAATAAAGGAAAAAATTTAAATTGAACTTTTGCACTTTTGCTGCGAATGTGCGTCAATTTTTGTCGTACCACTCCCTTCTACTAGTGTGTAAAGAGCAACCAACACCAATTGACGACCCTTAGTTGTTGCTTAATGCCGTAATATAATACATAAGCACATATATTCGCGCACAATTCAAAACAGTACGCCAAATCCTGTACTCTCTCGCTTAAATATGTTCTCTTTGACTCGTCCTCTCTTAAAAGATGTAAGAAAAAGACATATTACTTAACAACATATATATTTATTTAACAACATACATATTTATATAACGAAAGAGAAGTAATCAACAATTTTTCTTCAGAAAACCTTAGGAATCGAAACATAAACTTAACCCTTAAATGCATGGGGCAATTATTTTCGAATCAATCTAGAGCAAGCACAAACATGATTTAAATTGATTCAACAGATGTACGAAGGATTTAGGATTGTACCATATATGGTACGCCATGCATTTAAGGGTTAAAGCAATAATTTTGAGTACTTTCAATACAATGGACTCCAGAGAAAATACTTCAGCGTTGATCTCACTAAAAACGAATATAGTTAGAAGCTGAAAAGTATAGGGACTACATCAGGGGCGTAGCCAGAACTTGGTCATGGGGGGGGGTTTTAAAATTTGTTTTCGCCAGTCTAGTTTACGTGTTTTTTAAAGTTAACTAATTAATTAATTGACTGGCACGACAGCCCGCTTACGCGAGACTAAGGCCTAGCTTCCCGCAACCACCCGTGTTGTGAATTTGTACGCGGGTGGAAGGGACCTACAGTTTTATGCCGGTTCCGAACGGCAGGTTGGGAGCTTTTTCATAAGCAATTTTTACTCTCAGAGGTTTGCCATTTCCAGCTGAGAGGACAGCCACCGAAAGCGAAAACGAGTTTTCCCGTTATTTTTTTTAGGTGTTATTACAGGCAGTATTGAACCTGGGGTTGCTGCCTTCGACTCGCGGCCCAACGCACTAACCAACTGAGCCACGGCGGCTGCCGTTAAAGTTTACTGCACCTTCCAAATAGGGCATTTTGTGGTGGCTTATGCGACTTAATGCATTGGATATTAAATTTTTCCCGATTTTTAGTAAAAAGTTCATGAAATTTGGTGCACTGGAAGCAAAGTTATTGCACAAGTTACAATATTAACTTTTGTTTTTAAAATTTGTAAACTTTAACCGAAGCATTTCAATTTATGAACCAAGTTTATGGTGATGATTGCTTATACCGTGGTGGAGTTCATAAGTGGTAAACGCGATTTAAAAACGATTGTCAGGACATAAATAATGACCAACGAGTTAGCCAACTGAAATCCGCGATCACCGTAGATTCCATCAAAACTGGGCGGTAATTCATAAAAGATTAGCCAAAATCTTCATTGAAATTCTTGAAATTGGAATTAACCCTCGCTTTACTACCCAGAAATACCCACCCGAGTGATCTTTTTAATATTCATGTTTCATATCTGCCAGAGTATTTAGCAATGATTTCGAATAACTGCACAAATTTGAAGGTAATTTTCAATAACATGAAGAAATATTTTTTTTAGAAATCTTGTTTATGTTTAAACTTGAATTTTGTCATTTTGTATACAAAATACCTACCCGGTTGATCCCAGGTGCTTTTGCTGCCATTTTGAATAAAACTCACAATAAATTTTTTTTTGCGTACCTTATTACTTACGTAAATAAACTATCTGGAATGAAATTTTCTAATATTTTCCATAGTTGCAAAATAAATCATTAAAGTTAGGCCTTTTTTCGAAAAACCAACTATCGCCAGAGGAAGATACTAAATACTGACGTATGAAAAAATGTATATATTATTATATCTTAATTGTGAGTTTTAATCAAAATATCGGCGGAAGAGCCTGGGGTCATCCGGGTGAACGACATTGTTAAACGACGTAGGTATACAACAATTTTTGGTAAGGCGAAGGTTAAGCATCTCAATAGCATAAATTTATCGATAGCATTTTAATTGAACATTTGGCTATCGAAGGATGCCATCTCATCGATCGACACTTGTTTTGACTGTTTTTTGTTTACTAAAAGTCGAATTTTAACCATCAACCACTCTTCGTTTTCACCTGATGCGGCACCGTGCGACTTTCACCTATTCAAAAAATGCATTTGCCGATGAAAAAAAGCTTTAAGAGAACGAGGAATCCATCCAAAAGGCTTGTGCCGACATCCTGAAGGATATTCCGGTCGACGAACTAAACTACTCTTTATACATGTTTTTACATCATGCAAATCGCTGTATTGAGTCTAAACGGGACTATTAAAAAACAATTTAGTTTCGCCCAAAAAATTTTTTAGTATTATTCTTTTAAATGTTTAAGGATGAAAGACCTTTTTGCTAATGTGTGAACGTACATACGACGCATAGTGATTGAAAATGTTGACAAATTATAGGCCATGGGGGGGGTTCTGACACCCTAAAGCCCTCCCTTGGCTACGCCCCTGGACTACATACGCTTTCGAACTAATAAAGGTGATATCGCTTACAAATGAATCACAAATCACACTTAAGTCTTTTTATACATAACCCTGTCAGACAGACCTAACTGAAACACCAACACCTTGATGCAAAAATTGAATGCAACTAATACATATGCATTTCTTTCAAATTTTAAAATTAATTTTATTCTATGTTCAAACGTTAGCGAGAAAAGGAAGATTCAAGCAATTAATAATTTCTGTATGAGAGAATGAGATAGCGATGTACACATGGCACGTGCCACCAGATGTAAAACCTAACCTAAAAATAAAACAAACACGACCGCCAAACTTACGTGCGAGAATTTCAAGTTGAAGTGTAAATAAAAAGAATAATAATAATAATAGGAATAAACAGAAACAATGAGAAATTTGGTAAGCAATACGTTAGCTGCTCCTCTGTGTATATATTCTAACATTATTTTCTTTACAGATCCTAAAATGTAAAAAAAAACGTTCAAGACCGGAAAATACAACGACGAAGGTTTAACGCCCATGAAGAAGAGGATGACAGTGTCAGATTTCTTGTTTTGTTAAAACTGGAGGACAGTGAATGACAGCAAATAAATGAAAAAAATAAAATAAAAAACCAATACTTTTATATAAATGTGTCTTCTTCTTCTTATGACTACCCGATAGATCTAACTGATATTTCGGTTAGATGAACCCGATTTGTACGTTAGCCCTAACAAATATATACGTTATGACTACCTGGTATGTCTAACTGATATGTCGGTTAGATGTACCCAATTTGTGCGTTAGTCCTAAGAAATATATACGTTATGATTACCTGTTATGTCTAACCAATATATCCGTCATAGCTAACTAAGTGAGCGAGATGGCTATACGTTTTCCCAGTCTACAAAATCACATGTACACAAGAGTTTCCGTCAGATTTTTCACACGCTCTGAACAAATCTAACTGAAACTTTGTTCCGGACGCTAACGGATATATCAGTTATACACTATCAGTTATATAACCGGTTATATAACCGATAGTGTTCTTGTAGGGAAGCCACAGTTAGCAATGTGAAGAAAAGCTGAAGATTTAGAATATAATAGCTTCAATATTATATTAAGTCTTAATCATCTTACAAAATTTCTGGGTTTGAACACAATTTGTTTGCACTATCAATAACAATAAAATATTATTGAATTTTTTATTTCGTTGTCATTTTTATTTTCAGTTCTAAAAATTTAAGACATACAGACGCAAAATATACATTTTTTATGTGAACATATTTGGGCATACGTATAGAAATACATAAATACATAAGCTGTGCGACATTTGAATTCGAATTATTCTAAAATTCATTAACCGAAATACTTACATACATATTTCCTTAAAAAACTACAACAAAAATCGTAAAGGATGAACTGCTAGCGCAATCACAATCAGAAAAGTACGGGATATTTTTCGTGAAGCGTATTTTGCGTAAACTCTACAGCGGTCTCCCGTCAAATTTAGAAAAGTTCAGAAACTTCAGTTTCAGTGAAAACTGTTCAAAGGAAATTTAAAGAGTGTCCGCATCTTGGTCGAAAAAACCTCATGCTACTTTGCTACTTTTTGTATTAATGAAATCAGTGTTTTTGTAAATAAGGTATTTATTTAAGAATAGCCCGCCTCGTCGTATTTAAGCAAAAAGACATAGAATTTAATAGCAAATCTGAACTAGTTATTCCGCAGCCATTGAAATTTATTTTTAACAATTCCGGTTGAATACTTCAACAGTTTATACGAGTATACCTCTCACTCAAACAAATTATTTGATGTAATTCGTAGCAATGGAATTCCAACTAACTAGTTAACTAGATAGTTAACTAATTAAAAAATCTTAAATTCTTAAAATTTATGTCGATTTTTTGTGAGGGTAAACGTGTGGCACTTGCAAATTGCTAAATGTCAATTATCGAAAATTGTTTCTAATCGAAATCGATTTTTTTAATCCTCCAAATATTTCACTACGTAGAGAAAATACATTAAACAAAAAAAAAATCGGTTAGTGGAAATCAAGTGTGGCATAGTGTAGGTATATATGGACCCTGCCGGCAACTCAGCAAACTTTTAACGCACTTTAATCTAACTCATTCTCAACTAGATGTGGTTGATAGTTGGATTATTTTCAATGGAGCCAACTGCCTATTTTAACATTGCGATGGCCTCGGCAGTTGTCAATTGTCCGACTCTGCATGACTTTTCAATTAACTTAAAGTTAGTTATTTAAAAGTTAGTTAAATAGTTAGTTATCTAATTTATGGTTAGCTATAAACTAATTGCATTTCAGTTAGCTACATACAGCTTTATTTAAATCGGCTATAACTCAACTATTAGTTAATGCGTTGCAGTCAAATCTTTATCCATAAAAATGAACGTTTGTATGATTGTTTTTTGATCGTAAATTTTTTAATTTCCTTTTTTATTTGAAAAATATGTATAATACAAAAAATTATTTTCGATATCAAGTGACAAGTAAGATACACAAAAAGAAGCTTAACCTAAACATCAATAATATATACAAAATTGAATCTTTTCAATCAAAAAATTAATTATTTTCTTGCTTTGTATTTTCATGCTAATAACTACAATCTACAATTAACATTAAGATTAAGATTAAGTACAATTGCAATTGAGATTACAATTACATTTAAGATTTGTTACTATTTTTATTTCTAACGTATTCCGCATGGATATGACGTTTTTTTTTATAATTTTTAAGGCATTTCTTAAGAGGACGCCTATCCAGAACGTTAACTGAAATAATTTCCATGAGTGTTTGCATGGGCGTCAATTTGTATGGGGTCTACGGGAAAAAGGCTAAGAGACTTCAAAGCTTTTTTCCAAGTTTTAACAAGTAAGATATATTGAATACAAATATATTTCTCTCATTCTAGCATAAATAACTTTTTAAACAGATGCCTGTCGATCACTTGGCTGTAATGAGGTGAAAAAGGCTTAATAACGATTTCATAATATTAACCTGTATAAAGCATTAAATCGTTTAAGTTAGTTGGAAAAATGTTGAAACTTACTAACCAGGAGCATAGCGTGAACATAGTCATGTAGGGTGTTTTAACAATTTGTTATTGCAAATATTTGGAATATTTTTGTTTTGGTGGTATCACCTATACGTGAGTTAGTGTGTGGGAAAGATACATATTTTTCCCATTTTTAGTCAGAATTGTATAACATTTGGTTCATTGTTGTAATTTTGTGGTTTTATTGGCTACGTCCCTGATACTAATGCATATTAGTCAAATACTAAATTTCTAAAATAAATTTTTAAAAACTTACATACAGCTCAGGATTATCATCAGCATCCTCTTATTTTGGCTTCACTTAAATAATTAAAACTAAAGCAATCACTTGAAAAAAATATCAAAAATTTTTTCACAATGAACCTTTTTTAATTTAGTTTTACACTTCGATTTAAATTGATTTTATGTCACTGGACTGCGACCGCACGCACGACACTAAGCACTGATTATGACTTCATAATGCGCGAAAGAAAATGACAAATATGTAAGATGAAATTTCAAAGAGCCAAAAAACAAAGAGCAACTAACTGTTTTTTAAATAACTATGCCAAAAACACACGCATTGAATTTGGAGAAGTTCTGCATTACTTTGTAGTTAGCTTATAGTCAGATAATAAAATAACATAAGAACAAATAGCAATTCTTTAAAATATGCCAAAAAGCAACAAATACACGGCAAAGAATATGGTCGCATTGACTTTGGAAAGTTCTGCATTACTTTGTAGTTAGCTTATAGTTAGGTCATGCAAGTTAACTAGAAGTGAGTTATTTTCGTAGTCGACTACCGAATTGCTTGCAGGGGATGTACACACATCCACACACATACACACACACATACACACACACACACACAGATAAAGTTATATGCCATCGGAATTCAGTGACACAACAAGTAGCGAAGCACAGTTTTCTATTTTCTATCTATTTACAAGTACCATTGCATTTGTTACGTCTGCGCACTGTCGTAGCGACCTGTGTGCTTCCGGATACAGAACTATGAGGGTATTCCCTCAGCTACACTTGTGGATTCCTTTTATTCTTAATCTACCCTGGCTTTGCCATAGTTATCACAGCTTCTCAATCTAACGGAACTCCATAAATGTAGTTGATGGTTCTGTCAAATGAAAATATCCATTATTGCAGGCTACGTATATTAAAAAAAAAAAAAGTTATTTTTTAAGTCGAGTATTTTGGCAAAAAAGAAAGATGAAAACATGAAGTTTGCTCTCGGAAACGCTCTTTATTTCCTTCGTTCTCCCAAACGCTTTGACATTTCTCTTTATTTACATACATACGTTACACACAGCACACGTGGAGAGAACTTCCAAAGCACGGAAATAAGTTTTCGTGTGGGTGTGCAGCAAGGGATGAGATTTTACATTCACCGGTGAACCTTCTGAACCGATACCAAACGCAAGCAAATGTACATAGTTTCGCTTAAACAAGGTTATATTTGCAAAACTTTTAAGATAAAGATATACTATTAGAAATCTTATATAATATAAAAAACCTTAACTCATTGTAAAACACATTAACCAAATGTTTCCTTTGTGCGGTTTCTTACATTGGAAAGAGGCAAATAAGTACAAAGGTATAAAAAGCAAAAGGGCAAAATTAGATAACATGTTTTACAATTTGATTGTACTATGAAATTAAAGACGTACGGCGAACGAAAGCGTAAAGTCTTTCCACGTACATGGGAATAAATATTAGCTTCAATTGCGTATATTAATATACGTTTTTGTAAAGCACTGTAAACGATGAAATCTTAATTGTGCAATAATTGTTTAAACGAATAAACTAAACTAAAGACCGGCATTACAGTTATCTAGTATTATTGAAAAAGAATTTCATGATTATCAATTTGGTCTCGGACAAGTTAATACAGAGTCAAATAAATATATGTTCTGCTATTCAAACAGGTTAGTCCTCTAGCCCGAAGAGCTGCAGAAGAAGTCTAAAAAATTACTGGACCGATTCATCTGAGCTTTCGCAAAATGTGTTTTATTAAGGGGAAGGTTTCTGTATACTTTGCCGTTTTGGATAGGAAAGGGGCGACCTCTTACAATTACTTTTCAAGTTTAGGACATAGTGGATATTGTTTTTATGATCATTTGTACAAATTTAGTTTAGTTTGTACAAAATGTCTGTACACACATAAACAATAAACAATAACAGACTGAATAATAAGAATAACAGACTAATAACAGACTGTGAAGTAAAGATGGACCACAGTACACACATTTACCTAAGACTTTATTTAGAGACTAGCAGCGACCCGCGGCTTTGCACGCAAGTTTAACGTCTATTGGTCCAATAAAACAAGTTTTTTTCTTACAACTCTGTATGGGCGGCGCCACGCCCCCTTTATGCAATGCCAAAGTTACGCTGAAAATTTTAGACACAAAAAATCTGCCACGCCCCTTGTCCAACGCCCATAAAATTTTAGCAGTAGAATGACACATCTATGGGACGACAGCATACAAAATGCTATCCTTATTATTTTGAGGCTATTTCATATTAAACTTTTGGGTTGTATAGGAGGTGCCATGCCCCTCGTTCAACACCCACCCCATTCCATTGAAATTTTAGTGTCGTATGACCAACAAACAAGCAAACAAACAAACAGACATTAATTTTTATAAATATCGGTTTAGTGGACTCAAGAACGTGAGGGCCTTATATAACAATAGTACAGAAACAAGATTCTGTCCAGTATCATTTTTGAAATTGGAGTATTGAACCACAATTTAATGCACTTTTAAAATATTTGTCATGAATATTCCAGTATGTCCTAAAATGTAGCTGGAGTCTGCTCTTTTTCGAATTTCGATGTTGTGGCTCTATCTTACCGATGACGCGTTGTGACTAGGCCTTAAACTCCGGAATTGTATGTGGTTTATTTTGCATAGGCCAGAGATCTCGTGATCCTCTGATACCTTATACACGACCTAAGCACTCCTGCAGATAGGTGTGACCAACCTCATCTATACTTCTATATAAATATAAATTATTGTCTGTTGGTTGGTTGATCACACGACACTAAAACTCAAAAACTAGATAGCCGATTGAACTGAATCTTTCACAGAATGTTTGTCTCGACTAAACCTCGGTAGACCACATTGTATAAATACGACCCGACAAGAGGGCGTGGCACCACCCATACAACCTAATTTTTAATATGAAATATCGTCGGAATTCTAAGTTCTGCAGTATTGAAATTTTATATAGAGCCACCGTTTGGGTGTGTTGTTTCGCTGGTAAAATTCACGAGCTTTGCATACAACCCAAATTTTGTATATCCTTGGACACATATGTAGGTCACGAATGAGAGCGTAAAATGAGAAGCTGTGAAGAAAGTTCCGATCGCATGCGCATTGTGGGAAAAGCTCGACAGACTGTGTGCATCAATAAGTGAGCTAGTACCGCAATCCTACGAGCACCTTCTGTATGTGGTTTATTCTATGAGTATAACACAAAATACAATTTAAATTATGCGTAAAAGAAAATAAATAATTTCAACGACAACATTTTTTTTAGAAAATATGCCACGAAAAAGACGCTTTCAAGAAGTGTGAGAGTTTGTCAAATCAAATCAAATTTGTGTAGTGTGGATTTTCTCCACCACGATGCCAAAACTGCATCGTTGGTTTGACCAAAATATCCTCAATTTCATGAGAACTATCATCCTCATAACGGGCAATTTCTTTTCTAATAATAATCGTTATTCCATTTTTCACGCTCACAAAAAGTATTTCCGGAAAGTAGACCTGAAAATCTCCTTCTTGAAAGTAAAAACTACTTACGGAAATTACTTTCCATGCATAGTGTAACTGCTCGTGAAAGTACTTTCTGACATTTTAGACTTTCAATCGCATTCCTAAAGTACTTTACTTGCATAGTGTGACGGCACCTTAACAAAACTCAACCATGGCATAATTTTGTAGAGGGATATGGATATCAAATGGATTTAGTGTGTCACTGTGGTAAACATCGGCTATATACTTAGTAGGGACATAAATACGGTTACACATGTTTTATGCTATAAAATTAAAAGTAGTGAATGTTTTTGGGCTAATTTTTGTTTACATATTTATTGAGATATATATTGTATAAAAAAAGCAAACATTCATTCGAAATGTCCGCCTTTGGCCTTCACGCACGACTTAAGTCGGACTGGCCAATCATCAATAGCCACACGCACCTCGTCCATCGGAAAATTGGCCACAGCACGAATCAAAGCTGCCTTAAGAGAATCAATGTTGGGGTATATTTTGTGGCAAACCATGTCCTCTAAAACTGTCCACAATTTGTAATCGAACGGGTTCAAATAAGGACTGCAGAGGGCCATTCTTCAGAGGAAATAAATGTTGGTAAATTGTTTTGGAGCCAGGTTTGAGTCGTTTTAGCTTTATGGGCCGGCGCAGAATCTTGCTGTAAGGTCCGCGGCTGGTTTTGGAACAAAGAATGGTTAAGTGGTTTTACAACAGCTTTCAAAACGGTTTCTTGGTAAACTGTGGCCGATTTTTTGACCCCTTGTTCGCAGAAATGCAAGTTAGTGACCCCATCGTAAGAGACACCCCACTAAACCATGCCTGAAGCTGGGTGATGACCCTTTTCGACCCGTGGAATCAGTTCAGATGCTTCCTTATATGACCGTGCATACGCTCTCATTTTGCTTGTTAAATTTTTCCTGCACGGTAAAAAGTTTTTCATCGGTAAACAAGATTTTTTCTGTGCAAGTTCTTAGCGTGCTTCACTAGAAGACGTTTGCATTTTTCCATTCTTTTTTTTCTAAGCTGCAGTCAACAAATGTCCGGTACGGCTTTGAAAGCCCCAAGTCCCAAGTCTTTTTTATTAATTCGACTCATAGACTTTTGCATTTCTTTTGAGAGAGTATATTAAGCACTTATTGATATATGGAAAACAAAATTTTGTTATTATTATTTTTATTCAAAACTAGCTGGGCCCCGCGGCTTCGCACGCAAGCTCTCTTGTTTCGCCCGATACAAATTCTGAACCCATTGTTGACCCCGTCAGATTTTGATTTAAAAAAAGCATATGTCTATTATCTTTGATGTCAAGTATTTCCAAAAATTTTGAACTCAAAAGCCCTTTAAATCATGAGTTTTCACATTTAGTTTATCAGGAACATTTAGATTTTCTCAAAAAATGAAAAGCACATTTTAATTATTTCCCGATAGAAGTGCTTTTTGTCTAAGTTTGAAGTCAAAAGGACCAATAAATCGTATTTCTCCATACAAACTGTTAACCCATTGTTGACCCCGTTAGATTTTGATTTTCAAAAAAGTGAAAAACACGTCTCAAATTATTTCTCACTAAGAGTACTTACACAAAATTTGAAGTCAGTGGCCCCATTAATTCATGTTTTTTTACAGTTTCGCCATACAAACTTTTAACCGGTCGTTGACCCCGTTCGATTTAAATATTCGGAAAAAATGAAAAACACGTATCGAGTTATTTTACATTTGAAGTACTTTCACCAAGTTTGAAGTCAAAAGGCTCAAAAAAATTTGTTTCTCCATACATACTTTTATCCCGTCGTTGATCCAGTTGGATTTAGATTTTGAAAATAATGAGAATCGCGTGACCAATTTTTTTTATTTCAAGTATTTTTGATTTTCGAAAAATTATAAAATACGTTTCGAATTATTTTTGATTTAGAGTATTTTCAGGAATGTGTGGCTTACAACTCCGAAGCTATTCCATATAAAAGATTTGAGTTGTATGGGTGGAGCCATGCCCTCTTGTTAAATACCCCGCATTCCCTCATATAAAAAATTTTAGTTGTATGGGCGGTGCCACACCCCCTTGTTCAATACCCACCCCATTCCCTCTGTGGAAAGCTATGACTAAATGGTAAATTCGTACTAAGTTTCATTGATGTGCGACTAACAGTTATGCGGATAGTTTGGGTCAAACAAATGTGCCACGCCCCTTATCCAACGCTCATAAAATTTTAACAGTAGAATAATACATCTATGAGGCGACGCTTCACTAACTTTCAATGCTGTGCGACTTACAATTCCGAAGCTATTCCATTTAAAAGGAATGAATTGTATGGGCGGCGCCACGCCCCCATGTTAAATACCCGTCCCATTCCCTCTACCGAAAGATATGATTAACTGGTTGGTTCATACCAAGTTTCATTGATGTGCGACTTACAGTTCTGCTGAAATGTTGTATCATAAAAAATGTGCCACGCCCCTTGTTCAACGCCCATAAAATTTTAACGGTAGAATGACACATCTATGAAACGACGGTGCACCAAATTTCAATGCTGTGCGACTTACAATTCCGAAGCTATTCCACTTAAAAGATTTGAGTTGTATGGGCGGTGCCACACCCCCTTGTCCAATACCCACCCCATTCCCTCGGTCGAAGGACATGATTAAATAGAAAGTTTGTACCAAATTTAATTGATGTGTGACTTATGGTTCCAAAGTTATTGTCTAAAAATGTATTCTTGTGGTGCCACGCCCCTTTTCCCCGACATTTCTTTTTTTATAAACCTTCACGTAAACATTTTGAACAAACTCGCCGAAGGAAGTATTCAAGTTGGTCCAGTCGTTTTCGAGTTTTAAGCGGCCGAACGAACCACGTTTCATTTTTATATATATAGATGACGGCGTAAGCGTCACGCTTTGAAATCGCCTTATTTTTTAACTCACAAACGGGTGGACGAATTTTTCATAAAGTATAGAACTTGAAACAAAAAACAAACACATTTTATAATTTATGCTCTTTCATCTATGCTTTATTTTTTTATAAATCAATTTTTGTTGAAGTGGTGCAGTTTTGAAAAAAAGTCTCGATTTTTTGCCCTAAAATTGCCATGTTTGAACCAGTCTTCCTGAAATTTCTGCATTATCTTACAGTTTTCAGGAAATGGGCCATATTTCAAAGGGGTATGGACTAAGGCTTTCAATCCCGAAGCAGTGTGGATGCCCCGGAATTTCGGGACCTAAAAGTGGCAGTCCCGAGATCCCGAGATTTTTTGGGATTTTTCGGATTTCAATCTATACAACTTTTCCAGCAGATAATTATAGAAGCTAGTAACAATTTTGATACAAACACATACTTTTTTTGTTAAGCTGTCGTTGTCATGAATAGGTTCTTATTTTAACAAAACTTGTATGAAATGGACTTTGGACCTGTACTGTTAACAATTGAACCATGTAAAAGACACAATCGCCCTGAAGCGGCCAGTTTGGGTCAAAAGGTGAGGAAATGTGTTCCATCAGGATAATGCCAGGTTACACACGTCGATAGTGACTCGCCAGATGCGCCAGGAGCTTGGTTGAGGGGTTATTATACATCCACCTTATAGTTCGGACCTGGCACTCAGTGATTATCAGCTTTTCCTATCTATTGCGAATGATTTTGCTGATAAAAAGTTTACCACAAAATAAATGGAAACATCATAATGGAAATACCTTCAACATGGAAACGTTATCGAACAAAACGGTGCATATTTGACCTAAATCGAATCATTCCAAATATGCTAAAATAAGTCTTCAATTTCATGCAAATATAATGGATTTTATTTTACTATACCTTTTACATTTAATTGCTTGTCCTGACTGACTGATTTATCATCGCCGAGCCCAAACCACTTATACGTATTTTTTAGTTTTGCAAACCAAAATGTAACGGATCAAGAACGATCGACTTAAATGACAAAAATTTTTACAATTCTGGTTTGAATTTCTACAAATCAAAGTCTGGCAGGTTTAACGCATTGTTATAAGTGTGTCTGAAAAAACATAATTTAATGGGCTTATTGGCTGCAAACTATACGTGTTTTTAATTTTTTTTTTAAATCAAAATCTGCCGTAGTCAATAAATGGTTAAAAGATACGTGATTTATTATGATTATTGATTTCAGACTCGAAAACTTTTTCAAATCAGAAATATTTTTTGTATGCATGCTTCTCAGTTTTCGAAAATCAACATCAGACCGGTTAAAAGTTTAAATAGAGAAACTTGATTTAATCGGCAGATAATACCTTAAAGTGAGTAAAGACTACATCAATGATGTCATGAAATTCGTGCGTTTAAAAACGCCGGGTACTGCTGGTTCATAATATGCATGTTGAAGAAAACATTAAAAATGCGTTAAAGCCTTAACATGCAAATGTTGAGTATAGAAAAAATGCATGGATTTTCGTGCTGCAAATTTTAATGCCTAAAAAGTAGATGATTTTTCATACCTCAGTTTTCAGTTCTCAGCTAAGTTTGCTCTCTTCCATTTTTTTGTTCTAGAAAAAGGAAATGGGAGAATTTATTTGATGTCACTTCCACGAATGAGTTGTTGTATTGGTTTATGTGTAAAACCATACATTTTTGCATTGCAACCCAAATTATTATTCCATGTAAATGCACGATTTTCTCTTTACTGTACCGTGGGGCGACACATACCTATTCCTTATTTGTGTCTATGAAAGGATCTCAATTCTGAAAAATTCATTAAGAATGGCAGGCATTGTATTGTTTGCAATGAATGGTACAATTTTAAAGGTCTTTTAAAACTATTGTTGTTAATTTTCGAAGATTTCCAAATAAGATATATTAATTTTAAGTGTTAACAACTGTTAGAAATTTTTGAAGATTTCCTTATCTCCATACAAACAAGGCGACCGTCAAATTAACCCTCAAATGCACGAATTATTTTCACGTTTGCTAAATAAAAATAGGTTTTTCTTTTTAACACAGAAAACCATTGAAAAGTGAATTAAATATTAATAAACTAATAAATATGAGCTAACAGATTTCGAATGTGTTTGTCGTTTCAAAATATTATATCGGGGTTTAATTTGAAGATATACACAAATATGTTAGTGTGCCTAAAGGCATCAATATGCATTTGAGGGTTAAGTATTTTTTTGCTTCTGTTTCCAAAATTACAAGAATATTACTAGGTAGCGTTTTGTATACAAACTAAACTAGCCTAGGGTAGTATAATAGGCCGTTCTTGGGCGCAGTCTACTACTTAGGCCGCAATTAAAAAGGTACTATGAATCCATAAAGTTTCTACTAAAAGTGAATATTTTGAATGTTTGTCTTTTGGTTACGTTGGCCTAATTACACAATGAAACCCACATAAGCACCTACCTCGTTTAAGTAACCAGCATTTGTAAGCACTATTCGCTATATACGCTTAAGTACTCCACCCGTATCCACTCCACTCCACTGAGTATGTTAAGTATATTTTAAAATCCTAATATCCATATCCTAAATCCTAATTTGCATCCTAATATGTACACAAATAAAAAGTTGAACTTTTGAAATCCTGATTCGAATGGGAAACTTGCTCCACAGTACCTACCACAAAGGTGCCACAATAAATAATAATATTTTAATAATACATATATATGACCTGAAGTTGTACAACCATGTACAAACATATAAGCACTCAAAAAGACAGATGTATAAATGAGTGTGGCTCCACATATAGTAAATATGTGTCTACGCGGCGCACACAATGTTACGACCGCATTACGTTTGCGTGTACTATTAAATTATTCATATAATTTTAAATGAAAACAAACTGACGCAAATATTTGGTTCTGCAAAGTATTTTCACGAGTGCGCGCTCTTTACCCGGGATGTATATTTGTTACAAATGTTTGAAGCGGCTTGAACCCCCAACCCTTCTTTCGTGCGCTAGTCTTGTATGCACTATATATGTACATATGCACACCTACTTTTGCACGCCGTAACTTGTTGAACTTACAACATAAATACAAAAAAAATAAAAATATTTTTTTTTGTTAAAACAATGTGTTCTTTTAATACAACTACATTGGGGTTTCCCGCGGCTTCGCTTACGTCGATTTCGTAATTAATTTATTTAAAGTATCTGAAAATTTATTTAAAATATTACCAAACATTTGAGTTATATTTATTCTTTGCAAGGTTTTCATGCCGATTACTCGTCCAACACCCATACAATTCTTCCGGTAGAAAAACTTGACTACGTACACCAAGCTAAGAAACCCATAATTCTAAAAATATGTATATCTGTCTAAAGATATATATATAGATAGCAGTTATAGTGATGTACATTTTCAGTTTATTTTTCTAATGAAAGATTACCACTAAGCAGGAGCGTAGCTAAGGAGGGTTGGGTGTCAGAACCCCCATGGCCTATAATTATTAAAAAATTTTAATCACTATGCATGGCAGGGGCATTGCCAGAACTTCGTCATGGAGGGGTTTAAAACAAAAATGTTTTATATACCTATACTTATACCTATACTTATGAATATATTTTTTAATTGCTTTTAACTTGAACCTGGGTCCAAAGCTATTTCATATTCACCTTCGCCATCAGTTTCGGGAAATGAGGGCTTAAGGGGGTTGTACAAAGTACCTGCCATACTAAAAAACGTTTTTAAAGATCAAGATTTCTAGCTTTTTATTATTTGAAAAGCTTAAATTTCGCCAAATAGCCATTAAAAGTTTTTTTGCTTTTAAGGTATTGTGGGATTGAATGTTTTGCGTGACACTACAAGCCTTCAATTGTATTTGTGTGTTGGTTTTATTTTTCCATTACATGGAGGGTGGTAGTAAACTGCAGTTTTTCTGTATTCCAATGCCGTTTGTGGGGCCTTCCTTTGGCCGGTCTTCAAAAAAATAACCCTCATGGGAGTAACTAAGGCATTGGGATCAATAAAGTGTTTACAGCATTTTTCTATTCGAACCCTTGATGCGCGGTCGGTCGCTCCTAAGCAATGCCTTTTATAATCGTAACTTCGGCTTCGCGGCCAAAAGTATTTCTGCATTCAAATACCTTTTGTGTGGCTGGCCTTCGGCCGGGCTTCAAAAAAATAACCCTCATGGGAGTAACTTGGACATCGGAATCAGTAAAGTGCTTACAGTATTTTTGTATTCAAATCCTATCATTGTAAAAGATCGTGCCTAAGCAATAATTTTCATAAGCGCCATTTCGATATTCGCACATTCGATATATATAAAAAATCCAAACTTTAAAAACTTATTTTGGCCAAAGAACCCGGTCACAGGAACCATAGTGCATCGGTACAAAAATCGAAGAAAACGTATGCAAATCGTTGTATGGAATCCGGAGGGAAATATTTTTAATAAAATGAATAGATTTTGCTACAAAATTGTTTATTGTTTTTAAAAAGTCCTGTTTACTTTGGAACGCACTTTGTGAAATTAGAAACTACAATATTATTACATTAAAAAGTATACTATCAAATAATGTATTGATTTTGTAACTTTAAGTAAATAAGAAAGTGAACGCACATCCATTGTAACACACATTAAAAAAATCATATGCATTGGTATAAAAAATATTTTTTGGCAGTACAGTGGAATGAAAGAAAATTAAGACGCCTGTTTTTGGTTTAAGCCATTTCGTCTGAAACATGTTCTGGAATGAGGTCCACATCTTTATGTATGAAGACCGAGGCAAGATCAATACGTTGACCTTCGCTTATGGTGTTTCTGGAATAGTTATTAATAAATCTTAAAAAAGGAAAACGACCTTTTATTTGTTGCTGTAGTTACTGATAAAATACATAAAACGTTGATCAGAAAATAGACTTTCGAAAACGCAACAGGATCAAATTCCTGATCTCCAAAGTATGCTACGCATTTTAAACAGTTTAAAGGTCAAAAAATACATTTCTGCTAGTGTGGTAATGTATGTAGTATGCGAAGTGATTAAACCGGTTAATAAGCTGTGTGGGTTTAAACATCCAAGCCCTCCCTTGGTTAAGTAGTTTGCTAAGAGATCGTCTTAACATGTGCTGCATTCTCTGAAGAAAATATGCTCAAATATGCGGTGCTCAAGTTCAAGAACAATATTCGGTGCGAAATGAAGTCGCATTTATAAAGCCTGGTAGAGTCCCAGCTCTCGAACTATTTACCTATTTTCATATCCACCTACTAACGTATTACTGCCACATTTCCGTTATGCTATCTTCCATCCCTCATTAATGGCAACGACAGCATTTGTTTTAAGGCTTCGAAATATTATCTTTTTTGTTCGCTGTTTCCGCTGTTTTATTTCTACTTAAATGTGTGTATGTATGTATGTTATATATGTATGTATGTATACATCACAATGCATATTACCTATATACATATGTACTCGTATAGCAGGGTGGAAGTCAGCATTGTTGGTTGTAAAACTTCAGGCAACATTTTTGTATCAAGCACTTCAAGTAAAAAAAACAAAGAATATATGAATGAATTTTGAAGCGAAAAAGAAAAATTGTTGGGTAGTAAGTATATGTACTATATCTGACAACTTAATTATCTGTCTCTCGGATGGTAGGCAGATGAGATAAGCACTAGTAAATGAGTATGAAAATGATGAGTAAAAGTAAATAAATAACCTGTAAAATTGTATGTGCTTGTAGACTTTTAAGTACCAGTATTAGCGGACTGCCTCGAACAACATAGAGAACCACCCAAGCTTTTAAAAAATTGATCTTACCATCGGATGAAAAACGAAAGATCAGTAAACCATTTGAGAAATGCTGTTTCATTTTTATTTCATTGTTTAAATAAATATGTAATTGCATTTATATACGTCATAGAATTCTTGATGCGATTCCGAATAAACAGAGCAATAACTCTTTTCGAAAGTTTCGCCTTTTCCTACTGAGAACAAACGCCAAAATATGTCTTCCATTTGTTAGGGTTTGGTTCAGTTGGGGTTCTAATCTTCCGAACTGCAGTATCTTCAAGCATCGCCCAAGCACATTTGCATTTACTTTAAATATCACATGCATATCATATCAATATCTGGGAAATGCCTCTGACTTATAAACAACAAAAAAATGTATAATTTATAATTTCGTGACATTATGATTTGTCCATTTATAGCAATAAATCACAAATAATTGTACTACATGACAATGGATGACTACCCAAACAATATTTAAAGTTTTCTGGTGCAGCAAGGAGCAGATTTCGCTGAACACGGATTGAGCTGAAACACGAAGTCGAAACAACAAGCTACATAAGTTACTCGATTGCTATATCGGAACAAACATTGTAAGAGTTGTAGCAATGTGTAATTAAATAATTTACTTTCAAATTATACATTGTTTCACTGTGTTTTGCAACCACGTTTTATACAAAAACCAGTTGTTTCGCGCGGCTTCTCTCAGGTCGATAACATTCCCCTTATGATTTGAAAATGCAATATGAATACTCAATATAAAGATACTGAATAATTGAGTTATTATATAATTGAGTTTATTTGGTGCCGATAAATCCGTAAACCCTTGATTAACACCCGTTAAAATCCAGTAGAAAGATACGACTAAGAAACGATTTCGTTCAAGTTTCAATGCTGTCCGTGACCAACTGATCTGAGCTTGGCCAACCTCCATTAGCATAATTGAGTTATTATATAATTGAGTTTATTTGGTGCCGATAAATCCGTAAACCCTTGATTAACACCCGTTAAAATCCAGTAGAAAGATACGACTAAGAAACGATTTCGTTCAAGTTTCAATGCTGTCCGTGACCAACTGATCTGAGCTTGGCCAACCTCCATTAGCCCATTGTGTCTCAATAATACTCAAAAGCTTTTAATATGCTAGTGTAGTGCGCGGGGCAGGTTGGTATTTCAAGTGGGTGAGGCCGGTCACATAATCCAGCTTTGCCTCAATGGAACACATAAATATTTAACAGTAATATAGTATAACCCATTTCTATTAATGTAATGGGCGTGACAGGGAGACGTGACTAACCTTACTTCAGTCAGTCTGTCAGTCAGTTAGGACAAACAATTATGTGTATAGAGATATACACTAGCGGAGTTCACTCATCATAGCATTTTAATAAAAAGCTGAATAGTTGCATACATATATTGTCTTACAAAAGTATACCTTTGTTGATTTCTGTCAACCAGGTGGGGATGGCAGGGAGGCGTATCAAGTGGGCGAAGCCAATATTGTACGGCTTATGCGTTCCTCCGATGAAAGACAAAATCATTTGATATCAATATGTACAGACAAGTGTTGTAGCTTTGGTTTGTAGACGTGGCCGATTCTATATAGTATATAATTATCGTCATACAAAAGTGTACCATATGTCACCAGCGCGAAATCTGGCAGCACGGTTTCCGTTTTTGATATGTTACAGTCAGTCATTCGTATTCACTCGTGTCGATCGCGTCGTTTGTAGTCAATAAAAAAATCAATAAAATCTCTTCGAATCTTTCAACTCGGAAATCGTTTGACACATATTTGAGTTTTGTTACTATAGTGGGCATTTGAGGTGGGCGTGGCTAGTCTCATATGTATTATTCCCACACAAAACAAATTGTTTGATATTTGTTCCAATTAAAACCACTAAATTCGTGATTGTAGCTCAAACAAACAACGTCACATTAGTTCTTATATAAAAATATAGATAACATATAATAATAATGCACAACAATTAATGCATTTTAACTAATTTATATTCCTCATATCCAACCACATGCCACAAAGACAAAGTTGATATTTATATTTTTTGAACTATCTTTTTACATGCAGGTATCCGATTTCTTTGAGAATTTGTTATCATCGATTCCTTTACTGATATGCCTTGCATAACGGAAGTGAACAATAGCGATGGAGAAGACAATAAGCACCTGTTAGCCTTCCGTTCAGCTTTGTCTTTCCAATCGGAAGAGCGCACAGGAACGTGACGTGCAGGCTGATTGCTTGTAACATATTTAACAGGCACGAATCAAAATATCGAATTTCCATCTCTTTGTCGACTTACACCTTTTATTGCCATTCGCTTTTTTTTTTGCCTATATATCGGAAGCGTGCTGCATTGAATTCAATCGATTGTCGACTTTGCGGTGCGCGCAATCGCGAGGGACCTCGTCTCTCTCTGTCTCCTGCGTCCAAGTGGAGGTGATCCCATCAAGTACATTTATAATGTGTCGTATTCGCAGAAAAGGAGGCATTTACATATACATATAGCGATTTCGATTTCGAGGTCCCGGGATTACTTAAATTTTCATTGGTCGAATTATGTTTAAATGGTTTTTATGCGTGCGCCACTGTACTGTAACTGGCCCAACAGTCCGGTAACAGTATTAAGGTTTGGCATACCGCAACGTATAGAAACGTATGGAAGTTTATTGTATACGTATGGGAATTTATGGTTTGAATTGAATTCCTAGGCTAATCCAGAGCTGTGGGATTAATTTTTTGAATACCGAAAATCTCAAGATTAAAATATGGTCAATAATTGGCATCCCTAGTATGTTTATATATATATTTTTGTGTGGCTTTTGCCGTGTTATGCATTTTCGTAAAGAGTCCGTAAACGGTGACGCTCTGCTGCGCTTCCGCTTCTTCTCCTCTCGGAGCTTCAACTTTTCCAATGATGATAAGCTCCCGTTCCGATTGCCCGTGTCTTTGGTATTGTTTTGCCACAACAAGTATGAATTTGATGTTACGTGTTCACTCGCTGGGTTGTTTCCTTCTTACAGCCACAATGAGTAGTGGTGCGACGCATGTTGAGTGTTTTTATACCGCAGGGCATTCAATTACCGCTCCGCTTTGTGCGAAGTTCATTTGGTAAAGGTGAAAATCGTCGTTGTAAAGTGATACTGAAAATACCTTAAGAAATACGGGATTCACACAATTCGATTGCCGCTTGTTGTTCCTTACCTGGTGCTTTATGTAGACGGATGCTTGTGCATACATATGTACATAAGTATATTTTCATCTACACATGCATATGTGGAAGAGCTTGGTGGCATGTTTGTTTCGATAAAGCGTGGTGCCAATTTTTTTTTCGGTAGCAGAATTAAGTTTTCTAACGGAAATATTATATTTACTAAAAAAAAGAATAACTGTCTGAATTGTAGAAGCTACGTTAAAACCTTGTACTTGTTGTAAAAATTCAAAAAATCTTGTGACTTAAGACCTTAAACAATTTTTTTTAATTTACTTGGATGAGCTTGCAAAGCTAGTACAGTTTGCGTGGAAATGCTTTGGATCACAAATAACACTTTATTTTCGAAGAGACGGTAGACAACAGACAAGTGCTGTCCCCTCACAACGCACCCAACGAAAATCATGTTGCGTGCGACAGGATAGCAGTTGGGCGCATTCAGAATTTGAAATGTTGCTGGCAACGTGCCCAAGTGGAGAAATTTTGCATTAAAGTACAAACGAAGGGAGATAGGCAGATTGTAACTGCTCGCCTAGCTAAGACGCAGTTGGGCGCGACACAAGTGGCCTCTTCATGGAATGCATCAGTATTCTCCACAATGCATCAGTGTTCCTACGATCGCACACCTAGACAGTCGAAATTATGCTCTATGTTCTGATTTGTTTCAACTCCTCTGCTAATAAAAAATGCAATGCCGCTGCCTTGTAAATGTTATGTGCGAAAGAAGTGTAAGCATTTTGTAGATTGCTGACATCTTTAGTGGCACTTGCAGCCCTTTGACGCAACCCAAACCCATTAATTCACTGTTTCCACTGTTGTTAAATTAACAGTTTCTGTCTCGATTGTTTTATTTCGACAGTTTTGGTCATAACTTTCAGATCCTTTTGTGTTTTGTGGTTATACTTAGTACGAGCTAGCGTAAGTGACAATTATATAATTATCTAAAGAATATATTTTTATAAAATGAATATCGATATACCTAATTATTTAATCTAGACGCTGCAAAAGGATTTCACAACAAACCAACAAAAGATTACAACACACTAGTGTCCGACCGAATATTCGTCTTCGGCTTCGGTATTCGGCTTATTCGGCTAATTTTAAATCTTCGGCTTCGGCCAAAATAGCCGAATACTTTAGCCGGAGGTTTATGCCTTTTGCACATCAATTTGCTCTGTTTCGAAGTATTTTTTCAACTATCGGGTTTTATCGATATTTCCGAATCAAGATTGCGATTAATAAAAATGATCTCTAATCAGCTATTTATGTCAATTGAATTGTAAGATTTCAAATTTCCAAATTTATATATCTATATCTATATATATATATATATATATATATTTATATGCATATAAATGTTTAATATATATATAGATCATATATATTAAAATTTCTATATAATATAAATATTTAATATGCATATAAATATCTATATATTATACAAAAAAAATTTCAAGGTTTATAAATAATTACGCACTTATTAAACATTTATATATATATAAAGGTTCATTTATATATATATAAAGGTTATATATATATATATATATATATATAGATATATACATATCTTCGGCCTAGTATTTTAATTATGCCGCATATTCAGCTTCGGCTTCGGCCAAAAATCGACCTTTAGTCGGACACTACAACACACATTACAACTAATTAAAAAATAATAAAAGATATTGCTATTATTATTTTTAGTTATCCCTAGCACACTGCGTGTAGTTATTTTTCTAGTGGAAACGCTGCTTCATTTTAAGAATGTTTTATATAGGTTTGTGTTGAAAATGCTACAAAATATATTACAAAAAAAATAGAAAACCATGATTCGTGTGTCAAAAGATCCCTTCTGTATTGTACCTGTAGACATTAAACAACAGTAACTAACAGCAAACCATTAGTAGCGGAGGTAACAATACATACATGGCAATTGCAACTGAACCCTACTTCCGTTGCTAGCTCGGTTCGAGTTTCGTATACTGTATGGAAGGGCGAATGTAAATTAGCCATTTTACAGAGTAACTGGAAACTATAGTGTTCAAGCTCACGAATTTAAGTAAACATCTTGAACACAGCTTGAAATCTTAACTCACGATCACACGCTTTGTATTTATATACTCGTGAATGTAACTAAAACTAAATACTCCGCGGGTCGTAAACAAAATGTTTCAATTTTGAATTTATGTTTTGAATTGAATTGCGTTAAATCGACATGTACTAATGCGTCTAGCCATATTTACATCTCAAGTGGCTGAACTGACTGGGTTTGAATGTCTGCAACGTCCAAAGGTCGCGCAGCTGCATTGTGTATTTGGAACAAGGTTAATGTTACACTCTTCAAGTGGTCAGTTTCTTCGGAAGCCTTATAACGCGTGCGCGTAGGTATTAATGATTTTGGAAAAGTATTAATAATAGGGGAGGGTATCTGTACGTATGCGTTCTGGGATGGATGATATCTGCTATGTCGCGTGGCTTGTGACGACAGCCTTATAAAACCACTTCAATGCATTATATTGCAATGACCTCACTTCGGCCTGTGCGTAGGGTTGTGCTAGTCTGCGATTAGACAGGCAACTCGATTCAAAAGGAAAATTAAAAAAATTAAACATATGTTTGGCAGTAAAAGTCGATGGCTAACTTTATCTTCATACCGTCACAGGATTTAACGAAATCTGTTTACACTGACACTAGTACCTAGTTGCCACTGTTATTTTGATTTTGAAAGTTAACCCTTGTAAAATTGTTGCAGCAAATAAAAAGTGAAATTATTTTAAATTGCATAATTGGTACTAATCGAGTTACAACTTATATGGAACCAATATATGAATGACTCATGTGTGTTTCTCATGCTAATATGGTCCCTAATATCTGCAGTACTAAAAGTTCCAACAATTCGACCCTCTGCTCGTTACGGTCCTGCATTTTACTGGTCAGTAGGAGTATTTTTTTTTGCAGCTGCTATTTTTCTGTTAGGTAATATTTTATCCCTAGTTTACGGTAAGGCACGCTTTCCTTTTTACCAAAGTGCTGGGGTTGTCTTGCATAACTGACTGTCCTGCCCATGTTGTGTGCGTTCAATATTTACCAGTACAGTGCTCAGGCGATTTTGAAATAACGTCGTTACCAGTGAAATCACCAGATGGCAAGATCGTTATTACTACAACATATTAACCAATATGTAAAAAACTGGCAGATGTGTTTGGTGTATTTTACATATTTACATGGTAAAAGTTATTTTTCTAGTAACGCTGCCCGTAAGTATATATGTAAGTATATATTTTTCCTCAACGGACTTAACTTTTAAGCCTCTACCCAAGAACATTAATGAATCATTTGGGTCATTCAAATTAAGATTCTTATCTTTTATTATCAAAAACAAATGCTTACATTATCTTTGGTTTGACATTTAAGACATAGCAAGTGTTAAAGCGATTAATCGGCATTTGTTTGATTTCTGATAAAAATATTATATTCGGCTTGGGTTCGATTATTATTATTAAATTATTATAAATTAAGAATTTCATTTCAAACTGGTATGTGCGAAACTTGTTGCAACTGTAGTCTTCATACTAAAACTAAAGGCTGATGTTAAATGGATCTGGTCAACCACTGTAGATTGTTCCATGAAAATTAACCCTCTACTGTGCACTTTCAACTTTCAACTGATAATATTGGGAAACATGTGATGCTTACAGCCTTGCAACATTAAAGAAATGACAACTTAATTTATCTAAAACATGCCCTAAAAATTTCATTAAAAAAAATGAATATTAATGTGGACTTTTCTAGGTTTTTGTGGACCGTGCCTTAAGGCCGTATGGGCAGTAGAGGGTTAAAAAATGCGCCACAATGGGCGTAATGTAGGACACAAATAAGTCGATGGAAAAACAAATTTTAATAATTGGGCATTTGCCCATCCTGTTCTATGTGCAATTTTCGAATGCACTTACAGTTTTATGCCGTCCAAACAAAATTAATTTGTATCAGTAAATAATTTGAATCGATAAATTCAGAAATTAATTTTTCATAATTATTTTTAAGCGATGATTTTGCAAAAACGGTTCACTAAAATTGTCCAAAAATGAAAGACGAAATGGGAGTTCATATAATAGGAGCAAAAAAATATTACTCAATTGAATATGATGAGCCTGGAGAATGTCCATTTGCATTATTGTTTTTCAACTGTTGCAGCAAAGTCGCAGTTATTGATTTATTGCGGAAGGAGTGGAATTAAAGGCTGACTAACTAACTAACTAGGCTAAATTTATTTGTTAGACTCACTACCAAGGTATATGTAAAATATGTATCCCAACACACAATACTCGTAAACTTTTGGGATTAATTTAATACCATTATTTGAGCCGAAAATCTGGCAGTTAATGAAATTACAGTACTTGTATATGTATGTACATAAATGCTATTGAAAATTAAAATCATATAAACCATGCCGCAAAACTTAATAGTTATGAAGCTACGACGTATTCCTTCATTGCAATGTCATTTTTGACAATTGTGTTTTGAAAACACTTACATATTACATTATTCATATATGTTTCTCAGATGCAAATTAGGTTTTCTTTTTACTGCAATCAAAACTTATTTCAATGTTTTATTATCATCATATTCTAAAGGGAAACATTTTGGAAATGAAATGTCAAGTATTTGGTGGTGCGATATGCCAATTTTGGAAATACTGGTTGATTGCGTATTCCTTTTAGATACTTCATGCTTTCATTTGGGGATGAAACGTCGTACACCGCGGTGTGGCCCCGTACAAGAAATATGTAATTGTTGATCATTGAGTCATGTGTTATGGTTGCTATTGACGGAATGGCCTGCAAACAGAATACCATACACACTTCCTGACTGTTGCCGTCCTGGCTGCGCCAGTCACGGAAATCCGACTAACAACTATTCTTACTTGCGTGCGTATGGCATTGTTCTCACCGCTCATGTCCTTTTACGTATACCGAAAGAGCAACAGACTGTAACCGAATCACACAGTGTTCGGGCATAACGCAATAGCTGTGTGTAGAAAACGAGTTCGCTTGTTAGGGCTGATAAGCGTCATTATGATTACATTCGGGGCATTTGTACTCGTGCTTCGACGCTCATTGAAAACCAAGTTTTCACCCTTATAGAGCAACTGGGGGTTGAAAGCCATGCGCCAAAGCGAGGGAGAGCCTAATGAGCTGGGAATAGTTCCGTTTCCATTCAGTGTGTAGTTCCAATTTGCCTGTGTTCCGTGCGATATTGAAAAGGGGCGAATGCCATATAAAAGGCCACACATCGACTTCGGCCATTCTTATAAGCCTCCAAGGGTTGCTTACGTTCGGTTCGCATTTCTCTTCTATCTTATATAACATTCTCTTGTACGGATCCTTAAGTTTTCCCTCAATCAATTCTAGTTTCATCTTAACTTTAACTATTTTTTTTCTATTCGACGGGCAATTAAATGCAAACTAACAAATATCGAAACCACGAAAGTAAAAAATATAATTAAACGCAAAGAGGAAGAAACGCTTAAATATTCCACTATCGCTCAACCTTTGCATTTTTCAACTTTTACACTTCCCGTTTCTTTCTTTTCTCGGCGTCGGGTATTAAGTATCGAAAACGAAGGAAAATGAAATACAGTGCTGTGTGGCGGATTAAAAATCGATATGTGCAAGAGCCAAGTGAAAAGTTTAGTGTGAAATAATAAAATTCAAACTACGCATCCAAGATATTTCACAATCAGGATTACTTATGGTTATTGGAAGAAACAAAAATATGTGGAACAAAATCTCAAAAAAATTATAAATAAATCTCAAAGAAAAACGACACAATTTTTAGAAATGTCAGCCAAACGGATAAGAACAAAACATCTGTGCGGCAATAACGAAATTCACAAATACTTTAAATTCAAATAGTTTGCAATAAGTTAAAACATAAAAAAACTCGAGCATCGCCCACCCACTGCCGTAAATACACCAACGCAGATCACGTCTCATGCTATCCGTTTAGTTAAAGCCATAGAAATATTTCGTCGAGCTCACAAACCCATAGAAATTAAAATCGTTCCTCTTCTGCTTCACAACCAGAAAGAAAGGAGTAATCCTTTTAGAAGGTGCCACTTGCTTTAGCTCGCTCGAAATAAACATTTCACAATTTTGCAACTTCGCTCTAAAATAATCTGTCCCTTTGACGACTTGACGCCTGAAAATTGAGTTGGCCATCTCTGATCGAAATTGTTTTCTCTCATATTCGGAAACTGCCTTAATTCTTACACTGACCCCTTGTTAACATGCCACGCTGTTTGATGGCTAAAAAATGGAAGGCATACCCTTGGCCGGATCGAACTGACGATTCATCAATAGCAGCAAACACAACGAAAACAAACAACCATTTAGAACAAGTACCGGATATAAATATTCAGATTACGCAAAAAACGGAACTACGCTCTTCAATACTCACTTTAAAATCAACTGAAGTTAACGAAGCGAAATCACGTCGCTCGACTATAGACGACGACGAAGAGATTGATGTGGTGGGGGACCATGTTAACGCGGCCTCTGCGACAAATATAACCGACAACTCTAACAGCAGTAAAAACGAAAAGAAATCTGTACTGTATTCAATAACAACTTCCAGCGGTACAACGCCTTTAGCAACGTGCTGGGGTCCATCTTCACCAACAGCAGGCACAACAGCGCCGAGTCCGCCACCCCACTCACCGGAAGCAGCAACACGTTGTTCCACTACTTTATACAATGGTGAGTTTAAGCATCGTCTTGATAATATAATCCGCTCTCAGAGCCCTGGATGCATTTTCAATAACTTTAAAAACTGTCTTTAGCTTAAGCAAATTTTTGAGCAAGATTGTTTCACAGCTTAGGGGCCTTTCAAGAATATGGAAACAAGCTTATTCCTAGTACAAGGTTTTTACAAGAATTCAAATCAAACTGAAAGCGACATCGATTATACGGCGCGCGATTTTTGAACTCTTGTCGCTACCGAAAACTGATCACACTAACAAGAAACCAATAACAGTCATGATGGTTGGTGAGCTCTCAAGGGTCATTGCCTCTTAAGTACTTAAGTACTTTTGAGATTAAGAAGAGAAAGAAAATGTACTTCAGAAATATGCAGAAGAGGCAAGCGTTTGATTTTCAAACCGTAATTAATAAACCGCAATGCATTTTGATGGATGGATTGACAACTCTTATATTGCTTTTGGTTGCTCAGCAGACCAAATACGTCAATTTTGCATATTAACCCTTTCAATACTGCGGGGATATATAAGTCCCAGATAACGTATTCGCTTTTAAAGTGCTGGGATGGGACTAAACAGTAGTCTGTAATCAGTACTTCACAACACTTGTTTTGGTTAGCATAACTTAACTAATTCATACTTGGTATACGTTCAGAAGTGTAAGCGTGCTCTTTGTGCATAAAAAAAAAAAAATCTGAAATTATGTAAACATCTTCTTTTACTTATTTACAGCACATTTAGTTCAATTATACAGAAATATCTTCACTGGCCAAAAGTCGTATTGAAAGGGTTTACATACCCATTCAGCCAAAAATGGGTTTCGTCGTTGAAGAAAGTATTCGGTAAAATTTTTGTTAGGCCCATTCACAAAAAATGCGTCACTGTGACAGTTCAGTCTGCTCTAGTTTGTGAGTGAGTTGCATTTTATACACTTATTATACACTTATGGACCAAAGTACTTGCGCAAAATCCTCCACGTAGTCGAGTAACACAACCCTATTTGCTGTGAACGGTAACGATCTTTGTTAACACTAAAAGCTACGGCAATATTTTACTTTGTACGCACTCTACGCATACAAGGTAAGGCTTGAGGTGAAAAATTTCTAACAGAGCACGAATTTTGATAATGAAATTCAATGATTTGTACATATGTATAACATTTTAATTTAATATAGATCTACCAAATACAACGCCATAAAATGTGTTACAATACAAAAGTTGTAAATGTATTTAAAAACAACGATAACATCTAGACACCGCTATTCTCTTCTCTATTCAAATATAGTAGGGTTTAGTGTTTTGGCAACATGTATTTCTGAATGCAGGCATTTTAACACTAACTTTATTCCCGATCAAAGCCTCATCACATACAAATGTTGTTGTAAATTTAGGAATAGTGCTAATTTGACTGTAATTTTTAAGAATTCTAAAAGCGACATTTAACACATTTAGTGGACAAGTGTTGTCCCGTGGTAAAACTTCGACCATTTACGCGCAAAAAGCAACTTCTGAATGCTACTAATAATTCCCGAACACATTAACGACGGCAGTAACACGACCATATCTGTCAAAATATTGAATCAGAACGTTCCTATGGAGACGAATGTTTTGACGACTGCGCGACTATACAACTTCGGACCACAGTTGTAGCTGTCACCAACCCTAGAACTATTTCTTTTTCGTAGGCGACAAACCCAAATCATTTCACACCACTCACTCAAAACAAATTATTTTGTTGCGTTCTTCTTCCTTTTTCTGTGTGCTTTGAACAACAAAACATTTTTGTGATTCTGCATGTTTATGAGACTTCCTTAGACTGGCTTAAGGTTGCTGCTCCTGTATGAGACATACTTCGGGCTATAAGGTCAATTGCAAAAATCGATTTCGTCATGTTCGAGTTGAGGGTAACTGTTAGGGGAATTCTTTGCAATGTGCCACCCATGGCTTTTTTTCGTATATCTCGTTAGAAAATTAACTTATCGCCAATGTTAATATACCGTTGGAAAGAGGTTGGTTTAATGAGCTATGATCCAAAGAAATACCTCATTTGAATTTTTTGTAAATACTAATATTACAGCCAATTTCCCAAAGTATTAAAAATCGACACCCTAAAATTTTTTAATGTAAAGTAAATCGCTAAAAACATAGAAATCTGAAGTAAAAATGCATGATTTTGAAAATGTATGAAAGATTATTCAATTTAACTTGTCCAAATCCAAAGAAATACCTCATTTAAATTTTTTGTAAATACTAATATTGCAGCCAATTTCCCAAAGTGTTAAAAATCGCCTAAAAAATCGCTAAAAACATAGAAATCTCAAGTAAAAATGCATGATTTTGAAAATGTATGAAAGATTATTCAATTTCATTTGTATGTATTGAATAGAAACCAAAATGCAAATTGAATGGTAACGAATAAAACGAATAATTATATGGAAATTAATAAACAAAACTGAACTAATTTATTCCCCATGATAGGTTAGGTTAGGTTAGGTTAGGTTAAAGTGGCTATCTTGGCATGGGACTTGCCGAAAGACACACTTAGGCCTCGGAATGGACCCGTTGTGATACCACTGAACTGAGGTCATTCAAGTTGTCGAAGAAAGGAGAGCCTAGGGTTTTCCATCTTCGTCTAGATAGAGCCGGGCAGTTGCAGAGAAGATGGCTGATAGATTCCTCCTCCTCTTCATTGTGGCAACTGCGGCAGAAGTCCCATCTGTTGACGCCTAGTCTGAAGGCATGGCGTCCGAATAGACAGTGGCCTGTCAGGATTGCGACGACCGTGCCAATGTGCTGTCTGCTAAGCGAAACAAGTGTTCTTGTTCGCCTAAGATTAAAAACAGGCCAGAGCTGTTTGGTTATGGTATATGTGTTCTCCCCTTGCCATCGCCTGTTGGCCTTATCGAGGAAGAGGGAGCAGATCGTTAGTTTACAGGCAGCAAGAGGAATGCCTGCCGTAACTGTGGTGTTGAAGTACGGGAGGGTGGTGCCACGTCTGGCAAGCTCATCAGCTACGCAGTTTCCACTGATGTCTTTGTGGCCCGGTACCCAGATAAGGGTAATGTTGTGCACATGCCCTAACTCATTTAGTAGGGAGCGGCAAAGAGTAACCACTTTCGATGTGGTTGAGACCTTCTTGAGAGCTTTAATTGCTGCCTGACTGTCTGTAAAAATGCGAACCGTACCTTCAGGAAGATTGCACTGTTTTAACATAGACAGGGCTTTGAAAATGGCCAGAACTTCCGCTTGGAAGACACTGCAGAAATCTGGAAGACAGAAGCATTCTTCCATGGGTGGATTTTCACACATTACGCCACCCCCTACTCCGCCATCCAGTTTGGAGCCGTCTGTGTAAAAACATACTCCAGTTTTCGAAACCGTGTCTTGTTCCCACTCCTGTATATAAGGTATGAGGGTTGAGAATTTAGAGTCGAAAAGATATGATGGTAACGAGTAGTCTATGTTGTCACGTAGGTCAGGTGACCAGTACGTGTCCATCTATTGATGGTATTTAGTCTCACTGCAGAGAGGGTTGCCGCTTGTTTACCGAAGAGGCCAACACGGAGAACATGGAGCAGGGCGTAGAGTCCTTTGGACGGTGTCGATCGCATGGCTCCAGTTATTATGAGCGCCGCCGATCTTTGAACTGAGTCCAGAGGTTTCTGGTTAGCCCCCTTATCCAGGGCAGTCCACCATACTACTGCTCCATAGAAAATAATGGGCCTAATCACGGAGATGTACAACCAGTACATGATGTGTGGTTGGAGCCCCCATTTTTTGCCAACTGCTCTTGTACTGTACAGTTCAACAGTGGCATTGCGAACCCTTTCTAGTATGTTCGCCAGTTTAGTTTCCTATCCAGCAGTAGTCCAAGGTATTCGGCCTGCGAGCTGATAGTTAGACTAGTACCGTTAATAGAAGGCGGGTCAAAAGTAGAAACTTGGTGCTTCCTTGTGAGAAAAGGACCAAATTGGTTTTGGATGGGTTAATGCCCATACCGTTCCGAGTGCACCAAGATCCCAATAGGTTCAGGGCACCTTGAAGAAGATCGACCAGTGTCGGAAGGTTCTTCCCTGACACCGCTATAGCCACATCGTCTGCGTATGCAACTACCTTACACCCCGTGTAGCTCATTATAGGATTAGAGAAAAATTGACTAAGAACACTGTTATCATTGTAATAACGATTACGAGCAACAGAAACTTATTTTACCGATATAGGATCACAAAAAAAAAAGAAAAAGAGCGGTTGCACTTTACAAATAAAAAAAGGTGGCACTTTACATTTTCACGCCATTTTGGAAATCATTGATTAAATGTTCTCCTCTTGCGATATGCTCGGATATCATTTCGGATTATTAAAAAGCATTAAAAATTAAGTCCAACACTGATATTTACCTTAGTTTTTTGCGCGTATTTGAATTCTTTTTCAACGCAAGAAAAACCTTCAGTTTTTATTTTTATGTTTTTTCTTAACCAAATTTGACACTTTTATTTACCCAGACCGTTTTATTGCGTCTGTTCCCTCAAAAACAGCAATCATTTGCTTGGATTGCTGGAACGTCAAAATCGAGCAGGGGTGGCACATTACAAAGTGTGGCACCTTACAAAGAATTCCCCTACAGTTTTCGCATAGACAAATACTTGGACCTAATAGTTTTGCTTTTGGAGTCTGTCAAATTTGTTCAAAATTTCGAGTGCACAATAAAATCGCTATTTTTCCCTTTTTAGATTAAGTTCAAGTACGGAAATACGGAAAAAACATAAATGCAATTTTTTTACCAGTTTTCTGGAAGGTTGTGTTTATAATAATAATAATAATAATCTTTTCTACAGCTACAAATACTACATAGTTAACATAGAAGAAGCATTTTTCTTCTACTTTTGCAGTTGCAATATTTGCATCAGAAAATTACATACGTGTTACATAATGGGACCAGTGCAATACATTTTTTAGAGTGTACTTGCGCATAGTGTATTCATCTATCATAATATAAATAGATCCGCACCATATTGTCGATTTATAAAATTTAAGTAAACAATTGTAAGCATTGACGGCAATAGTGGCTTAGTGGCGGCAATAAAGAGCAAAACATTAAAGTTTATAGTCTGGTTTATTCTTGTTTTACAATGCATTTACCTGATGCTCTTCAGCTAATTATACATACATACGTCGCTATGGTATTCAAATACATAGTATGTACTTTGCGATTGCACAGTTACTGCAGCTTACGAAGAACTTGCTAAAAGTAGTTTTCTATATTAGAGAAAACCTTTGTATGACGACTGACTGCAGAATGTCGCGGGTAGTGGGAAAGAGCCTTACAATTGGATGATGCGAAAATGTTCGAAGGAATGTATTAATTACACGCCCCATGATGAAATAATTCCGGGTGATAGTTCTCTAAGAGCTTAGAAAGCAATGGATTGGAAGCAATGCATAAAGTTACGCGCCGCATTATAAAATAATTCCGATAGACAGCACTCTATTTGAAAGTTGTGAATAAGTGTATAAAACAGATATGTAAAAATATTACATATGGCCATATAAGGACACGCTGAATTATTTGATATCCATATCGCCTTTCAAACGAATACCATAACTGATTTCTTCCATTATAGTGAGCGTGGCGTATAGTGGAAAGTTGTATCAGAAGGGTGCGGTCTAGCTTACATAGCCTATGTTAACAACAATGAGACAGAATTTTTTGATGTCAATATTTATTGATTCACAAACATGTACTGTAGATTCGTGTTGTTAGTTCAGTGGACGCGGAAGGTAGGTGTAGTCGATCCTATTATATCCTATATAGTATTTGCCGCAATAACACGCTGAATGGTTTGATACCCATATTGCTTTGATAAATATACCGTAGCAGATATGTCATTATGAAATTTGTCATTACGAAAGTAAATTAGAAATACTTTCAAAAAAATTTCTTTTTACAAGGTATGCTACACTGACTTCTTAGTTTGAATTTCCGACTTTTGCTTTTTATTTCGCCGAAAACGATGTTACAATTTTATTAAAAACAACGTGCGTTGCTACATTCTGTAATTGGATTGACAAATATTGTTTTTGGAATTCGTTTAACCCTTCGCTGCATGGCATTGCATATATGCAATGTAAACTTTTCTTAGATTTATGAACCATTCTATCCAGCATTTTACGGTCGTTCATTCTTCAGTTGTGTCTTTCATGTTAAAACATTTAATTACTAACGGAATTTTGCGACGAACATTGAAAGTATGTTCAAAAGAATAGAAAAAGCAATATGTTTTTCGATTTGTTGAAATAATTTTGGTTATTGATGGCTATGGTTGATATGGTGGTCGTCGTCGTTGTTTAGTGAGTTGAATTACGAGTATACAGTAACGCCCGACCTAGGTTCGACTTTCGGTAATAGCCAACACTAAAATATAGATAAAACCGACTTTCATTCAAAGCATTACGTAGCACCCTGTACTTCGATCATTATCAATAGCAACCAAAACTTTATTCGTTCAGAAGTTATGATTTTCGCAACCTAAAAAGTCAGATTGAGCAAACATGTGGGGGTGGACATTTTTTTGTTTTACAATTGGAGGTTTTGCGACTGCCTGCTACAAGACCATTTAACTTAAAAATTTCGGCAACTCGTTTTTTATTCACAACTTTTAAAAATTAGTTAATCAATTTGATACCAGTATACTTGCATATCTACACATGCACATCTACAATAACGTACGTACGTTAAATACTAAAGTTTGTTTTCATCAGTGTTGCCAAATGAGTACTTTATACTAGTTGTTTGGTTGGTTGTAGTGGCTGCGTAGTAGTGATACCACAAATTCCACCCGTTTGAAATGTGTATGCAACACTGTTTTCCAACATGTGATACAACACAAATTTCAAACGGATGGGGAAAGAGAGGGAGGGGACCTACCGTTTAACGCCGAATCTGAACGGCGATTGGCAATTTTTCTTTCACACTTGGAGGTTTTGCCAGTGCCTGCCAACAGCGCACTTGTGCGATTCTTGTAATTCTCATCTGCTTTATGTGGATAGCGATAGAAGTAGATGAGCGTTTTACCAGCCCGAGCCAGGAATCGATCCTGGGGCGCTCGGTATGAGAAGCCGCTACCCGCTGGACTATCGAGGCCAGCACTTTATACTAGTGCTTAATGCTTTTTATCTAAGTTGAAGATACTGATTTCCATGTTAAAACGAAAAAATTAGGCCCTAAGCAAATATCACAACGGCAGTTAGCTTAGTGTGTCCTAATTGTGCATGGATTAACCACACATATATTTAAATATTTGTGCTGTGATTGAAATAAATATACTTATGCATCAATACGTTAGGAGTTCCGAATATTTGTATATCAATTACAATAGAATCTATATAGTTGACGTAATGTTTGTAGGTAAAGGCCGGTATGCAGCTCTCAGGAGCACTTCCCTGGCCAGTGACGTTTGTCCTCCACTGAGAAGTCGGTGCTACGCTTCTGGAGTTTTGAGGTGCTTGCTAATTCATTCGCTTTTTCCATTCTAAAATTTATACAATGAAAACATGTAAAACTCCTGAAATGTAATTAAATTCAAAATTTACTTACTTTCGTGCCGGCAGCTGTCACTTTTTGTTTCAGAAATAATGTTTCGAGTATTTATTTCTTGCCATAACAGGTGTTAACCTATTCAATTTTCAATAAAAACGGTACTAGAAAACCCGCGCAAATTCCTTGCGAGGTGCGCACCGCCTCAAGAAATTTTGACGCAAAAAAGCATGAGGATTTCTTAGGCGTTTTTTTTATGAAGTTTTAGCTTTTGTTGAGAGGCGCGTACTAAACTTAAGATTGCAAAAATATAATATTTATATATGTATACAGATAAAGACAAAGATACAGATTATCGAAAAATATTTATTTACTAATATCTATTTTGACCCTACAAAGCAGGGACTTAACTTAAAAACAATATAGTTTGTATGTACTTATTAACACTCCGATGCCCAACAAGGTCCGTAGGGACCTATGGCGTTTTTAAAAGCAATTATTTTGTATTTTATACGTTTTTGCCATTTGTCTGTAGTAAAAAATACATATATGTTTACTAAAAAATATACACCAAGCTTAGCTTTTTGGCTTTCCAAACACATCTACACACATTATGTAACACTACATTACACAATTACAAGCCTTATATGCGATATTACAGAAGAGGTCCCTGGGGACCTTGTTGGGCTTTGGCCGTTATAAAAGTTGTTGGGCATCCGAGTGTTAAATGGAAATTGCAACGATTTAACTATTTTTCCACAAAAAAGCTAACTGCCTATACTTAATCGTATAAGTATATACATACATAGCTTAATTAAATGTGTACAAATGTCTTTAAGTGAATTGTTTTTCCCTTCTATTTGTTGTAGGATACGGCCACGATATTTCCGCCATGCACTTCACTGCGTACCTGCCACGAATTGAGAATGAAGTTACGTCGATTATGAACTCTGCAGAAGCCGCCGCACATCACGCACTACCGCATCCGCCTCAATACTCTCTTCAGACGCCACCGCCATCGACCACATCTTCGCCCTCTTCATCGCCAACGCTTCGTTCTAATTGTGGCTCCAACCATTCCTGCGATCGTCTAAGTCCACCAATGGTTAAAATCAAAACAGAAAGCAGCATTGATGACACAATTCAAAATCTCAATCTCGGAGCGAACACAAATCGGAAATCATTGTCAATGTGCTTTACGAGCACTGGCGCTGCTCTTTCGTTGCCACCCAAAAAAAAGGACATATATCGACCTTATTCCCTTGACGACAGACCGAACACAGAGCGCATTTGCTCCTCGTATGACGGATTTCGCATACCTGCAGAAGAAGATCTGCATGCTGCACACGCCATTCTGGATCTGAGCGCTTCCACAGCCTTTCTTCCGCCGACCCAGCCTCAGCAGCTACAGCAACAACGTCAATACCCATTGCATCACATAACACACGCCAGCCAGTTGCAGCAAACGCAGCAAGAAGAAGCCTTTGATTTGCATCACATTGTACCCTCCATCGCTGACTTGGCAGCTGCTGCAACTGCAGCAGACGCGCAGCGCCCCCTGAGTACTACGTCCGTGCAAAGCCAACAAAGCACAACCAACAGTGACAGGCAGTCCACCTCACCCGCCTGCAGTGTGCAAAATGAAAATAGTAACACCACTAATCAGCTTCCGGCCATTGCTGAGGACTCGTCCCAGCAGATTCCGAGCACCGCCGGATCATGTGGTTCTACAAAAACTGTGGCCTACACTTATGAAGCCTTTTTCGTTAGCGACGGCCGCTCCAAGAGGAAAAACACTACCGATCCGACAGCGGTTATGCAGCACGAACAACAAAAGGCCAAGTATACTTGCACCGAATGCGGCAAGCAGTACGCCACTTCCAGCAACCTTTCGCGCCACAAGCAAACGCACCGTTCACTCGATTCACAGTCAGCCAAAAAGTGCCACACCTGCGGCAAGGCCTACGTATCGATGCCAGCGTTAGCCATGCACGTACTGACCCACAAACTGTCACACAGTTGCGGTGTCTGCGGAAAACTCTTTTCACGCCCATGGCTGCTGCAAGGTCACTTACGCTCCCACACCGGCGAGAAACCCTACGGATGCGCTCATTGCGGCAAAGCCTTCGCCGATCGGTCCAATCTTCGTGCTCACATGCAAACGCACTCAATCGATAAAAATTTTGAATGCAAGCGCTGCCATAAAACGTTTGCACTTAAATCGTACCTTAACAAGCATCTAGAGTCCGCATGTCTCAAAGACGAAATGGATATTCAGTTTGACAGCGCAAGTAATAGCAGCGGCCTTATGTCTCCACCACCAATGGACGACTACCAGCACCCTTACAAGGCCGTCGAGTCAACAATGGACAGCGTCAGCATTGCAGCTATTTCAATGCCCGTGGTTAAAGTCGAAGCGTCTTTTGCTGGTTAAGGCATCATTTTTGAAAATACTGGGCTACAAATACTGTAAGTAACTGAGGGAGGGTTGAAACGCAAACAAGTCCAAGGGACAGATATGGCTTTGTCCTACATCGAATGATTCAGCAGTTATTTAGCGATTTTAACGGAACACCATTTGCTAGCTGAATAATTTCGTTTTGATATATTTTGCGCACGTAATTCTTATGACTATCATATAGAGTTATGTATGGCCGGAATTTGGTTTTTAACTCATCATTTCAAGCATTTATATTGTACAATTTACACGTGCTCAACACATTTGAAATCACAGTACGTCCAATACATACGAATACTTTACAAGTAGAGAGATAAATACTATTCCTAACTATTTACGTATAAGTTTAGTAATTTTTCTAGCATCGAATTATGTAGCTGGAACTAGAGTTAGATTATTGGAAAATATATTTCTCTCTCTTCACATCTCAGTACCAACCAATAGTAACTTATTTATTAGAGTTCTAAGAATAGTTCGCCCTCATTCCAAATCAAGTTTCAAGATAGCTCCAATTCCTTATAAAAACTAAGAGTAAGCAATAAACTGAAGTGCACGAAGTGATTATTAAAAGCAACGAATATAAATCGAACAGACAAGCAACGTTTCTGATACAACGAACTAGGACATAAGTTCATTTTACAATTAGTAGTTAAACTAGCATCTAAGCACCTAAAATCCAAGTTAGAAACAATTACAATTGTCGCGCAATTAAGATAGTACAGATAAAATACAAACTCTGAAAACGTCCCAATATTGGCAATTTTTTTAACGAAGAAGTTAGTAAGAAAACACATGTTTACATACAATACTTATGTTACAATATACTAATATAACTAAACTGCAAAACTGAGCAAATGAGAACTAAACAAAGTTCAGGAACAATATACAATTTCATTGAATGCAATTTTTCGTCTAGGTACGTCACCATAAACATAATGTCTGTCAGTTGAAATTATGAGTGGGTGTGCCCTGCCTGCGTTCATAAATTCATTTAAGTAATTTTTATGATTATAATTGTTTAGAACCGATTTATAAGGAAGAGTTTTTTCGAATATTGTAGTAAATTGTGTCTAGTCGCTGTTTAACAGCATTTAAAAAGTTTATTTAATGATAGTTAAGTTAATTTCAAATTATTTGAAATTCAAAGAAATTCCGAATCTCCTCTCTAATAATGGGTACTTAGGTCACCAGTGATCAAATTTAAAGTAAAAGCAATCTACCTTGTATCCATACTCTAGCACTCTGACTTTAATTTTTTGGAAACATTTGTGCAATGGCTTGAATCCAGTAAAAATAGTTACATGTATCTACAGTCACTTACATATGAGTATTGTCGCATATATATATATTTCAAATCCGAAGAAGTCATCTTTAATTAGTATAAAAAAGAGCAACAAGAAACAGTTATTCTTACATTACGATAAATCCATAAAATCCAATTGGTCTACAAAATTAATAATTGCACAATTCTTTACCTTAATGTAGAAAAGTGCTGGCTTAAATTGTGTTCAAAATCTAATTTTACGTTTATTCTGATATGTCATACCCAAACGCATCCGTCAGAATTATGTTCAATAACCCAAAACAGCGAATCTACCATCGATTCTATATTCTAGAGGTTTCACATTTTCATTAAATTTTCGTTACTTAGAAAATAATCAAGATGTTAATTAGGGCCAAAAAATGTTCATTTTACGTGTCTCTCTCTTAACTTCAAGAACAAATTTCCCACCCACAGTAGAGAGAGTTTATCGGAAATAATGTATCGACCGAGGACTCAATTGAATTCCACACAGAAGTGGTTGTGAAATATTCTCTAGTAACTTCTCTGAACTCTTACTTCGCTCACCCGACTCTGCAGCGTCTTCCAGGCTAAAGTAACAGCTATAGTGTAGGTCTCGAAGTGATCTCTCATAGCAAACATTGTGTACAAGGCAGGCATCCATATTCATTCAGATAACCAGGCAGCAGTGAAGTCCCTTGCTGGTGCATCTAATATTTCAAAGCTTGTGCCTGATAGTCATCGCCTTCTTGACACTATAACAAGTAAATCGAAGGTAAACTTATTTTGGGTACCTGGCCGCAGAAACATCTCAGAGAACTGCGATGAACTCGCAAAATTGGGAACACTCACCGAAGTGACCACTCCCTCTATAGCCATCGGCGTTCCTCTCTCGCTGGGTGGAAGAACACACCTGCAACATTGCTAAGCCTAGTCATCACTAAACAGGAGATGATTCAGACAGCTACTCAACCTAGGTCAGAACTCCATCAGTTTAGTTGTTGCTGTGCTCACGGGACATTGCCTAATGAGGAGACATGCTAAAAGACTATGGTTGCCGTACAAGGACATAAGTATGTCGTTGTTATCGTTCCGAAGAAAAATAAGAAATGGAACTTTATGCGCTAGGAGAAAACAAAAATTGCTTATCTTACACCAGCTTAATGGAGCTTTTAATTTTAAATATTGAAGAGATCGAGAGGGTTCATATTGGAACCTGGAGGCGAAGTCGCAGCAATGAGCTTTTGTTTTTACGTAAGCTTTTTAGGGAGAAGTCTGACGCTCTAACTTAACCTAACCTAGTTAGGGTGCTTTTATACATAACTATATGCAAATTAAAGTAACGGTATCATGATTTCATCTGTCAGTTCTAGTATCCGTGGTACGATTTCGCGGTAAGGCCAAAGCTGTGTTAACAGCACTAGAACAGTTTTGTTAATACCCCATAAATTGATTTAAAACTTAAAATTGTAACAATTTTGTGTCAATTACTGCAAATGAAACAATATGAGAATTTATACATAAATTATGAGAACACACAAAACAATACTTAGAGGAAATGTGTTTCAAATACCAATAATATTATTACCAATACCATTGGTGATTACATATTCAACTGAGGTTATCATTTGTTAAAATTCTTTTCGTTTTACATGAGCATCGAGGCAAGCCCAGTGATGCTCATTATGACTTTAGATTTTTAGTAAAAGCAATACATTGTTGTAAAATTTGTTTTCTGGCCTAGATTTCGCCCATAAAACAAATCTCGACCGCTTTAAATCAATAATTTGTATTTGTAACTTCCGAAATGAATGAGAAACATTTGAATTAATATCCAAATAATATTGTCGCAGAGATTCTTACACCGCCGTGTCAGCCAAGAACGAACGGACGCGAAACCGAAAGAGGTGGCGATTTTAATTTGGGTGCCACCGGTTATCACTTAACTGTTGGCAATTTAAAGCATGTGTTTTTGTAAACTTTTTTACAATCTGCATTTCAATTCAACTTATAATACTTGGCTAGGTTATACATATATTTGTTCTAACGCAGACCAATAAAAGGGAGAGAAAATTATTGGATTTGATATTCGGTTTCATGTTGGTTTTGTTTATGATTCATTCAGTTTGTTGTTTCTGCTGCAACAAAAAGTGAGAGCAAGTTGATCTGTTTTTACACGCAGTGTTGCAATATAGGCCACTCAGTTGTGTTTTCTATGGACGCATTACAGAAATTAAATTTAAAACTCTAGATTTTCTTTACCAATTTAAATCGAACATACAGTGGGTGGTCAAGCAATCAAACGCTTTTTATGTTTAAAACAAACTCTTAAAATTTCATTTTTTCAATTCAATTATATTTTTATTTCAGAACAAATAAGAAGATATTTTTAAGGTGAATTGTACAGTTTTTTGCACCATCCTTAAAAAACAGACATTTGTTCAATACGCCGTTCCAAACTGCTTAAAACAATAATTCCCTAGCCTTAATGCAAGTATTTTCCAATATATCGTTTTTCTTTTAATTTTATTCATAAAAATGCACGACTTCCTCATAATGATTTCACAAATCGAATGCACACTACACTATTCAAGATTTGCAAGAAATGTTCAATTTAATAGCAGCTAACAAAGTCCCGTTATCGTACTCACCCACGGCACATAAACTCACAAATACCATTAGAAATACAAAAAGCGTGTGGAAAGTATTTTAGTTTGTCTTACATCCACTTAAACATGAAAATGTCGAATTTTCGTAAGCGTGCTAATTGCTTTGTATGCGAACAATTTTATACGTTCCTTATCAACCGTTTGGAGACTATTTAGTTTGACGAAATTTGCAACCTTCCACTTTCGTGTCTCTTTGTTCCTAGTATTTATGTATCAATTATCCTGCACTGATTTATTGCTTCGAGAAAACGCAGTTTTCCAAGTATTATATGTACATATATTGAATTGTATACGTTTTGTTGCTGCGAAAGCAACGATACAGCGATTGTGCCTCGAAGCTTGAATACCGCTAAAATTCTCATTTAGTTTTGTCTTCACTGAAAAAGGGCTTTATACCAATGACTATGTGGAAACAGATGACGCTCCTCATCTCATGAACCGAGGCGGCTTTGGTACTTACTTAAGTAAACACTTTAGATACATATAGACGAATTTTTGCGTACGTTGACACTATTACCATGAACAAATAGTTTAAGTTCCGTGGAGGAAGCAACCCTAGAAACCCATATATATTGCAATATTTTATGTCCAAAATAATTGGTTTGACCGTATATGAAAGGAATATAGGTGTCCATTTGTCTTTTTAGTGTTCAGTGTGTTATATCACAAGTCAGAGGCTTACAAGTCCAAACGTCGACATAGCCAACACCAAATAAAACGGAATTATTGCCACACCGAATTATTGCCTATGCAAAAGCTTTATACCGCCATAAAAATACAGGTCCCTTTCACTTATGTAGTTATAATTTCGCACGCACAACATGAATGATACGTTCCCCATAAGGCAGATGAACCATATACCTACATTATTGGATAAATATTATTTATAAATGAATCAGAAAAAATTGGGCGTTCAATTTCGAATTTGTGCATTTTGTTCAGTTTCCACACATTCAGGAGTCTTGTATAATAGCTAAGGTGCGGATCCAAAATGGATAAAATATCTTTCCGAATTAGAAAATATTCTTTGAAATGGCATTTAATCGTTAGCGCATATTTCTGCATATTTCACTTTAAATGCATTTTTCGTAAGCATATTTTAAGCGTGTTTTCGCTTATTTATGCATATTTATAATAATATGCATATTTAGCAATTGATTAGTTGCAAATTTTGAAAGTCCTCTGTGATTCTAGAAGTGAAGACGATCAACAATGTTTTGTTAGTATTGTACTCTGTGTTCTCAATAAATTTTTTTTTTTTTATTATTATTTATTATTTTATTTTTCAGTGCATAAAAATCCTGTCCCTAAAAAAGCATTTGTCTGTTTTGTTTTTAGTTTTTGGAACAGTTATTTACCGCATACTTAAATCATCATTTAAATCATAAGTAACTTTTCACGGACAATTGTGTTACCTTCTAAAGCCAAGTCTGGTTTTTTGGGAACACAAGGACGTAAAATCGAGTATACTCTAGTCTCTTGCATCGTGCATACCACTGCGAATACAAAATCTCGGACAGTTTAATTTCTTTATTGTGGCTAAAAAATGAACACAATTAGATACGCAGCAAATATGTGGTTTAAAATCAGCTACGCAGATCTCAAACTAAGATGATTTAAAATGCATACAATTATTTTCATCTGCATACGTATGTTTAGAAAAACACTTAATATTAACTTTAAAACAGTCTTACATACACCTATGTATAATCAGAAGGCAAAAGCGAGGAGTACGAAGCCCGGCTTAAGTCACAAAGAACCGAGAATAAAAATCGTGCATAAAAATTTGGTGAATAATATATAGGGCTAAAGTATAGCAAGTACCACACTTTTACTACAATTTCATAAGCTATGGTAAGAGTAGAACCAAATTTCGATCTGATGGCATTTTGCGGGCGAAAGTAGAAACGATCGGCTAGGTACCAAAGCAATACTCAATCCAATAAGCCTAAACCACATTAAACGACTTTTGGAGAACGTAGTTGTAATATACATATTTATATACATTATACAATATATATGTGTGTGAATATACGTGACATGCATATTGTACATACATTGAGAAACGACTTTTTCTTTTGATTTTCGTTTTATATACTCATAACTTGAATAAAGATACACACCATTGCGACGTCGCAAAAACAAAAAACGGAGGTAGGCATAGTATTTTTTGAAAGTTTTGTAAAGCAATGCAATTGAAACAAATAGATAAAACATAAACTCTATAAATCATAAGAACAACAAAATTTAGGAAAAAAGGCGGAATAAATTAGTGAACAATATGTATAAAAACTAAATACCGCAACGAGTTATTTGACATTACGTCATATATATATATATATATATATATATACATACATACGAACATACATACATACATGAATACATATATACATAGTGGATATATCAGACACGAGTTTGCAATTATTTGAAAATCTCAAAATTAGATTAAACATTGAATAGTTCATCTTAATAGGGGTTCACAAGTATTAAACAACTTGTTACAGATGTAGTAAAGCAATTCTAGTAACTAGACATATATCCATTTGGAAACTGAACAATTCATTTAAAATGAATGAAAAGTATTATGTTCACAACAAAAAACACCATTCAAACACACAGTTTTTTATATACCCAAAAACGTATTACTGTTTTAATTACGGTTTATGTTTGACTTTTTCTATATGGAAGTCCACTTTTGTTTTCAATTGCGGACTTTAGCAGCCTTTTGGACAGTTTTGATCCAATGCACACATACGGCAAAAAGAGGAATGAGCATGATTTGAAGCAGAGCAAAACACATTGGGAATGTTTGCACTTTCGTTGTTTATGCCTTGCGTTGTGTATACCCTCAAGTACCTTTGCATGCATATAAAGTAAAGATTAGAATAAAACAATACGAAAAATTATTTAAACTAGCATAAAACTAAACCGTTCTACGGCAGAACGACATAAACTGGAGTTTTTGTGTAATGGAACTTTCATTATTGTGATGAGTAAGATTAAATGGAGTTAACTTACTTACTAATTAGCAAACACAAAATTATATAACGATATGTAAAACCAAGTGCACACCAACCAACAACCTTTGAGCCATTATCTTTAAATACAAATGTGATAACTGAAATATAAGAAACCTAAAGCAATTCAAACAACGAACCGGTCGCAATGCTTCGTCTTTCCAATACTTTTGAAAATGGAACAAACGAGAAACACAAGCAATGAATCAACGACCTAGATTTTCTCTTAATAATTTTAAGTAAATTGGCGTTGTCTCTGTTTGACTATGTGTAAGTTGAAATTTTCTCTACACTTCCGGGCTCTCGACGGAAAGAGAAAGTGTATAATAGTTTAATGGAAATGGAACTAAAGGTCATTTACGAAAAACCTGGAATGACTTCCAATTAATTTTGCTCAACGAATAATTAGAAATGCAACGCATAGAATTCCAGGTATGGAAAAACGCCGCGTATCAGCAAGCAATAAAACGTATATATAAGCACACTACGAGAAAGTCAACTACATATGGCGACATATGTACATAGCTATATGTAAATTCATAACCAAGCGGGGAAGAAAACAAATTAATAGAGAACATACAACGAATTAGCGGAATTTATTGAAACGCCACTGTACAAAATAAGTATTTTAATTATTAAACTGGAAATGCTTAAATTGCAACATACTTATGTACGTTGTACAACTAAAAGTCAAGTACTAAGGTCTTCACAATTGCGCGCACACTCAGCTAATGCCTAATATGGCACATTTAGTGTGGTGTAGTATACTGTTAACATCTACTACTTGCATACATTTATTTCAAACTAGAGCAAACAGTAGTATATAAGTATGTCAGTAAAATCATCTTTTACTTTTAGCAGTGGTTAATTTCTTGTATGCATTTTATTTTGTGTGGGACAGGCTGGCCACTACTACTACTGTCCGAAAAACAGTACATAGTTGGCGCTGCTAGGTGCCGACTTTTCTAATACGAGCCAGCGTGCATTGATTCTAAAAGCATGCGTTCGAAAGAATATTTCATGGATACTTGGCTTGGTGCTGGGCAAAATTTCCGATGGGAAACCACTCATTCTTTCTACAATTCATAGCCACACTGGAACAACGTAACAACGTGGAACGCATGAGCTCTAATGCTTGAGCTGGTTAGTCAGAAGAGTGAAGGCATCAGATTGATCACCTCCGTTGAACAGTTACCAAACAAATATCTGTACAGAAGTCACGTATGATGCGTTTTGACCATGTCCCAAGGAGTCAGTAAAGCCGGATGCTTTACTCCACGCTTTATCGCACGGTTTGAAATACGAGGTGTGTGTGAAAGTTTTTAATGTCGGAAGTCAATACTATAAAATCTTGCTCTGTTGAAAGCAAACGTCGGTTACTAAACTGCACAGAAATGTTTTCCAAGGCATTGTGATTTGAAGAAAAATTTCCATTCAGATGTAAATCACGGTTTTTACATCTAAAGCCACTTGTGAAACTAGCAAATTCAAAGGACCGTGATTTTCGAATAGTGTGGCTTATAAGAAAGATATTCCGTCAAAGCGTGTAACACGTTTCAAAAACTTCACAACTCAGTAGTACTAAATTTTGTTTCGTTCATATTGTTTTAATTACTTTTAGATCAGTTGTATTACTGGGTTGAAGCGATAATATGGATATTGTTGTAAATATAATCTTATAACAACTAGATGACATTAAAAGTAAAACTACTTATCGAGAAATGTTAAATGAGATTTAATGATATTAATCGTTTGTTTATGATGTTTAAAACATTTGTAGAACGCTGTTTTTGTTTGAAATTTGGAAGCAGTTCTGCATTGCAGGTTGTATATTGCAGTCCAAGGGCTCTAGAAATTCGGCAAGCCTACCACAATGCAGTATGTGCGAACAACACTTTACTCATGCGATTATATACTAAGATTGTGTAACATGTAAACACGAAGAACAATACAACAAGAATTACATAACTGAACAATTGAACGATTGAAGACTTGAGAAATGTTGAAAAGTGAGTGAAGCAACCATTAATTATACAACGAATTGCAGTTTTATTCTAACTACTCGTAAGTATAACTATTGGAATATCTCATATACATATACCTATATACACATTCGCAAATGAAGTGAATTCATATACACCCAAAAGACAAGAAGTTATTACGATGCGAGCAAAGAGCAATAAGTATTTAATGACTAAAATTAGAAGTGGCAACCAAAAAGCTTTCATGTTTAACTATGAGTATTACCTACATAAGTACATAAGCAACACATACTAAACACTTATTTGCGGCGACTCGTAATCGTTAACATACATATACATACATATATATATATATACCTATATATAAGCATATAACCGGGTGCGAGCCATTTCCGCTCGCTCGTATGCGCACCAGCTGTAGATACATTTCTTTGAGTTGCATACTGACCAATTTTACGGTTTGTGAAGAATAGAGAGCACGTAGATTACGCACAGGCTGATCTTTCAGTAACTGGCGTTGACATTGGCGCTGTAAATAATTGGGCAGACAATTGCAGCTCTAACCAGTTAGCGCAACTGGCATGCATTTTGATTTACAAGTGTGTAACAAATAGAAAACGCAACTGAAAATCAATTAAAAATTTGAAAAAGTACCTACACAAATTTCAATGAAATAATTTTAATGCCTGCATGGTATAGTCATAAATCTCTCCTAAGTACTACTAACACTAGCAATACTAACCAAAGAAACAAAGTTAATATGCATTAGTGAAAGTTGCGAAGACGCAATCTTCATAGTTTTCCTCAAGGACAGCACAAAGACACATAGTCATTTTAAAGTTTACCTACTTTCTGTATTCCACATCTGCTTTCATACATATATAATGCAGTAAACAACTGTGTTTGGAAAATCCGTTGAAGTTGTCAGCGGGAGTGGATGTCTATTGTTTGTGCTTAATTGCGATTGGAAATTGTGTGTCAATTAAAATTGTCATAATAATTCAGTACGTAATGCAATAATATGCATTATCCTGCAATACTGGCCAATGTGCCCAAATTTTTGAAATGTTTACGGATTGATTAATTAAAACTGTATTTTAAAGTTTGAATAAGTTGAACGCAATTGTAAAAATTACCCGCAGCATAGCGTGTTTTGTATATTATATTTTCATAATAAAAATAGCGTAGTGATGAAAATTCAAGCGGTGAAAGTGTGTTTTATTCGATCACATAAAAATAATTTTAAGGAGTACTTCGCTGGACAAGCGCCAGATTTTCTATTTCACCATTTCGATTTCAGAGCTGCAGCCGAGCGCAAAGCATCTTTCTTTAGAATCCTCAGAATATTCCCTTGGATTTATCGTGTGACTCTTTTATGAAGGATATCATTTGTCCTGAATTCATATACACTGTAAGTACCTACATTAATAACTACAAAATATTGAATAACAAACACGTTGTTTATTTAAGTGCATCCACATATTTTTCACAGTCGAGTGCCTTGACTCATTACGTGTCGTTTTATAGTGTTCTTTAAAATGCCGTAAAGAAGTGATGACCAGCGAGCAACGTCTAATGAAAATACCGTGAGGTTCAAATGATGCTTCCAATACTAATGATCTCAATGAAGTTTTGGAAGTTTCCCAGTTGGAAATTTGATAGGGGTTAATCAGCTTTTACAGTTGAATCATTTTAGGTTGTACAACATTCACCGGGTCATCTAGTTTACTATAGAATTATGTGTATAACCCAGTGGCGCACGCAGGATTTTGTTTCGGGGGGTTTTGTGTAACTTTGTTGATAACTTTGAAATAGAATAACATTTAGATGTATGAATCTACAGACTGAGATCCAAAACATGTATGTTTTCCCTACCTGCCCCATTTTGGTCCTGAAAGTTCCAAATAGATAATTTAGTTAAAAGGAGACAATTTGTCTCTTTAATTTGATACCCATATCTTTATCATTGCACAACCGCAAGTATTTAAAAAAATATTTGAAATGTGTATGTCCTTAAAAATTTAAAGTCGTTTGAAAAGGACTTTGGGCCAGAAAATGAAAAACTGACTATGCCAGGTTACTATAAATTACCTCTAGTTTCACGCTTATATCAACATTAGGATGGGTCTCGGCAAAATAATGTTTTTTTGCACGTTGTAATAAATGTAAAGTTGGTGTTTTTACTCAGTGCATCATAACTTTGTCATTTTTCTTTCGATTCAATCTGTATATCTCTGGAATGACTAAGGTATTATCTTCTGACCGACAGACAGCTTGTGTTAGTCGAATGATTCTTTAACGAGATATGTGCTCATAACTGAAACAACAGGGAAGATCTGGTTTTTCAAAGATTTTTCGAAAACGCTTTTTACAAAATGTAAAGTTTCGTGTACAGTTTCGTGTTCAGCGGCCCAAAGTTAGTCTACAAAACACTTTTATTTTTAGGTGCACTTTTTGTGTCGAGTAGTGTTATTGATGATTGAATATTGATGATTGAATATATATTCGACGGTTATAAAAACAATTTCTGTACTAACTTAAAGTACGCGTAACTAACCTTACACGTAAAATAAATATATCACAGTCGAGTTTTATTAGTAATAGGCGTTACAGGTGACCAATCTCAGGAAACCTATGGTTACCTCAATGAAACAGATAATCGTTTGTATCCAAATCACATTTTAGATATATTGTACAGCTAATTTTTGCACTACAGAGGGCGTGGAAGGTGGGCGTAAGTAATGTCGTATAGCTTTAGCTTACCTTATTGAAAGGCTGAATCGATTGAATGCCCTGTTCCCACAGAGAGGTGTGCCAAGTGGGCGTAGCCAATTTTTTATAGCCCATGGTTTCCCAATGAAACATAGAATAATTTTATATCAATATGTACAGACATGTGCTGTAATTTCGATTTGTTAGTTAAGCGGGCGGGTAAAGTAGGCGATTCTATGGCTGATTCTATACATCATATTTTTATTTATATTTGCCATATTGACACGTTGAATCATTTAATACCCATATCGCCTTGAAAATATATACCTTAGCTCAGTGGCGTCCCCAGGATTTAGGGATGGAGGGTGATATACAAAAAAAATCCAGTTTAACGCCATTTTTATACTTTCATCATTGCGTAATATTTTTAATACATGTTGCATAAAATATAACATAAAATTCTTATACTAACCCATTGCTGCCTAATGGGTAAAATTTTACCCATGAAAATTTATTTTTAAAAAAATCACAAAAAAATCAATGTTTGAGATCTCTCAAAACCATTGATAGGGATAGTTAGGGTAAATATGGAACTCCCTTAACCTAGTGAAGGTCACCCTAAAATTTCGCCATCTAGCTAGAGTTACCAGACTCCAAAAATCGTTAATTTTCCGGAGGTGGAAAATGTAGTGGGCTTAGAACTTCACAAAAATTTGCCTCCTAACTCACCTGTAAAAAATACAACTTTTGTTCACGTGTTTAGCTGGTCACTTCACAAAGTATGGAAAAAAGCTACCATTGCTGCGTAATGGGTACAAAATACCTAATGAATATCTCAGCAACGTGCAGAGATATAAAGCTGAAATTTTGTTTCTGATCCTTTTGGGTCACTTCTAGGTCGTGTATGAAATTTTATCAAAATCGTATGGGCGGAACTAGTACCCGGCAGCAATGGGCTAACATAAAATTCTTAAAACGAAATATTCAAGTGACATATATTTTAAAGTCATAAAATCCCAACTAAAAAGTTCAAGTTTGTTTAAGTTATGACATTTTCAAAAACTCTTTCTAATAGAATTACTAAAAACTCCAAAGACATAGAGGTGACCATGTTTCCATATTTTCCATGTTTACACACAATTCGTCAAAAAAAGTTAACTGCATTTTTTCAATTTTCAACAGCTGATGCAGGGTTGGCATGAAGCCTGCGTTTGACTACTACTTTGGTAAATAGTCGATACTTTTGGGAACACTGAAAATACAACTATTCTGCGAGAACAAAAGCTGATATTTGTATTCATTTATTCTTAACCTTTCTGCGGGCATCCGGTTCTGGCCAGACCATATCAAACTTTGGATCCACTTCAGTAATGTTGTAGTTAAGCTATCGAGCTCATATTTTATGATATCCTCAACTGATCCTTTCTAAGCACAAAAACTAAAACCATGGCCTGGCCAGACCATGGTGTATTTTCATACAAATTTGCCAGTTAATTACAATTTTTTTTGTTCTTTCCTAGGGATTATTGTCAGAATAGCTTAAAAATATTTTTTTTTGTTTGTTCCTTATTCAGTCCTTTACGGAAAATAGGGCTTCAACTAGGCTTTTCCATTTGAATCAATTTGAAACCCTTTTTTCGTGCCACCCCATGTAATCGTGACATAAGTTAGTTGGCGCAAAATCTACCTGGTCCAAGTGTTTTTCACTCGCCTTGGCTTTTATTTTCTTTTGGGTAAGTAAATTATAATTTTTATTGGAAATTAATGTCGGAACATATTCAAAATTGATATCTATCCATTGTATTAACGGTTATGTCCGTGTTTTGGTGTCAATTCAATTACATTCCTGAAGTGAAGGAAGTATTTGTTGTCTTGGCGTGTCTGGTTTTTTATCAATTCGATTGGGTGTTGTCTGTGGCAAAGATGGAAGGAAGGGAATGCTATTTTGAGGATCAGGTGGACATTGTTTTTGAAGTTCGACGCTGGAGTTAAATCAGAGAGGACAATTTCTCTGAAAAAATTGTCTAAGCAATAGCGGAAACTAATGCTTTAGAGTAACAAAATTAAGATAAGTATTAATTAATTTGCTGCTAGAGGTAATAATAACGGTGCTGCCAATTTCACGCTTTCAATTGGCCCTGAACAAAACGAAGCTTCTGATACTGATAGAAAAAATTGTCGTTTAGATAGTTCAACGTGAAGATAACGACGATGAAGGCGACAAGGAAAACGATATCCGGCCAGTTCAGCATAAACAGTAATATGTTGAGCATGTTCTGCATGTTTTTCTTTGGCAAAGTATGTTAGTTCAGAATTGCTAACTGTGCAAGGAATCCAGAAATAATAATGAATATATCAAAACGCGATTTGTATGTGTCCAATGTAAATTCTCAATGTGGTTGAGGCATGACACTACATTATATCGTTGCAACAACTGCATTCGTTAAGCAGTTGAAGCAGATCCGTAAGCAACGTATTTTACATTTATAAGTTTTATTTATTCTCTTGCTTTACTGTCGTATTTTTTGAATTTCAAAATTAATTCATTGCAGTTGAAACTCGCTAGTTACTTAATTATTCTAGTATATTTTGAACGTTTTACGTAAATAAAATGTAGACAAGCAAAAGAAATCATTGTGTTCACACTTTCTGGTTTTTTCATATCCATAACAACAATCTATTTGATATGAAAATAGATTTACAGATATGTACTGCAGCTTCGTTTTGTACGTTTAGTGGACGCTGGAAGTAGGTGTGGGCGATTCTTTGCAACCTCTTTTTGCCTCAATTACACGCTGAACCGTTTGATACCCATATCGCCTTACAAAAGCATACCAATGTTTAGTTCTGTTACCATAGTGGGCGTTATAGGGAGATGTGGTCAATCCTGTAAGGCCTATATACTATTCCCACACATAAGAAATGGCTTCATACTTATTTCATCTAAATCGGTTGTATGGTTTGTGCCTCATTGAGGCTAAAAAACTAACGTCGCATTGGTTTTTATACAGGGTGGACGGAAATTGTTTGCATACATCGTTTCAATTGTAATATACTTAAAACTCTGATTGCTTGTTTTATTTGAAAACGGGGAAATCCCCAATAATGTGATGGTTCGAAATGTTGGCAAAACTATCAGCTGTTGTTTGTTTCAGTTTTGAATCGCACAAGCATTTTTGAATTAATTGTAAAGTGAGCTTCAATTTGATCGCATCTCGCAGCAATTTTTTGTGGCCACGGCTATTATTTTGGAAAAAATGAAGTAAGTTTTTTCTATTTGTGTTTGTTTAAGAGCTTAATTTATGCATATTAAAAAATGCATAGAACTTCGTAAACATAAAATTTTTTTTTGTGTTTATCGACATGTTTTCGTAATGTCCTTTTAGCTTGTATTGTTTTCAGGAAAAGGGAGGTCTTAAGAATTCAAATTCAAAAACTTCATAACAATGGGGTTCCGAAATTACGCATAAGTAAGCAATTAAAAGTGTCTTATAATAATGTGCTAAAGTGGACTCGGACAACCGTCAACAATATAGCTGACCAGCCGAGAAGTGGTCGTCCAACAAAATTAACAACATCAATCAAACGAAAGATAAGAAATTTAGCAAATGAAAAACCAGCGTTGGAACGCGAACAGTGACAAAACAGCGAAATGCATCTCTTCCAGAAGAAAGCAAAGTCAGTAGAACCACGGTTCGCGACTATATAAGAAAAACTTCATGGGCAAAACATGCATATGTGTGCCCTGTAAATCCTCTTTTAACTGAAAAGAACATTGGAAACCGCTTATACTTTTGTAAAAGGATGATAAAAGAAAAATGTACACAAAATAATGATATCGGCCGAAACCAACGAGCTAGGATACTTTTCACGGATGAATTACCAGTAGAACTGTTTCCTAAGCCTAATCGCCAAAACACCAGGACAAGAACTAGTGATCCATCATCAATGAAACCATTTCAACGGCCAAAACAAGGATTGAAAATAATGATTGCGGGCGGCATGAGCACATGAGCGATTTTAATGCAGGACGGTTCGCGATGTCATACGGCGAAACAGTCAATAAGTGTTGCTAAAAGTCTATTTAACCTTCTGTCTGTCCTTTGCTCAAAATTGCGTTCGCTGTCCTTTGGGGTCAGGATAACCCCAATCAAACGGTTATATAATTCACTGACAAAACACGAAGAAATGTTACACATAAATAGCTTAACACTAAATAGATTAACACTAAATAGCACAAGTAGACGAGTGCACAAAACCGCTCAACCGTTTTTTTAATTCCTTCTGGTGTCAAATAGACCCCAAGGGACAGGCAGAAGGTTAAGCTAGTATGGGAAGACTGGCCGGGAAATTCGCCAGACTCCAGGACTCAAGATTCAGTATTTCGGAGTCCAAAACCTGCCAATAGACTTCAACTCATTGAAAGAGTAAAACAAGAGTGGGATGCCATAACATTGGCTGACACGTCGGTCTTGTGCGAAAGTTTCCGAAAGCGAGTTCTAGAGTACATACAAGGTGCGTTCCAAAGTAAACAGGACTTTTGTGTGTGTTAGAAAGGTACATCTTTCATTCACATCCTGTCAAAATTTCATGACATTTGGTCTAGTAGAAGCCGATATATCCCGCTCAATGTGACAGTATGTTTTTAACTTTGGTATGAGCTCCGCACCGGCACCGGCACTCTGCACCGGCTCACAGAGCCGTAGTTACGACCGATTATTTGACCAAAAATCGCATTTTAACCATCAATCATTCACCGTATTCGCCTGATATGGCTCCCTGTGACTTCTACTTATTCGGTCAGTTGCATTTGCCAATGAAAGGAAAACGTTATAAGGACGTTGAAGACATCCAAAAGGCTTGTACCAACATTCTGAAGGCGATGCTGGCCGATGGCCTAAAACACTCATTCCAAATGCTTTTGGACCGTGCAAAACGTTGTATCGAAGCAGAAGGGGAGTATTTTGAATAAATAAAAAGAATTATCCAAAAATAATCATCCGTTTTCTTTATTTTATAAAAGTACTGTTTACTTTGGAACGCACCTTGTATATACACAATATTAATGATCAATTGACTTTTGCTTAGATATGATTTAGTGGTTTAAATAAAAAAATTTTTGAAAAGCAATACAAATGATCCTTAACGGTGTTTTTTTGTATGCAGAAACTTTCCGTCCACCCTGTATAATAAGTAGATGGAGTGTAAATATGCACAACTTACATGTTTACTTGCAAAGTCTCACAATTTTTTACTTGTTCGTGTAGCCGACGTTCATCATTGATGGAACTCAGCTGATTTAATTGCACACGTTGGATTTGTTAAAGCGCACATCCTTTCGAAAGGCAGTGAAATTTATGATATTGAATAGCATGTTGGTCGGTGGCAGCCGCAAGGTTTTGTGCGAGTACGAAAAAATGTATGCGTGCCTGGTGCGTGTTGTGCGTTCTTAATCGGAAGTATTGGTATACCTATATGCGTGCGAATAATGGGCTTTCCCTCGTAATTACTTTCAATCCGACAAGTTAAGAACGCATGAAAAACGCGGCGAGATTGTGTTGAAACGATAAAAAGTAGCCGCCTAGCTTTAATGTAAAATATGGTCTATGTTAGAGCGTTAGGCTAAGCGACTTGCCGACTGCCAAACACTTTCCAATCTGATTATGGCAGTGATGGGCATTTAGGAAAACTCTACATTTGTAATTAACCGAAATTAAAAATATATATTTTTTTAATTATCCAATACGTTAACTAATCATAAAAATAACTGAGAGAGAAAACAGAAGAGAAAAAAGCAGGAGTACGTAACTTTGTAAAAAGATATGAATATGTAAAAGCAAAACATGCATGCATGCAAAAATGCTTAAAAACTTACAGAGTGAAAAAAATAACTACTTAAATTAGTTTTGCAACCGCATCATGAGCATTTCATGTGAATTCTACTGACAGTACCTATAATTTCAAAACACAAAATATTACACACCTGGGCCTGGCAATATCTGGCACGCGTGTCTAGAACAAGCTCATTACTATAGACATATGTAGTGGCGTCTGAAGTGTTAAATAAGGAACGCCTATTTGAAATGAAACCGGAACGCAGCAGAAGAAATGGCGCGAGAGCTTACGCAATAGTCAAAAGAAGGAAACCGGAACTGACGCCGCATTTATCAGTGCGCATACAGCGGAAGAAAACATTTGCTCCTACCCGGCTTCGTGCAATAATTCAACGCGAGTTTCTGGTGCATTGTTTTGCTTGCAACGGTCTCATGCTCATGCAGAAATTTGTAAAATAATGAAATTAAATTAAAAAGTTCAAGTAAACTTTAGTGTCAACGAGTAAATACGTATAAATACATTTATAAGCAAGTTGTGAATTTTATATTACGCATGATTTCTCCAAATCCTCACCGTCAGACTTGTAATAATATGTAATTCTGGTCTTGGCTCTAGTAACGGAAACACGGTATTTATCTTCGACGACGTTCCTCATCTTACGAAGAAGAAGATCTTAATAATCCATAACGATGATCACCACCTAGGTATGTTAACCAGACCCAAGATCTTACCTTTTTTCGGATACTCTAAGTACAGCTACAGTGGTTCGTGACCTCGTACTGGCTTGTGCTCTTTATAGACGAACGTGCAGGATGATAGTTCTACAAACAGTAAGTTTATGCCTGTTGTTTCTCTGAAATGGACAAATTTGTGTCAAACACATGGAGTTTGGTTTTGTTAATAAATTAATTTTCAATGATCATATAAGGCAGATCAAAGACAAGTTCAATGGTTCAATCAAGTTATTATATCCGACATTATAGTCTCAACAACGAAAGCAACACAAAAAAACAATTGTTTAATCAATACTGTTATGTGCAGGCCCATCTGAGCCATCTGTGTCAAAACACATTCAAAAACAATTATAATTGCACAGAGCAAGGTCCTTAAAAGGATGCTTGCACTTCTTCTAACAAGAAAACCACATCTAATCTAATGTCAAAAGTTGTTATCCGATAGTGCAAAAAACGCAATCGAAAAATTCAAAATCCGATGGAACTTTTACGAAAACCATTTGATTGTAGATTTATATTGTTAGCAATTTGATCAATAATATATATCTTTATGGGTATATCAATGTTACTGATTCCTGTTTCTTGTTGCACGTCCGTATATTTTTTACTGCCTATATGTTGTTTGTATTTATTTCTATCCACTAGAAAATATCTAATCTCTAAGTCGCATATCGAACGTTTTCTATAGAAGTATTTTTCTTTGAAACCGCTCCTGCAAATCCAAACATTTAATTATACAACGTAATTTGCCTCATAAAGTACTGCATCTGTACTGCACTGTTTCAGTAGATAAATTATAGATAAATTTACGGCAGCATTTCAGCTTTGTATGTATATATCCACACATAGAATTTTCGCTGTTCTGTGTAGAATGCATGTGGTGGTAAATGAACTTTTAGCCGAGTAGTAACGAAAATCCATGCGTTTAGATATAGAAATTGGTTAAAAATTATTTAAATTTTTATGGAAAGAAGTGTGGTAATTTAACATTCGTAGCAGAAGTCAAAGTAATATCATTAAGCTAATAGTTATACTGTCTTTGTAAAGATGGCATATAGTTAAATGATGTCACTATTAACAAATCCATATAGTTTTTGGGAAATACCAAACTCTAAACGTAACGCATCAAAATTTCATAACAATCTGATATTATATTTAGTTCACAAGATAGTGGGTTTTAGTGACGCAGCTCTTGTAGTTTCAGTCAAATTTTAAATACTTTGTAACTATAGTGTGTAAGTAAGTTCATTGCTTGCAATCTACACTTTCATATAAAAAAATGTGACGTTGCTTTTCTGAGCCACAATCAGGCAAAAACCACTGAACCGTTTTAGATAAAATAAGCACCAAACAATTTTTTATCTGCGGGAATGGTACATATGCTATATGATATTGACCACGCCCCCTTATAAGGCCCACTATGGTAACAAAACTCATCTATGGTGCGCTTTTGTAAGGCAATATGAGTGTCAAACGATTCAGCGTGTCCTTGCGGCAAGCATAAGCTATAATATAATCGGCCACACCCACTTTCCGCGCCTACTAAACTAACAAAACAAAGCTACGGTACATTTCTGTAAATCAATGTCGATGTAAAATGATTCTGTGTTTCATAGGAGTAAACATAGGCTATATAAGATTGGCCATGCCCACCTTATAGGCGTTCCTGCAACGCCCATTATGATGATAGAAATTAACTGTGGTATATTTGTGCAAAACAATATGGATATCAAAAGATTTTACGAGTCATTGCAGCAAATATCTACATACATATATATGTATATATATTTGATTAAAATGAATATCTATTTGTTTGTTTGTTTGTTGGTCACATGACACTAAAACTCGAAAACTAGACAGCCGATTGAGCTAAATTTTTCAAGGAATGCTCGGTAAAATCTCGGTAAACCACATAATACGACCCGATAGCTGGGCGTGGCACCTCCCGTACAACATAAATTTATAATATGGAATATCTTCCGAATGAGAAGTCGGACAGCATTAAAATTTGATGCGGGGCCACCGTTTATGTGTGTCGTTTCACTGGTAAAACTTTGTGAGCGTTGGACAAGGGGCGTGACACCTTTTAAGCAACTCAAATGTTTTGAATAACTTTGGAACTACAAATCACATATCAAAGAGATTTGGCACAAACTTACGATTTAGACGTGCCCTTCGAAAAGGGGAAGGGGGTGGGTATTGGACGAGGGGGATTGCATCGCCCATACAACCCAAGTTTTTAATGTGGAATAGCTTCGGAATTATAAGTCGGCGAACAGCATTGAAATTTGGTACAGCATCGTCCCATAGATGTGACATTCTACTGGTAAATTTGATGGGCGTTGTGAAATTTTTGTGACTAAAATTTTCCGCGTAACTTTGGAACTATAAGTCGCGCATCAAAGAAACTGGGTTACACCCTTCGACTGGAGGAATGGATTATACATTTCATAAAAGAGGCGTGGCATCGCCCATACAGTGTAATATGAAGAAACTTGATTTATTGGACCCATTGCCTTTAAACTTGGGTGAAAGCCGCAGGGTCCCGCTAGTTTTAAATATGTATGTACCTGGTACAGTGGCCCAAGAAAGGGGTGTTTTGGTGGTTCAAAACTCCCAAATATCTATTTGTTTAAAAGTTTTGGGTAGAAAATATGGGGTGTTTTGGTGGTTCAAAACTCCCAAATATCTATTTGTTTAAAAGTTTTGGGTAGAAAATATGGGGTGTTTTGGTGGTTCAAAACTCACAAATATCTATTTGTTTAAAAGTTTTGGGTAGAAAATATGGTTTCTAGAGGTATTGGGCTCAAAAGTTTCGAATAAATGGGAGGAAATGGGAACATCCGCCGACAAGTTGAAACTAGAAACTCCTACCCTCTGATTTGTGGTTCGCCACTACGATCAGCTACAATGATAGCGAGTTGTTTTTAATGTTCTATTTATAGCCTTAATATAATTGTGGCTCTTTACCGTAATTAATGAAATAGGTCTTTATTTTGGAAGGAAAATTAAAACTTACAGGTGCTAATTAAACTTACAGGTGCTAATATTTATTGTTACGTCGACTGCAACAATATTAACAGAATACAATCTTTTGCAGACGAAGTTAGTAAATTACAGTCGTTGCTCCATACACCTAATACCACCTCTCGTATGACCCACTTAACCACCCATTCGCGGTGCACAATACATCAAAGTGCTTTACTCCACATACACATACATATGTATGTACCTGCGTGCATAACACCATGATACAACTGACAAGGTAGACTAAGTACGAAGAGCCACGAATGCTAAATGGACCATACCCACCTGTCACTTTAGTTTTGAACTAGACTTGAAATTTTTATATCTTAAAGTTTTTTGAAAATGTTCCATACATTATATTTCGCTTCGATATTTCATGGAATATGGTTTTACGGTAAAACTTTTACCACTTAGAGGTTCCCAGGCGTTCGGCAAGGGGGCGCAGCACCTTCAAAAACCTAAAACTGCTATCATTGATATATCTAGGTGGCACAACTTGATCGTGCATTACATTTGAGAGCTCGAAACAGATGTAAGAGAAAACCGAAGAATTATAGGAACACTATATACGTATTTTTTATGGATTTACAGGTCAGAGGGCCGTGACCAGCGTTGCCGTTTTGGTTATTTTTAACCAAACTTGGTAAATTTTTTTGCTGTTTTGATTTTTTGGTAATTTGGTAGCACACTCTGCGATGTGGTAGTTTTTTTTTGCTTGGTTCACCTTGTATGTTACATGCATATTTTGCTCTCTCTTTCGCAGAAAAAATCATATTTTTTTCGCAATGACAATAACAGTGATGCCAATACTTATTAGATTGTAAATTTGGTTACTATTACATATGACGCAGACTGTAATAATCGATAGTGGCACCTTTAAAAAAGTAACGCTTTTACATTTCACAAATAAAGAAAAGCGCGGGTGAAGCGGTTGATTTCCTGTATTTCAATCGCAAATTGAAATGGATAAGTAAGTAAATAATAATAAACTAAAAACCTATTATTTAAAGCATACTTTTTTAGATTTGTGAAGCGCGCTAAAGTGGCGGCCCGCGGAACTGTGCGACAAGATGTGATTATTTTTTGTTCTATAAATAAATAATTAAACGCATATTTATAAAAAAAAGTTAGTTTTGGTAATTTTTTTTTAGAAATTTGGTAATTTTTTTTTCCATTTGGTTGTGGCAACGCTGGCCGTGACTTCGAAACCGATCAAACCTACATACGTAGCAGCAATTACAGCCCAATTCCGAGACTAGGCCGGGCTTCCCGCAAAGGTAGAGACCCACTGTTTTATGCCGATTCTGATCTGGCAGTAATAAATTTTTTTATAAACGGTTTCAATTTTGGAGATTTGCCATTTCCAGCTGAGTTGCTGTTAACCAAAATCACTACACTAAAAAATCAAAAATGTACTACATACTTTTATTTTGTACTACACTAAAGGTACAAACATATGTATATGTAAGCATAAAATCTGATATTGATTACATGCAGAGGACATTATTACGTAAACTGAGTTTTGCGGTTTGCTACAATTTGCTTTAACAGTTTCCTGCATCCAAATGATTTTGTGTGTATGTGTGGGGCTATTTCCGACTCTGTCATGCGCTCTTTGCAAACGGAGTATATGTACAAAAGTCGTAGGAGAAGTAATGACAACAACAATATCATGGGGACAACATCATTAGTCAAATGTCAACTGTATGAGAGCTTTACGCCGTTATCGCCTGCTCCTCTATCGAGCTCTTTTACCCATTTCAACCAAATCTACTCTTCACTGTTGTTTCGTCTTCGGTCTAAGGCTTTTAAGTTGTTCTGAAATATCTCCTGTCAAGGCGATTTGAAAAGCCAAACATTTCCACAACAAGCGAACAAGATACGTTTTAATTCGATTGCATTGCAAAAAACAAAAATATTTGTTTTTTTAAAACCAATGAATTTTTTTCCAAGAACTAAGTAATGTGTACCATATCACACAGGTGAACATACACATTCAAACTATATTAAAATAAGGTAATTATCACTATTATTTCCAATTAAATTAAATTTATTAGAACACAATTTCGATATCAAAGCCAAATAAAGTCGGGATCCAATTTCAGTCCCGAAAAAATATCGGGAAAATCCGATCCCGGAATCGAAACATAAAAATGGCATACTTTTTGCTTTTTGCACCTTAATGTCAAAAAAGGGAAATCTTCTTATTTAATACATAAAATAAATTGCATATTGCCTGTGACGTTTGGATAAGTTTAAGTGCAACAATAGCTCTGTTTATGTATGGATACTTTGTACAAATTTGTACATACTAGCTCTGTTTGGTTACTTTTCCAGTAAAAATTTGCTGGTAGCTAAAATAAGGAGAGTAAACAAGCTTACGCTCTTAAAAATGAAGCAATCCAAAAATTAAACAACCGAAATTTTTATAAACTCGCAAGCCCAACTCTTGTTTACACCAGTGTGACTTGCCACATTCACAATACACAGGGAAATGGGTGTAAATAAGAGTGTTGAAGGAAGAACAGCTGATATAAAAGGTTCATTAGAGGTTTAAAGCTGTACGGAAACTTGAATTATTGATATTATTCATACTGAGTTTGACTTATTTTGAAATGGCGGAAACCGTGGCCAAAACTTCCAAATAGTATATGAAGATTTACATACGATTTCACTTACCGGTATTGAACCATATATATGCTTTTTATCAGCAGGTTTAACAGGTAGTTTGGCAATTGAATGTTTTTACGTTATTAATTTAATATTATTTGTCATGAATATTTTGTTCATAGTTTAAAAGTAACAGAATTGTATTTAACAAAATGGTATTTCATACGAAAAAAAAATGTATTTGATTGAAAAATACTCCTGATTTAGTTCCTTAAAGTAATATATTCGATCCCGAAAAAAATCCGAGAATTGCGATTTTCAGTCCCGAAAATCCCAGGATTGTAAAACTGATCCGAGATTCCAATCCCGATTATTTACATACACATAGGTATGTAAATCGGTGCCGTCAAGAGCCAGCAAGTAAATGCATAACTGCGAACCGCAGCTCTGAGGCGATATTCCACTCCAGGTTTAGTCCTGCCAATATCAACATGTAGAAATAAAAATGTCTTTCTTTTGGCAGCTACCCTTTCAGCAGAAAATTACTAACCTCTAACAGTAAAATAATTGTTTATGAAGAATCTTCAACGCAGTTAGGAATCTCCATAAAACTATTAGCCCATCTAAGTATATCTAAGTACAATTATAAAACGGGTGGGTCGTTGATTTTCTAATTTATAGTATAGTTTTCAAAATACCACAGCACTTCAAACTCGCCTAATTTGGCCCAAATTAGCACAAGACTTTAGCTTGTTCTTTATTGAAAAAAATCATTTATTATCCGGCCGCATTCATGGTCGAGCGTCAAGCTTTATATTATATATTTTATATATACATACGTACATTATAATTTTGTTATATATGTACACATCAAATACACATATCAACATAATAATACGTATTATTTGTATTATTCACATTATATTATATATTTGTGTAGATAATAAATAAATATATACGGTTTTTTAACTGTAAACGACTTCTGTAGATGTGGCTTATCGCATATCTTATATATGTATGTACGCTTCGAACGCCTTGCATGGGGCCATACACTGGCGCATGTGTGAATAGCGCAGATACGATGGTGAGAGGACAGAATTGCCAATAATATTAGCACTCCCAAATTATTTGTGTATTTGTTTACAGCGAAAGTAACCAGCTATCAAGCCGGACAAGCCCCAAATATGTATTGCAACTTGTCGGTTTCAAATTAATTGATATTTGGCACGCACTTGGATATTAGAGAGGGGGATGCATGCTTCTTGACTTCCACTACACAGTATAGCGTCATAACCCAATTTTTCTGATCGCATAATAAACGCAAAGCGAGCAACCCCGAATTTTTGACGAAACATGGGCAGGGCATGTTCAAGGTGTGTGCATCGAAGCATTTGGCTTTGGGGCACCCACTAAATGGAGAAATCATTATTCCCTAATAAGCACACTTGTTTGTTGTGTAAAATGTTAAAAACCAACGCAGGGATTATAGTTTCATCTAGTAAATCTAAGCCCAGGTTTATGTAAAATGCATAAGTATGTATAAGCAGTTTAACCCGAATGTACCGGAATTCTTTTTGTTTCGAATTTTTAGAAAACATGTTATAATTAATTGAATATGAAGAATAATTCAAAAATTACATTTTTTTTAGTGCATGTTTAGTGTGACCATATGATCACGCTAGACGCTACCGGGTTAAGTTTGTGTTGTGTGATGCCATTCCATGAACGTCAGCGAATTCATAGGCAACTTTAGAGAATATTTGTCATATTTTCCCTTTTTACTGTCTATACGATTTCATCAACTACCAGCGTTGTGCAACGTTCAGTGATATCTTCGAGACTTATTATTTATGACAAATGTAAAAGAACAATAAATTTATAAATTAATTCGATCCTTTGCGGTTGCCATCACCAATATATAAAAAATAGGATTTTTTTCGACGGCTGCCTTTCAGCCGGAAATGGTAAACGTATAAAAGTAAATACCAAGACTTACTATTAAAACTTTGTTTTCGCTGTGAATAACTTTTGAACGGTAATTACGACTAAACTAATACAGTAGGGATTAAAGTTTAGTAGGGATGGAACAGTTAAATTGCGGGTACACAATTTTCCACATTACACAGTTGCAAACTGCAATAACAACCGTGGTGATGCTTCATTGAATTTTCATATTATTAAAAGCGCCAACTCGTGTATCTCGCAACCTGTCAGCGCAATATGTTGATCTTGCCGTTTATTTTCCTTCCTTCTCTCATACATGCAATACATTTTAAGTAGTGTTTTTTTATTTCTTCCAATCAAAATATTTTAGAAATCATAATATTTCGTGAAAGAGATAGATGCCAACAGGGTAGTTTGACTTGTTCATATGTACATATTTTCTGAAATATTTTCAGTATGATTCGACATCCTGTTATCGATCGTGCAAGTTAGCGTATTCCACTTATACAACTTTTTGCCGTTGTCATAGACTTCATTAAAAGTTGATTGTAATCTCGCCAAAATAAGTGTTAATAGGATGTAACTGATAATTAGCTGTCTTGTTGATGTGGTACACGTTTGTACGATTCGCACGACTTAAGGCAATAATATGCAAGTATCGTATAGGCGTGATTATTGGTAATTATAAGAGAAGTTCCTATTCAAACTTTGTAGCACGTTTTCATCTCATTCTGTGGAATACAATATTCGTATAAAATAAAAGTAATCGCATTATATGGATTTTTACATTGTATTTTTAGTATTTGTACATTGTACAAATGCCAAAAAAGAAATGTAAATGATTAGTAGTGGCAAAATTGTGGCATACATATGCGCTCAAAAGCACTGACAGCATCGCTACTTAATTTAAGTCTAAAAAAAATGTTTGAAATAAGTTAACTCATTTTTTAAAATTACTTTCACAACATATATATGTAAAATATAAGCACCCGTTATTCATATATTTGTGTGTATTGAGTGACGACGAAAACAAATGGCACTGTTTTCCCTTCCCTTCCCTGTTTTTTTGTAAATATGAGCTCCAATGTTTTTGAATAATGCTCGAGCTGTAGACGGAATGTGGTTAAAAATAACTTGATTAGAGTTTGGAATTTTTAGATAAAGATAAAGATATGTATGACCAATATTAAGGCATCATAATTACATATACACGTACGAGGCAGTAGCACACACAGGATTTCTGTGTGCGCCACTGGTACGAGGTCTGTTAAAAAAAGGAGACTTTTTATTTGTCTCGAAAAATATTTATTTATTCATAAAAATCCATCTTGCCCCATTCAAAATAACCCCCCTCAGATATAGTACACTTATGCCAGCGCTCTTTTCAATCCTCGAGGCACTTCTGATATGCATTTTGTTACTTTCACATTTGATCGAACTTGGTGTGGTTTTTTCGGTCTTGGATCTTCTGGCCGCTTTTGTTGGTATAATGGAGCTTTGGTTTCAACGTCATAACCACACATCCATGTTTCGTCACCAGTAATGACATTAACCAAATCTGGTTCGTCGTTGACGTCATCCAGCAGCTTTTTTTAGCAATTCGGAAACAAACTTCACTCCCACACGATTCATAGCACTTTTCTTTTGCCATTAACATTTTCTCGGCCTTTTGTGGAAGGCTTGCACACGTCTAACCTTTATATTTGTCAAAAACAAATGTATGCGAAATGGCTGATAATGTTAACATATGTTGGGGACATGCGTACTCACATAAAAAAACAAAATTCGAATGTATGTAAGTACAGTTGTGAAATTTTAAAATTCACTTTTTTTACCAAATCTCGTATGTATCGTATCGTATGTGTATCTAAAGAAATATACCTTAAAGTATATTATTATTTATCTCACATACAAACAGGCGCACATTTTTGCAAATGACGGAAAATATAAATTTTGCTTTGACATTTGTGAAGTTAACAGATACAAAATAAACGTCAATAAAACATTGATCGCTATATTCCTGCAGAACGCGGAATAATTGTTTATATCTGTATGCATTGAGCAATTAACAAACCTGTAAACTGCATTTTAAAAGTATACATAATATATAGAAAGCCGTAGAACCCAAGAGAAAATTAAAAATTTAAATAGATGAAAAGATATTCTTACTAAATCTGGAAAAGTGTTCTTGATATTATTGAAACTGTTAGAAGAACACATTTGCCCGTTCAAAGAATCATCGAAAATTTCCACAAGAATCAAAAATTATTGGCGCGTTGCCACGATCTAATGATTTTCTTAAGCTACCCGAGCAGGAGAAACGAAATGTTTTACAAGCAGTGCAACGATATCTTAGACTCAATAATATCACCAGAAATTTTACAGAAACATTTAACAAAACTCTGTCACAGTGATATGATAAAAGATATGGCGCCTATGGTGCATAATCGGAGTCCCGCATAAAAGCCGGCTTTAGTTAGCAAAAGTCTAGGTTAGGTTAGGTTAGTTAGGGTGGCAGCCAGAAGAGCTCACTTAGGCCATAATACGGCCTGTTGTGGTACCACGTGAAGGACATGGCCGCCCTTCGGCAAAAGTCCAAAAAGATAAAGTTTTTTGATGGAGTCGAAAACAATTCTGTGCTGCCTGTATGTGAAACCCAGCATAAACTTTTCACTTTACTGCAGTAATAATTTTCGTAGTGTTTGATTTGTGATATTTGTAAATATAACATGTGGAAACAAAAGCTATAGTATTCTTTGCTATTAGTTTTTGTACCTGTGTTTTCGCTTGCGCAAACTGCAATTCGCCGCGCCTTTATGTCTGCTATGGCGGTCAAATCTTTCATTTAATCTCGAAGGCAATCTCATGTATTTCTTTGGCTTACATGCTTCAAAAGTTGTAAAAGAGCTACCCACTCCTAGAAAATCTATAGTTTTGCACCCCGTCACTGCATAATAACAGCACCCATTATATGTAATCAACCGAAATTGTTTCCCTCCTCGATGTCTTTATTTCATGAGATTTTGCTGTTGTTCATTATCTGGCTTTGCTCTTTCACACTTTTCCTACATTAGCATATATATTCTTTTCATTTAATCCCTCCTGTTTCTTTCTCCTTCAGCAATTAGTGTCGCCGAGCGGTTTTCTGCTTTAATTCAGTCTGCTACAATTATTGTGCAGCCGACAATAACTGTCGGCGGACTTTTTGTAGTACTTTTCGTGTATCTACCTACATATGTTCGACCACAAACAGCCTAAGGCGCCAACATTGATGAACCGGAAAAATTCACGTAAACATGTAGTTCTATATCTTACAAAGACAGATAATACGCTAGACCTGTATGAACTACAAAGACACAACTGTGGACAAAATTTAAGGTTGCGCATAAGGCAGTTTAATTCGATGCATCTCATATTGTTAATACATACTCCTGCAGCTAAACGTACTGAAGGCCCGCCAATCAACATTAGAGATGCCAATTTTAAACAGCTGTATTAAAATATAATACAAATAAGAAATCAAAAGCATCAGAATTCTTTCCTTGGACAAAACACAGTTAATGCCAAAATTTCAGCACAATCGGCCAATTTTATACATATGTAGATATTTGTTGATATCTCAAAAGTTACAATTCAGATGAATCTTATTTCTTGCACAACGAAAATGGTAGATCTGAAAATCGAAAAACCGGTAAAAAAAAATTTAGAAAACACTGCGCTTTGAAGTAAAACAAAAAAACAACTCATGTCTTTCTTTTTTTTATACACGTGAACCAAAAACTATATATTTGAGTATACTAAATGTCAAAGATATATACAAAATAACATTATACATATATACCAAAAAAAGTTTTCATTGATATACGATCATAAATAGTATTAGCGTAGACCGCTGTGCTCTTTCTATGTATGGAACATTTTCGGCCCTTCTAGTGTTAAGAAATATGTAGTATTATTACAAACAGAATTTTCAACCCAACAGCAACAGCGCCAACCATCAGTAATCCTTGCCGGAGATGCAACATCATTCTCTTTAATTGTCCTAATTGAGCATTTGTAATTTCCCAAAAAAAAAACTGTGTGAGCATTTGCTTTCATTCACGCTGCTCTTGTTTTTATAGGTATATATATTTATATACATATATACATATATATTCATATTTTTATATATATATTTTTATATAGTAACACGCTTACACATTTTTGTAAAAGATACATTTCAATACTAACCATCAAATTCTGAGCGTTTATGCATGCTTACAATGAACCATTGGTGTAGCATTCCCCTTGCCCGTCAAGAAATTGCTATCCTTTACAACACCGAAATTTGACGCGTTGCATACTTACCAACCCAAAAGTTGAACGTGAAATGCATTGCTAAATTCAATCAAAGTTGTCTCAAATAAATACAACTTTAGGCATTTAATCTCTCAGCGATCGCCCCCCACCAACGTACGTGGAGTATACATAGTTGATGCCAAAATTTCTTTACAGAGTATATAGCAGTTATGAATTTTTTGCACCACAAATAGTTTTGGCCTTTCATATACATACATATAATGGTTTTAAAAAAACTCTTAAGGGGACAGTCCCCTCAAGAGGTCTCAAAAAATCGTTTTTTTTTTGTTTCGCTTAATCGATTGGGCATCTATTTAAGATTATGTACATATGTAAAGTTTTAGCTCCAAATTCGAAGTATTTCAGGAGTTGCACGAAAATTCAGTCGGTCGCGCACGGTGCCTGGCGGCCACGCACGGCGCGTTTAAAGTGCGTTTTCTCAAAACCATGTTTTCACAATTTGCGGGAAAGATAACTATAGAAGTTATCAACAGATTTTCTTAAACCAAAATTTATTCTATTTAGTATGAAAAACTACTCTATGCGAACTACGGATTTTGAAAAATTCCGATTTTTAATACCTTTTTTATTAACAAATAAATGTAAAAAAAGTCACTTTTTTTTTTTAAATCATAATTTTTCGTCTAAATTTTGGATTTTTGGAATTTCCGTAGTTCACATAGAACAAATAAGTCTGACGAAGAAAACAAAAAAAAAATTTTTGATTTTAGTTGAAACCAACGGCTGCTATCGTTCCCGCAAATGGACTCCGACCGCGCCGAAACGCTGCCGGAAAACGTGAAAAACTCAGTCATTTAGAATTTCCCAGATGTAATTTTTTTTGTGAATAAAGTTGAAAGTATGACTAAAACATATCCCAAAGTTCTTATGTCTCCGATCTTTCTTTCTGTAAGAAAAAAAATCAGGAAAAAACGCTTTTTTCTCGGACGCTTGAGGGGACTGTCCCCTTAACGGATTAGTTATTGGAACCACATTTACATTCAAGTTGGGTAGAAGCCCCAAAGTAAGCAAACAAAAAATTAATTAAATATATAACTTGAGTGGGAATATATTTAGTTTTGCTTTTTGGCATATTTGTAGGTATTTTACCTGACTTGAATGTGAATGTGGGTCCAGATCTTCCTTTGTTTGTATTTGTATTTAGAACTTCAGATGAACCTGAAGAAATAGCCGAAACAAAAAACACAGTTGTGTGAATTAAATGAAGCCATCCACATTCTTATTTTTGCGATAGCTACACGTGAGTAGCAGAACTGCTCTAGATGCACAGATAGGTTTAGGGTGGATAGAAAATCGGCTGTTTGCCCAACTGAGAAACTTCCCTAAATTTAGCTCAATCAAAGTCGCTTAAACACCAAGAACCTAATATGGCACTTTAGTCATTTCGCAGTGAATATCATATGTAGCTATCATAGGCCACCATAAGTACTCGTAATTGTAGCTTACTGAGTGGAAAAAAGCTGACGTGAGTTAAAATCTATCTTTCCGTAAACATCCTCTTCCGAGAAGGAATATGTTATCGAAGGCGAAAATTCTACGACAACGCATACATACAGCAACAGCGGCAGTGGCGTACCCGAAGGAGTTTTTGGGTGTTAAGCATATCATTAATGAAAATGTTCAAAAATTTCGCATTTTTAACCCTCCATTACTATCGTCTATTTCACTAACGCCATTACTATCGTGGGTGTAATCCACCCACAACTTTTTATTATCCGTTTTACTTATCCATGGAGGTAAAATAAACAAAAATCAATTTTTTTCATAATCAGAACATCATAACATGTAAAAACAAAAATAAATTGTTTAATTTTGTTAATTCATTTATTTAACATAAACATTTGTTTATGTGCATCTCATTTCAAGGGAAAAAAAGATGAAATAAAAAGTTGTATTGGGAAAATAGGCACATCTTGCACACTATTTAAATTATGTTTCTTGGGCTTAGTGATTTAGAAAGCTAAAAAAATAAGTAATAAATATTTACTTAATAATTTTTTTCGGACCGAAGTAAAATTTTGCGTAAAAACTCAAACAAAAATTAACAATATACCTGCTACTTTGTAAGGTTACACCGTGCGACAAAAATCAAAAAATTTCCAAACACACGAAAAAATCTATATTCTTGCGAAACTAGGGGCCAAATGTAGTAAAACTGCGTTTTTAGTTTTTCTCTCTGACGTCAGTATTTTTTTTAAGGACTTTGAAATTTCAAGGACATGTTTATTTCAAGGAATTAATTCAAAAATTGAGCGCATTGTAGAATAACAATATGGGTATCAAATGAAACACAAAAATCCTTAGAATCTTAGAAAATTTAATGTTTGGGTGCAAAAGGACAAATAGGTATTAAAAATATCCTTTTGAGACTTTATCCTTGAATATCCTTGGAAATTTCCAAAACCTATTGGAAAAAAATTTGAAAAAAATATTTCTTAAGGACTAATATGAACACTACTACATCCTTGAATTTCGTCCTTCTAACTTTATCAGTTTAAGATATAACAAATTTAATGTTATAAAAATTTTTTACTTATCCTAGAGCATAATTTTTAGGGATTTTCTACTAAGTAAATGGTCTATACGTTATTAAAAAAAATTATCGCCAAAAAGTGAATACAAATATGTATGTAAATGTATTTTATAAAAAATAAAACTTCATTACTAATAATGGGTGTTAAGCATCCAGCAATTTTATACCGCCACTACTATCGTGGGTGTAATACACACAGTTACTTTTTAAAACAATTGTATAAAAGCATCAGCTTTATTTATGCAACTGCAATGCACTCTAAAACCTTCAGAAATATGCAAATGTGGATTACATTATAACTTTATTTTGGTTTTGGTTAAAAAATCTATATTTTACTAAAAAATTGAACTCACAGGGTGGATTCCACCCTGACGATAGTAATGGAGGGTTAAGATTAGAAAATGTATCCCTTTGCGTTTTCGGAAGTCCTCTTCATAATCAACGTTGTATGTATTTTGCATTATCACTTTACCATTACCATAAAACACCACAAAACTACTCTTAAAAACTCAACATGAACGAAAAGTTGGACCAAGTTCAAAAGAAAACTTAATATTGGCTCTTTATTGGATGCTCATTTGCGAACCCATGACACCAACATTCTGTAATTTCAGGCGGAATAACTCCGTTGAAATTTTGATTGCAAGTAGGGACCTTTTTAACGCACTGTCACATGTAGATGGCACCACCATACCCTATTCCAAACGTCCAGTTTAGTTTGCAACACACGAAATAACGAATATGCTACAACAATTTTTTTTGTAAATCCCTCCAACGACTAAGTTCTGGCTACGCCCCCATACAGCGGTGACACCAAAATAAAAATAAAACTGAAATAGATTAATTGGTGACTTGTAAAGCAACATGACAGAGTTTAATACTTTCCATCCTTTCTAGTCTACGGTTCACTTCCATGGTTGCGAAGTTAGTAGCTCGGTTCTCTTCATGCTTAAAACTTGCGTGCGCGCGGCGTCACCCGCCTGTCATATGGTGCCAGAAGATTAATATATATGAATTTTTATTTTGCGTGCAAGCATAATAAATGAGGCGCCATGTCTTCCAGACTATTCGTATTGAGAGTTTGTCTCTTAGCTGTACGTTCACGTTTTAACCTAAGCCAGCCAACCCTCGTACAGCGCACAGGGCAGGCAACGGAACGATTGAGCTTAAGTTTGAAATTTTGTTGTGGAAAACGAACACATCAGAATGGTTTCCAGAACATACCTATTTCAGCTTAGTAGACGCTTTAGATGTAAAGTAAAAAACCATGCGCTTAACACTTATTTCCATTCACAAAAACCACATACATTTGTTGACGGTGCTCGCCGGCTTCTCCACAAGTGCAATACTACGTAAAGAGTGGAATGCACTAAAAAATCCAGAAACATTTATTCGGAATTTTATTCGAAATAGAACTAAACCAAAACAACTGCTATTCTTTTACACTAAAGCACACAAAAGTATTAGATTGTGTACTGAACTAAGTATGTATAAATTTCAAATTAAAATGGCAACCGAAATTAAAACGTATGTATGTGTTCTACTACTACTTGCGAATGTGCCATCTCCTTAGAAAAAAGAAGAATAAAGTATTTGAGAGCAATTTCGTTGTGCTTGACCAACTTATAAGCTTTGTATCCTGCAACACAAACATGTATCTGTTATGTCGTATCTTTTAATTTCTCGTTTTTTGAAGAAAATGAAATGTTAAGTAAAAAATCGCAAATATCCACAGATGAGCTAATTATTTTTCACATGTAAAATTGTTCGTGTCTGAGAGCAACTTAACGGACAGAAATGCATAGACGCAGTTATTCGACCACAGCTCCTTCTTCATGTTGCAATTTCCATGCAAAAAAAAAAACGGACCATAGCAACCCAATACATCGTTAATACAGTCCAAACTCAAATCATTTAATAAAAAACCCAAAACACTTGGCCGATTGGCTTAAAAATTCTGCAGTCTTTGATCTTAGCTCTTTCTTACAAGACTTAATTTCCTTATTGTTGCTTAAAACTTAAAAAGTTATGATGGTAACAATGAAATTTTGCAAAACTACTATGTCTATGGCAAAAGTTGTGCAAAGGTGTGCTATTTCCTGCTGAGAGGACAGCCGCCGGAAAGAAAAGTGCTCTTTTCCACGAAGAATCAAACCTCGGTTGAGCGGCACTTACACTATGATCAATAAGTACCGGGACTGTGTCAAAAAATCAAAATTGTTTTATTCTTCTGGTAAATTTATTTTATCCCCTTCAAAATAAGCCCCATCTGAAGCAATACATATATGCCAACGCTTAATCCAATCGTCCATGCACTTCTGGTAAGCCGAAGCAGGTATGGCCTTCAGCTCTCGCGTCGCATTTTCTTTTATGACCTCTATGGACTCAAATCTCTTTCCACGAAGCGGTAACTTGAGTCGGGAGAACAGGAAAAAGTCACATGGTGCCATATCTGGAGAATAGGGAGCCTGATCGATGATATTCACATTGTGTTTGTTCAAATAATCGCGAATAATGTTGCTTTGTGAGACGGCGCATTATCGTGGTGCAAAATCCAGCTGTTATCGGCCCACAAATCCGGTCGTTTTCTACGAACAGCATCTCTCAAACGTCTCAATACTTCAAGGTAATACTCTTTATTAACGTTTTGACCGGTCGGAACGTATTCATAATGCACCACACCACGATAATCGAAGAAAACAATGAGTATAACCTTGATTTTTGATCGACTTTGGAGCACTTTTTTTGGTTTTGGCTCGCCTTCAGCACGCCATTCGGATGATTGCTGGCTAGTTGTCACGTCGAATTCATAGACCCATGTCTCATCACCAGTAATTATACGTTTCATGAACGTTGGGTCCTTCTTAGCTTCGGAAATCATGTCTTCAGCCACTTGCTTTCGATGATCTTTTTGGACGAAATTCAAGTCTTGAGGAACAAGCCGTGCGGCGACGCGTTTCATGCGCAAAATATCGACAACAATGTGTTGTGCGCTTCCATAAGAGATGTTAAGATCGTTAGAAATCTCTCTGAGGCTCACATGACGATTTTCAAGCACGATTTTCTTCACAATTTCAACATTTTCGTCGGTATTCGATGATGAAGGACGTCCAGAACGAGGAAAGTCTTCGACCACTTCACGACCACTTTTGAACATTTTATACCACTCGAACGCTCTGGTTCTTGATAGAGCAGACTCCCCAAATGCTTTCTGCAACATTTTAAGCCATTGGCACAAGAAATTTCCTTCTTAAGACAAAATTTCAAACAAATACGTTGATCAACAAAATTATCCATTGTAAAATGCGACGAAGTACAAAAACACAGATAATTTGACACAGATGTCAGTTAAGGTCCTACCGACCTTTTACCTGCATCGGGCAACGGCGGAAAATTTAAAATACACAGTCCCGGTACTTATTGATCATAGTGTATAATGATAATGTTGTGCAGACTGATAACAAGTCTAACATAATACTGCAGCTGCTCGAGCAGCAGAACTAAGGTGTACATAGGTCAATTATGTACCTATGTACACTGTTCAGATGTACTGTGCTGTATTTAGTGATCCGTCGATCCCATCACTAATCCCAATCTTTCCTTCTCCTCTTGTGCTAATGTTCCCCCTATTTTCTGCTTCCCGGCTTCGGCCGTTCGTATCGTTTAATGTTTCTTGTATTCTCTGTCACTTGTATTTCGTATGTCGTTCAATAAAGAACACCTTAAACCCGAACCACACCGAGTATTAATTTCTACCGCTCCGCGACGAACTGAAACATACACAAAGTGGCCGATTTTAATAAAGAGATTTTGAATTCTAAATAAATTTAATGTTTAGATGCATAGTGAAATTAATAAAGTGTGCCAGTTAGCAGGAACTCTCTCTTCATCGTACACTTATTTTCTGACAGTTAATGTAATTTTGCTGACAAATGTCAGAGTTCATAACCTGTCTGTGCTGTATGAAAAACTTTCAAAATAAATTGTTTAACGTTCTGCACCAAAATCGACACCAAAAATGCAAGTACATGCCAGCAAAATCGTGCTGTCTGTAAAAAACGCACGACAATGCAGTTTCTATGTTTTTCTAACATAAAATACATTACGAAAATATATATTTCTGGAGTACTGAAAGTATATATTAAATTGTGTGCTATTTAGCGACAACAAATATAAAGGTTAATCGAACTGACACAAATAAAATGACACATTGACAATTGCTACTCAGAGAAATAAGTGTACGTCATCTACCTGGTACACTTTATTGATTTCACTATGGATCAATGTACCTATTTCGAGTTAGGAACATAAATAAAAATCAGGTTTTAAATATTTCTCAAATGATTAACTTGAACATTTCTAAAATGAATGCATAGCAAGAGCAGTACCAGCAACAACAAAATGAAAACAATATACAAAAGCAAAATTTCGTTAACAATTTCAACTTGGGTCAACCATTAGACGACTCGCTAAAGGGCAATAGAAGCTTAAGTGCAGCCGAGCCATGTTTATTTGTACAGGCGAAGTATTTTGGTAGCTGTGACGGCCATGTTTGGCAGGAGTCGAGGCAGTTATGAAATTTCGTTCATAAATATTGCAAATGTTTGTGTGTCCGCCCTATGAAAACACACTAACATATTTCAAACTCAAACATCGATAGACTATGTTGATAAGGACAGCAGCAATCGTTAGAACAAGTTGCGACCAGTCGTGCTTCATAACTAGAGTTATTGCAAAAGACCGACTTGCGACCGTGTCAGCCCGCGCTTCCAATCTGCACATTGCAAATCCCATGATCTTTGTTCGTAGTAAACGATAATAAACAACAAAACAGTGTGAAGTAGTGGCATTCGAAAAATCAAATACCCATGGCAAGCTCTTGAATTCAATCCAGTTCAGTTTAGTCCAATCCAATTCATTTGACATGAATGAAGCCAACTTTTATGGTGCTTGCTGTTGGTTTGGCCATTGCCCTAGCATAAGTGTATGAGTTTGTAAGCGTAATGTTACAATTTGTTACATGTGTAAATGTGTGTGGTGAAAGCACTCGCGGGACCTTATAGCAAATACATATACATTTTTATCCTTACTGAAGAGCACGGTCGGCTTTACGTTCATCAACCCACCCCTTACACATAACTTAAGTAGAGAGGAGCTGAAACACTGAAATATATCACGGAAATTGGGAAAACGAGAACATGAACTTATTATCTACGAGTAAAAAAACTTCCTAATAGATAACATCTTTGCAAATCAGAATTGGCATTCAAATACTTATAGATCTAGCTCTTCCAAGGCATAAACGGTGAAACAAACCAGTCTTGTGAGAATTATCTGTTATGAAAACAAGTAATAATATTGTGAAGTAAATCCTAAACGGCTGCTCATTGCTAACTGTCCGCTGAAAGTAAAATGATTAACTATGAAAATCTTCCAATCGGCCGTTCAAAATCGACATAAACATCGGTACACAAATAAGCACTTACATCAAAAATAGTTGCGCTGTGCTAGGCCTCAGTCAAATAAATACTATAGTCTGCCATGCCAAATGTGTGCATGTAAAATCAAACGATTGTTATTTAAAACATAAAAGTGAAACTCAGTTCTTTGAAATTCTAGATTCCTAAAAAAAGTCCATCACTATTCGCATGAGATATACAGATCTGGCAATGAGAAAAAGGCTGCCAAAAAATATTAACAACAATAACAGAAAATAACATAACAAGTCAACAAATAAACAACGAAAAAGAAGCGAATGACAAAAATAAATTGAAAGCGAGCGAAACAAATAAAAATAATGTCGAAAACAGAAACAGAAGCGATAATAAAAGCTGAGGGTGAATATGTATGTATAAATTGAGTACATAGAAACTTTATGACTTCAAGTGGGGTGGTAGAATAGCAGAAATCGGCAGTAGCAAATACGGGAACAATACTACTAGTTTTGGCTCTATTGCGGTTACTGGAGCAACTAAGTTCACTGCTGGGTCCTATTTGTATCGCTTTAACATACACAAAGTCAAACATCAACAGGAACACTTTAACTAAACCCATATATGTATGTTTTATGCGCTAAATTGTATGTACATTGGGTTGTTTGTATTTTTGTTCATTTATATTAAAGAGCCAGCGGCTACGCAAATACTCACACCAAAAAGATATTCTCTCAATCCTTACTTTACGACAAAAAAAGAAAACAAAGGGGAGTTCTTGCTGTTTGGCTGTGCATAGTTCCCATAATGGGAAAAAATCTGCTAAAACAACAAAATTATACCGGAAACTCTATGGTGCTCTCAGGCTTCTTGTATTCATTGAACATGCGTAGCACCGATTACACTGCCGACTGCTATAACCACGCCCGCATTTTATTGTATTACGTTGTTTTATTTACGAGCGCGTCAAGATGTGGGAACTGCGAATGAAATGAATCACGGGTCACTTATCATCGATTGCAAAAGCAATACAATCTCATGTTAACACGGTAACTAAAAACAAAATCGATTGTCCTGTGGAAATATGAAAAAATAATACTCACTTCATCCGCATTAACTGCGTAAAAGGCCTAAGAATTCAAAGAAAATATTTTAAATATAGACTTTCACGTTCTCTGTGTTCTGTCAATGGGCAATACAATCTTTAATCGCAATACAATCTTAAATCACATTATTGGTCCCATTTAGAAAGACCATTTAAAATTATAGGAGTTGATAAAGTTGTTTTATCGACGAAATGTACAATTGTACATTTTATAGAATTTCGGAAAAATGTTCATAAAAATCCATATTTTTACATTGGAGAAAACGAACGAAAAACGGTCCTGATTCTTAAAAATTTAGTTTTTAAGAATCAGAAGTTTTGACACAATGGGTGCCAGGGTAAGGAGTTTAGATATGTATCTTTTGTTGTTTATGGGCAGGGATCGTGGTGCCGCCCAAACTACTCAAATCTATAATATTGAATAACATCAGTAGCATTGAAACATAGCATAGCATCGTTGGAAAGGGCGCGTTGCAACGCATAGTTCTCAAATTATTTAAGTCGCATTTCAATGGCACTCGGTACAATTTAGTAGTGCTACAGTAAAATTGCATAGACATTGGACGAAGGACGTGGTACTTTTCATGTAACACAAATATCCTAATATCGAGTAATAGGCATACGTATCTAAAAGGGTTTTGGTAAAATCGTTCCATATCTTCTATGTAAATATATATAAATTAATTGCAGAGCGTTATTCTCGCTAAATCTCGAAAATGGCTCCGCCAATTTGTTTAATTTGTTTTAGTTTGTTCGCCTTGTGAGGCGAGTGGTTTAAAAACTTAAACATTTAAATTTGACAAACGTTAGACAAGGAGCGGGGCACTTATTTCACGACCCAAACTTTCTGCATAAGTTTGGACCCGTAGCTTAGGTTAGATTATAGTGGCTGCCTCTGTAAAAGGCACACTCTCAGACCTCAGAGGCCCATGGTGATATCACATACACGGTACGAAAAACGTTCAAAAAATTTGTGAATTTGTGCATAAACTGTATGCATATATTCATAATTTTTGAACCAGTGAACGCGTTCATAATAAGTTTATGAACGCATTCATAAACCTTCGGGTTTACCGAACGCTCATAAATGCGTTCATAAAAGTTATGAATGTATTCAAAAAGCTTATGAACGTATTCATACCGAACCGCTCATGAATGCGTTCATAAATTCTATGAACGCATTCATAAGCCTTGTTCATAAACCCGAACGTTTATGAACGAAATTCATAAAATATTTGATTTTATCCATAAAAAATTCCTGCAATTCAAACTCCCTAAAAAATTTAAAACATTGGTATATTTCTTAATTTTTAGTTTATTTGAAAAATTCTAAAACTTTTTATAGAAACTTACAAAATATGAAAGTGATTTATAGTAAACATGTTAAGTAATTATGAATTTCTACAAATGCATATTTTGTTTATTAATTATAAGTATGAATAATTAATTTTTTAATAATGATAGAAAAAATTCAATAAATTTTCGTTTTATAATAAACAGCATAACTATGGCCACCACCCGCATCTTTGACTGCTAAAAAGAAATTGACAATTAATAGCAATGAAATAATATAAAAATAAATAAAATAATAATATAAAGAATTTATTTAATTGAATTCGACTTACCTGTCTCGCTGGCTGGTAAAAACGCTCATCTACTTCTATCGCTAACCACATAAAGCAGATGAGAATTACAAGAATCGCACAAGTGCGCTCTTGGCATTCAATGGCAAAACCTCCAAGTGTGAAAGAAAAAACTGCCAATCACCGTTCGGATTCGGCATGGCCGAACGAATGGTTTAGGAACGAATTTCAGAAACTTTATGAACCTTTTCAAAAACTGATTCATAAAGTTTATGAAAAAAATCCAAACATTTATGAATGTTTCATAAAAAGTTCAAAATAAAGGTGGCCTGCTCGCTCCGCTCGTACCTGAACCAAAAATGTGAGATTCAGCTTTTATGAAATGGTTTATGAACGAAGTTTCACAAATTTTATGAACGCGTTCATAAACATGTACTGAAACACTGTTTCATAAATTTTATGAAAAAAATCAAAAAATTTATGCATTTTTCATAAAATGTTCAAAATAAAGTTTTATGAACGCTGTTCATAAGATTTTTATGAATTATTTTTACCCGTATATTTCATCCGTTTTTTTAATGTATATGTAACACTGTTTTTCCAATATGTGTTACAACACACATTTCAATCGGATGGGGGAAAAGGGGGAGGGGACCTACAGTTTAACGAATTCGAACGGCGGGTCTTTCACACTTGGAGGTTTTGCCATTGTCTGCCAAGAGCGCCCTCGTGCGATTCTTGTAATTCTCATCTACTTCATGTGTATAGCGGTAGAAGTAGACGAGTGAGCCCGAGTTAGGATTCGAACCCAGGGCCTTGCTATGAGAAACTACTGGACTATCGAGGCCGGCCAGAACCGTAAGAGTCACATCGATAAAACTTAGTCCGATCTTGCCATTTAGTAGCACAATTCGGCTGGAAGAATGAGGTGGCCGTTGGCAAAAGGGGCGTGGCACCGCCCACACACCCAAAGTCTATAATAGTAATAGTAGTAGTAGTATAACTTCAGAATAATAAATCGGACAGCATTGAAAGTTGGTATAGCGTCGACGCATGGTTCTGTCGTTCGACTGGTGAAATTTCATGGGCGTTGGACAAGGGGCGTGGCGATGTTTTTGTGACACAAATTTTCTGATAACTCTGGAGCAATAAATCGCATATCAACCGCACTAGGTACGAACTTCATACTAAGCCGTGCCCTTCGACTAGAAGAATGGACTGAGTTGTTGTAGTAAAACATTTTTTCATATATTTTTTATTATTATTGAACAAATACACGTCAAGACATCGAACCAAAATGACATCAGCTATGTTTTTTCGTTGAACATAATGAAACAAAAAATTTGCTTTCAACAATTTATATCTTATTTCATCATGGTCATGCAGGTAGGAAAAAAACATATTGTTGAAAACTAAATATTAAAAGTAACGGAAAACTGTTGAAGACTGTACGGCAAACATGATCTAATACTAAATTATAAATCATATTTTGGACGAAACCTCTTCTGGTTTAGGAACCACCCTCGAGAGACAGGGTAATACGTAGGCTGATAGCAACGCTTTGTCGATGTTCTGAACTTTCCGACAAGATAGCTACCAGCAGTAGCTATCTGTATCAGTATGCAAAGTTTTCAATTTTTTTTGTTTTGAGCAATTCAAAATTTTGTTTGCTTGTTGCTTGTATTCCAGACTGTAAATGGAACATATAAAAGAGCATATTTTGAGGCCCTTAATTTTTTAAGGAAAAAAGTTGAAATGGCTATGGTACATTTTTGCAATTATTTCGATGAGAATGGGAATCACACCAATTAATTTGGCTGTGTTGTATTTTTCGTAAATCAATTAACGAGTTATGTGTGTAACGAAAGCGGAAACATCAATAAATACAACACAGCCAAATTTTTTGGCGTAAGTCACATTCTCATCGAAACAATAGCAAAAATGTTCCATAGCCATTTTCAACTTTTTTCAGCTTTTTTCCTTAAAAAACTAAGAGCCTCAAAATATGCAAAGTTTCCCATTTTTTTTGTTTTGAGCAATTCAAAATTTTGTTTGCTTGTTGCTTGTATTCCAGACTGTAAATGGAACATATAAAAGAGCATATTTTGAGGCCCTTAATTTTTTAAGGAAAAAAGTTGAAAATGGCTATGGTACATTTTTGCAATTATTTCGATGAGAATGGGAATCACACCAATTAATTTGGCTGTGTTGTATTACTTGATGTTTCCACTTTCGTTTATACATAACTCGATAATTGATTTACGAAAAATGTGCATGTTTTTCAACATTAAATAAAACGCCATGAAATTCCATATTTTCCGAATTTGAAATCCAATTGCCGCGGATTTTTAAAATTTATAAAAATAAATTACATTGGAAAAGAAGCCGTGAGGTGTTGTAAATGCTACAAAGTGAAAATCATGTCAACCGGTTTATTGGTTTAGAAATTACAATCCCAAACGTGAAAAAAGTCAGGGAAAATCCGAAAAAGTGACACGCCCATTTTTTGCGAAAACGGAAACTAAGTTTTAAAAACGGTTTGCAGATTCGAAATCAGCGCTCCCTAATTACCCTAGAACTGATGTCAAACCCAGAAAAGCCATTTTGCTGTTGATCAGTGTTATCACAGTAAAAATATATTGAAATATGAGCGAGCGTATTAAGTGAAAGATTCGAGCCAAAGCACTGCCAAAGCACTGATTGGACCCTATCAATGCGGGCTTAGACCTGGTATATCCACCAACGACCAGACATTCACTTTACGCCAAATCCTGGAAAATACCCATGAGAGGCAAATCAATACCCCTAATTTTAATCGATTACAAGGCAGCATTCGCTGCCGCCGTGGCTCAGTTGGTTAGTGCGTTGGACCGCGAGTCGAGGCAGCAACCTCAGGTTCAAATACTGCCTGTAATAACACCTAAAAAAAAATTACGGGAAAACTCGTTTTCTCTTTCGGTGGCTGTCCTCTTAGCTGGAAATGGCAAACCTCTGAGCGTAAAAATTGCTTATGAAAGAGATCCCAACCTGCCGTTCGGAACCGGCATAAAACTGTAGGTCCCTTCCACCCGCGTACAAATTCACACGTACAACACGGGTGGTTGCGGGAAGCTAGGCCTTAGTCTCGCGTAAGCGGGCTGTCGTGCCAGTCAATTAATTAATTAGTTAACTTTGAAAAACACGTAAACTAAACTGGCGAAAACAAATTTTAAAACCCCCCCATGACCAAGTTCTGGCTACGCCCCTGTTATTATTATTATTACAAGGCAGCATTCGATAGCTCGAGAAGCGATCGCCTGTATGCCGCATTGTCTTAGCTTGGTGTCCCTGAAAAACTCGTGAGACTTTGCAGAGCGACGTTGAAAAATACGTGTAGCTCCATCAAGGTTGGAAGTTACCTCTCCGACCCAGTTGATGCCGCTCGAGGCTTCAAACAGGGCAATCCTTCACTTCGACCTCTTCAATTTCACCATGGAGAGCGTTCTGCGCAAGGTCGGTGTACATCATAATGGCAAAATCTTCAACAAAAGTGTCCAGCTGTTTGTCTACGCCGATGGCATTGACGTCATCGGTTGTAACAAGCCGCAATCGAAAGAGAATCTGCCAAAATGGGTCTGGTAGTAAATGAGGACAAGACGAAGTAACTATATGCTGTCTACAGGCAAGGACTCGCAACGACTGGGCTCTCACGTCGAGGCTGACAGGTATACTTTTGAAGTTGTCAAGAAATTCGTCTACCTTGGCACCGCCATAAACAGCAGCAATGATGTCAGCTGGATATAAAGCGATAGGGGCTACTACGGTCCCGGTAGGCAACTTAGTAGCAGAGACCGACTGCCAAAACTTGCACTCTATAGGACGCTTATTCTGCCCGTGCTCCTCTATGGCACAGAAGCATGGACACCGTCGCGTAACGACACAGCGGCCCGGGTGTTCGAGAGAAATGTTCTTCGCAAAATCTTCGGCCCTGTTCGTATTGGCGACGACCATCATATACGAACCAACAACGAGCTGTATGCGCAGTATAAAGACATGGACGTAGCACAGCTAACTATCATCCAGCGGCTACGCTTGCTTGCCCATGTCTGCCGTATGGACGATGAAGCTCCGGCGAAAAAGGTGTTCGATGCGGTAGTTGAAGGTCGACGGCGAAGAGGGAGGCCGTGTCTCCGGTGGAAGGACCAAGTTGAGGAGGCCCTATCTTCTCTTGGCGTGACCAACTGGAGGAGGCGCGCGCAAAGCAGAGGCGCCTGGAAAGAACTTTTGCGGCAGGCCATGACCCGGTAACGAATTGTTATGGCCAGTTGAGTAAGTAAGAAAATAATGAGCGAATAAACGTGTAAACGAATGTACCTTTGCAGATATGTATGTCAAACGTGAAAAAACAGGTGGTTATTGAAGAATACAAGTTTTTTAAAAATAGTGAGATGCTATTACATGTGCAAAAAACAAAGCACGGATTGTATTTTGGTATTATTTCAAAACATTTTTGTGGCAAAAAAGGTTTCGACGAAGGAAAACTTTCAGTTGTTTTAAATTGTTTCGTTTCGGCCCACAAATTTTTCAACCGACTATGGAGCAGTTTGGCAGTTGTTTGTTTATAATTGTTTTAATGAATACACGTATAGAAATACATGCAAACAATTTTCTATAATCTGTATCATCGTCTGTCTCCGTTTGATTTCTGAATGAAAATTTATTGTAAAGGTAGGTTGCTGCCATGATGAAATTATACAATTACATACTACATAGTAGGGCCCTGCGGCTTTGCACGCAAGCTTGAAGTCAATGGGCCAAATAAATCAAGTTTCTTCATACTACACTCTATGGGTGATGCCACGCCTCTTTTATGTAATGCCCAATCCATTCCTCCAGTCGAAGGGTGTGACCCGGTTTCATTGATATGCGACTTTCAGTTCCAAAGTTACACGGGAAATTTCAAGTCCGCGCCCCTTGTTCAACGTCCATAAAATTTTGCCAGTAGTTAGAATGACACATCTATGGCACGATGGTATACAAAACTTCAAAGCTTTCCAACTTATTGTTCCGAAGCTATTCCACATTAAAAAATTGGGTTCTATGGGCGGTGCCATGCCCCTTGTCCAATACCCACCCCACTCTCCCTGTCGAAGTGCACGTCTAAATCGTAAGTCTGTGCCAAATATCTTTGATGTGTGATTTGCAGTTCCAAAGTTATTCAAAACAATAGGGTCGCTTAAAAAGTGCCACGCCCTTGTCTAACGCGCATACAATTTAACCACTTGAACGACACGACTAAGCCATGGTGCTGTATCAAATTTCAATGCTGGCCGACTTATAATTCCGAAGATAATTCACATTAAAAACTTGAGTTCTATGGGCGGTGCCATGCCCCTCGTCCGATACCCACCCTATTCCCCATGTCGAAGGGCACATCTAAATTGTAAGTTTGTGTCAAATCTCTTTCATGTGTGATATGTAGTTCCAAAGTTATTGAAAACATTTGAGTTGCTTAAAAAGTGCCACGCCCCTTGTCCAACGCTTACAAAGTTTTAGCAGTGAAACGGCACATCCAAACGGTGGCCCCGCACCGAATTTTAATGCTGCCCGATTTCTCATTCCGAAGATATTCAATATTGAAAATTTTAGTTATATGTTTTTTTTTATATATACTTGTATTATATTAATACAGAAACCCACCTCATTCCCCCTATCGAAAAACACAACTAAATCGTAGGTTTGTCCCGAGTGTCATTGATGTGAACGCTATAGTTCCACAGTTACACCGGCATTTAAAAAGTGTCACGCCCCTTGTCCAAAGCCCATTGAATTTTACCAGTGAAACGGTACATCTAAACGCTGGCAATATATAGATATTTGCTGCAATGACTCACAAAATTTTTTTATATCCATATTGTTTTGCACAAATATACCACAGTTAATTTCTGTCATCATAATGGGCATTGCAGGAAGGCGTAAAAGGTGGGCGTGGTCACCCTTATATAGCCTATGTTTACCGCTACGAAACACAGAATCATTTTACATCAACATTAATTTTCAGACACCGTTGCTTTGTTTTGTCAATTTAGTGAGCGCGGAAAGTGGGTGTGGCCGATTATTTTATAGCCTATGTTTGCCGCAATGACACGCTAAATCGTTTGACACCCATATTGCTGTGACAAATATATCATGGCTGATTTGTTATTATAGCGGGCGTGGCGAGAAGGCGTATTAGGTAGGCATGGTCAATCTTATATATCCAATGTTAACATCAATGAAACACGGAATCATTTGATATTAATACTGAGTTACCGACATGTACCGTAGCTTCTTTTTGTTAGTTTAGTGGCCGCGGAAAGTGGGCGTGGTCGATTATATTATAGCCTATGTTTGCCGCAATGACACGCTGAATCGTTTGATACCCATATTGCCTTACAAAAGCATACCATAGATGAGTTTTGTTACCATAGTGGGCGTAAGAATGGGGCGTGGTCATTCTCATATAGCCTATGTACCATTCCCCCAGCTAAAAATATGTTTGGTGCTTATTTCATCTAAATCGGTTCAGCGGTTTTTGCCTGATTGTGGCTCACTTGGCTTTATATAATAGTACAATTATACAAGTAAGTACTAATTATATAATTTCATACATATGTATGTATATGGTATTTGGCATCACCGAGTCAATCTCTGCTGGATTCCGGGTCACTCTAGAGTAACAGGGAACGGAGCAACGGACGAGATGGCAAGAAAGGGGGTCGCCTAGCCTATCATTGAAGTAGATAACTCTGTGCTTCCTCCGATATCTGCCCTATATATGTATATGGACATGTTGAGCAAAAATAACATCGAGTCCTCATGGCGCAGCACTGTCCCTGAGTCGAACATCTATTAGACAGCTCGTTGGAGTCATCACTGGACACTGCGCCATTGGATTCTATGCTTATCAAATGGCGCCTCTCGTCCAGTGGTCTGCCGAAACGGTTCAACTGTTCTTAGCAAAAGTTGAAATTCCGAATCTGCTCTCCTTTATCAAGAGGTCGAATTGGTTTGCCCCGGATTGAGACAGATTGATTAACTCCAAAACCATTTAAGAAGGGATTCACAATGGGCCAATTTGGCCTCCGAGTAGAAATGCGGTCCTTGTGCCGCACACACCTTTCTTTACCTAACCTAACCCAACCTAACCTACTTCATATATTCAATTTAAGAACGATTACAAAGGTTTCTATTCGAGTTTCGGTTTTTATTTAATATTCGGCCGGAACCGAAACCGAACCTTTCTAGTTTAAATAAAAATCACCATATCAAGCATTTTTTCAACAAACGAATTTTACATTAAGAAAATAAAGAACAAACAAACAAACATAACATAAATAAATAAATACTTATTAATAAAAACAATTCATTAATTTTTAAAAAACATAAACATGAAAAAATCACCCTTTCGTACCTTACTGGCTAATATTCAAAATTAAATAATTTAATATTTTATGCTAAGAAATAAGTTTATTTATTTATTTTTATTTTCGGCCGTTCGGCCATTTTTTGGCCGAAACTGAAACCGAAACCACTTATTTGGGCCGAAACCGAATATTCGGTCAGACATTACTTCACAGCAAATTACATTTCATTTTATTTAATTTTTTCATTGAACCACAACGTTTATGTTTTTGGAAATTTATGCATATAATGGTTTTAGAGCCATGAATACATACAATAACCTAATTTGTCAAATATGGGTAATTTTGACCAGAACACACCAGAAGAGTTAAATTAATTCTCCCAGAATTAATTATTATTATACTTGCATTATTACTAACATTGAAATATATATTTATAACAATCAAAATTGACTCGCAAGCACTTTACCCTTCCTTACCGGGCTATGGCCTTTATGGACGTATATTTATGTAAAAAGATTGCATTTGAATACAAAATAAAATTTACAAACATTTAAATTGCGTAGTGTTTTGATTAAATCTTACCACATTATTTATGTTAACTGAGAGGAATTGAATTGAAGTGAGGTGGCAGCATTGTTGCTATGGTGAAACAGCTGATGGTGATACTGTTGATTGTTGCTGTTGTCACTTTTGACACTTTGCTGGGAAAGTAAAAAAAAAAATATTTATTTCGTTTGCATATTCGTCCTCAAATATTTTTGTTTTTAAGCGCTTGTTGAGCTTTTGCTACTGTTTTGCTTCATATTTTTGTATTTTCGCTTAAATCTAAAGTGAGCCATTAAGAAGAGACAAAATTTTTAGTTTAAGAGAAAATCTGAAGGTAACAAAAGCTGCCCAAAAAGAAAAAAGCGAAAAGTCTGTATAAAATGAATGCAAAGGACATTCTAATGAGGGCAGTGCAGTGTGATCAGGCTGGCCGCATTCTGGAGGCGCAAAATCTCTACCAGGATGGCATACAAATTCTCATGGATTTAGTAACTGGTAAGTGCCTCATTCAACCAGCCTTTGATCTGAGCAAATTCAATTTGTTTATTTGTGTGGACAGATGAAAGTAACCTGACCAAAAAAAAGGTTTACTACGAACGTATTAAAGAGTATATCGATCGAGCAGAACAGATCAAGGAGCGCGTCCAGAAGCATGTGATACGAGGCGAATTGGTTACCAACATTCCTATTGAAGAAAATTCCGCAGGCAATAGCTATCAAACACTGTTTGGCAAGTACCTTAACTCTGAGGTAAAGGAAGTGTTGCTGGAAGAACCGTATCTCCACGAAAAGTACCACGTAGGAATTGAAATTTTTGCGACGGAACTTGTTTTTAATTAATTTTCTACAGTTTCAGAATCTCATAACATTCCTCGAGCTCGTAATAAAAAACTGCCGCCATATTAAATATGTACGTCTCATTACAAAAACGGATACCAAAGCACCAGAAAACCAATTGAATATTCTAGAGCAAATTAAGGCTGACATAGCAAAGCATAACGTTACGATGAGTATCAAATTCGAGGACACGTTACATGATCGCAAAATTGTGTATGTAATTACCTAATCTTAATCTTAAATGTAATGTTTTCATAGGAAATGTTATTTTACCGAATTGAATCACTTATCAGCTTAAGCAACGGATACATTATCAAAATTGGACGTGGACTACACTTCTTTAAGGCCACCAATCCATTGTACAGCTTAGGACTTTGTGACTACGATTTCCGCAAGTGCCTGCAGACAGATGTTGATATTTGGCGAACAAAAAATTTCATTGCTTAATTGAGCCTTAATAACAAATATTATTTACAGCAAACAATTTTTTTTTTATAAGAATGTTGGATGAATAAATAAATCACAATTTTTACTTTTATTGTAATACTTATGCTTGTATACATGTTGCGATCTATACTTTGTAAAATTGTAAATGGAAATTTCTCAATATAACTAACTAATGACCTAATTGTAATTTAAGACTTTTAAATGGGAGCTCTTTTAATTTTTCCTTTTGGGTCTCTTCGTAAGTCTCCAGCAAGGTTGAATCATCAGTGGTGACGGTATTTTCGACGGTCGTATTCTCTGCAAATAGTGATTAAAAACAAATTTAGAAGTCCAGTTACTATCCTTTCTTACTTTTTCAAGTAAAAATAGCTTTAAAATTATGCTACGTTCTCACAAATACGTAATAATCCCAAATGTTTCATCTTCGTAAACTATAGGACGAAGTGGTAATTGCAGCACATTCATATATATATACATACATATGTACTATGCTGCCTACTTGCCTTAAATGCGTTTTATCTGTTTTTAGTAATATTTCCAAAAATCAACGTGCTCGTATATAAATCGCCCTCCTTTTTTTTCAATGTTAAAGTCTGGCCAAGAGTCCCACAATTGCCATAAATCTTTAGCAGAAGCCAATGCTTTCGTGTAATGCTTTTGACATTACACAGCCAAAGCCGTAGCATTGATAGGGTGTTTCATAGTGCAATGCAGCGCATCGTAGTTTTCCGTACGACTTTCAAGAATCTTTTCGCCACGCATGCTGCAAACCGCACATGCAGCACAACTCGACAAGTCGACTGCTTGTACAGCAGCTCGACGGGGTGCAATTATCGTAACTGAAAATTATTGCATTGCTGCAACATCATCTGTATGTACAAGCGTGAATTGAAATGCGCCGAAATAACAAAACCAAAAAAAAATCTATATTATGAAGTGTGTTAATGTGTAGTTGTAAGTAACTCTTTAGACAACAACCAATGTGACATTAGGCTTTGAGCGTTTGATCAAAAGTCAGATCCGAAAGTATGGCGATAACTTACGAGAACTCTGACGTTGGTTATCACTACTAAATTTAAGAAAATGCACAAAGTTGCACAGCATAGATAGTCGCAGAAAGCGCAACTTTATTGAACTGTGCATATCTGCATGCATTTTATAAATCTGCAAATATATCAAATGTTCGGACAAATCAAAAAAGCATTCAGAAGCATAAATATATGTATAAACTAGTATACCTTTTTAATGTAAAAAAGAATACTCTAAATGTAAATGGATATTAATAAGCCTTCTACAAGAAAGTATGTTATGTTAAATTAATGTTTATTACTTCAGATATTTATTTCTGTTCTCCGTCTTACAATGGTTTCCAGAAAATATTTGCTGCCGCGGAGATGTCACAGCCGTATTGCGAATGTTTTGACGCAATCGTGTGGCGGTGGCGGGCAGAAGACTTGCTTGCAGCAACTGTCAACGTAGTCTACATAGCGAACTACGTTGACGCAGTCCATACCAAGCCGTTCGCAAATTAGCGCTGAATACACGCTGCTGCAATCGAGCGTTAGTAGTGGAAAGCCGCGCTTTCGACCCAGTACCATAAGCTCTTGCATCAAACGAGCTCCAATGGCTTTGCCGCGCATTTTTCCATTTACTGCCAACACATGTGCATGCAGTGCCTTCTTCACGCCGTATCGTCTAAATACATTGGCATCCCGCTCCACACAAGCTAGAAACTGTAAGGTGTGGCCCCATTTTGTCGGTCCCAATCTGGCCGCTTCCGCGAAGAGGTGTTCTGCTTCGGCGACATCCTTTGGGCCGGCTAAAACTGCACCAACAATATTTCCAGAGATATCACAATCCTGCTTATTTGACTGCACAGCCTTAAGGCAAGTTCCATGTTTAATATTCGACAAGTTGAATTCCTCGTCAGCGGGATCCTGCTGCTTGGGCTCACTGCCCACAGTGAGCGGCTCCTCCAGATAATAGTGTATACGCAGGAAGTCCAGCACCGTGTCATGATCTTCCTCATGTATTAGGCGGATGTGTATGGTATCCGTTCCTTGCTTGCTGCTCGTCATTCTCAGCTGTTCATGGGGCTGACTCAGCTGCTTCGCGATACGGCAATATTTGCTGACATTTGTTATCGCCGACGCCCGAAAACAGCGCTGTTGCCAAACTGATCTACAAAGTGCGACTAGAGTAATTCTGAACGATAAATTTTTAAAGCAATGCAAAGTTCAAAATTCAAATTCAAAATTCAGCGTAAGTATTTTTAAATTTTTGAATTGAAATTTTAATTCTTTAAATGACATTTCTGACTGCTGATGGCATACTGAGGATACTACACCTTTTAAAGATCAACTTCAGAAAGCGTAGAAGTAATTTCAGAAACCGTAAACATAACTTCAGAAAGTGAAAATATAATTTCAGAAATATAAGTTTAGTTTCAGAAAGCAAAAGCAATTTCAGAAAGCGTAAAACAATTTCGAAAAACGAAAATTAATTTTCAGATATATAAATTAAATTTCAGAAATCGCAAAAGCTATGTAGGAAACGTAAATTAAATTTCAAAAATATAAATTTAATTTCAGAAACCGTAAAAGCAATTTCGGAAAACATAAATTTTAATTTAATTTAAACGTAAGTTAAATTTCAGAAACTACCTTCAATGTATAAAATGTTTTTCAAAAAAAGCATTTGCCCAATTTTTCCAGCACCTTCAGTATTTGGAAAAATTGTTGATGGTGCGAAGTGTACCATTACTGGAGACGACTACGAAAGAGCAATTCAGCGCAGTTCCACTTTCCATGGGGATGCTGTTGCTGAAAATGACATGACAGGAGGAATGTGATCATTGTTTTTCTTTTTCCGTCCAAGTTGTTTCTTCTTTCTTCAGATATTTTTTTTAACGATTTGCTCTTTGGATCTTGCTACTTCGGATTTTGGCTCAAGTTGAGAGTAATGCCAGTAGAATAAAATATGAGTAATTTGAAGTATTTAGGTAATAAAATACTGTATAAACATACATATTGTGCATACTGACACGACAGCCTGGTAACGAGTCTAGGGCTTCTTCAACTTTTTATTAAACTCCATAAAGTGAGGGGTTTCGGAATATCAAAATCGAAAAATTTGTCCCTAAACCATGCCTCTGATCTCCACAACCTACGTATTATCTTACTGTAAATATTTTGCTTGCAAAAGGAAAATGAATTTAACCCAGATTAACGACCGTACTACATGTAGTATACCATAACTGTTCAAAGGTGCTGCGAGAACTGTGCTTTAAATTTGCTAACCAATACCCTGAAATATAGGTTTATTGGGTTAATGATTTTGTTTGGGTTCGCGATATTTTTATACGAACTTCATAGAACTTTTGTTAAAATACAAACCTATTTTATATAAAATACTATTTTATTTCATAAAAACGACAGCTTAACTGGAAAAAAATTTGACTAGCTTCTATCATTCTCTGCTGAGAAACGAAATGCCCCCCCATCGAAAATGTTTCGGGATTGAACACCTTAATTACAAGTACGTACATACGTATTGAAATTTCATTCAACGTCCCCATTTAGATGCATTATTTCACATTTGGTGATAAACTGGTCGTCCACTCGTTTGGCCGAATGTTCCATCTGTGTGCCCAGGAAATTTCTTCCATTCTCTCCGCCATTTCTCGGCTGGTCGTTTCCATCTTTGTCGGCATTTCACGGTTTCCCTTTTCATTTGCGCTAACATTTCTCGATTCGCCGTTTCTATTTTTGCTGGCATTTCGCTGACGTTTCCGAAAACATGCCTCTTATTGCTACCAGCATCTGGCTCATGTCTATTCCTTGCAGTAGCACAATCTCTGCAGCCGTGCTTAGCAGCGAGGCATCACCAGCAGACCACTCTTGGCATAAACGAAGTATAGCGAACCCTCGTAAAAAAAATAAATAAGTATGTTCTTATATAAAGGTTTGACCCCTAAATCTAAGGCTGGGAAATGTCCACAAAAGGCGTGGCTTGGGGTCACAGTTCAAAGTTGGTATTAGAATAACTCAATCAATTCTCAATCGATTTACGCGATATGGATATCAAGGAAACGCCTTTTTCATTCCTTTCTATTGATGTGCAACATTAGATATGTAATATGTCAAAAACGGATTTTTTTCTCGAAAAAATCCAGTATTAAGGTATAATAAGTTTGTCACCATATTATAGCCTGTGGAGTTCCCTTTACAACGAAATATAAAACATTTGCATTTTTTTATTTTTGTTTTTATATTTAAATTTAAATTGAGTTGAAATCATCTTTTTGCAATATTGAAAGGGCGCTTATGAAAATTATTGCTTAGGCACGATCTTTTACAATGATAGGATTTGAATACAAAAATACTGTAAGTACTTTATTGATTCCGATGTCCACGTTACTCCCATGAGGGTTATTTTTTTGAAGCCCGGCCAAAGGCCAGCCTCACAAAAGGTATTTGAATGCAGAAATACTTTTGGCCGCGAAGCCGAAATTACGATTATAAAAGTTATTGCTTTTGAGCGACCGACCGCACATCAAGGTTTCGAATAGAAAAATACTGTAAACACTTTATTGATCCCGATGCCTTAGTTATTCCCATGAGGGTTATTTTTTTGGAGACCGGCCAAAGGAAGGCCCCACAAAAGGTATTTGAATACAGAAAAACTGCAGTTTACCCTCCATGTAATGGAAAAATAAAACCAACACACAAATACAATTGAAGGCTTGTAGTGTCACGCAAAACATTTAATCCCACAATACCATAAAAGCAAAACAACCTTTTAATGGCTATTTGGCGAAATTTAAGCTTATAAAATAATATAAAGCTAGAAATCTTGATCTTTTAAAAACTTTTTTAATATAGCAGGTACTTTGTACAACCCCCTTCAGCCCTCATTGTCCGTAAGTGATGGCCAAGGTGAATATGAAATAGCTTCGGAACAAGAGTAAAGTTAGAAAAAATATATTCATAAAAAACAAAACTATACGTTTTAATATTTCATTGTAAAGGGAATTCCACAGGCTTTAATATGGTAATAAATTTTATTATAACTTAACAATGAGGGTTTTCGAAAACAAACAGTTTTAAAAATTTTATATTTAAAAAATAATTGTTTGCTTATAACTTCTTATTAGTAGGTACTAGGGGTGGCCAAAAACTGTAATCACTGATTACTGATTAAGATTACAGAGTAATCAGTAATCAGTGATTACTATGATTAATCATTAACCATAAAATTCACCGCGTAACAAAAAAATGATTACAGTAATCAAAGTAATCATCGCATGATGGTTACATGATTAATTTCATTAATCATGAGTATAATCAGTGTAAACAGATTAATGATTACTTTTGAATATTTGTCAAATAAAAATTCTTTTAATTAGTTTTATAATTTTTTCCTTGGACTCTTTTTTGCAACACAACAATATTTCGATTAAATAGAAAAGCTGAATAAAAAATAATGAATGCAATCTATTCAATTTTTGCATTAGCTTTGGCCAAAACTCGAATTTCAAAATTTGTGTCAGACAGACCGTTGTACTGTGGGAGGTTTGCCATAGTGGCATAAGAGAATAACCCCTCCACGGGGGCCGATGATGGCAGAGTTGTATTATACAATAGAAATATTTCCTTAACCAAGGGATCTGATTTTATTTGGTGCAAGTCTTTTGAACAAGGCTTACTAAGATCTTCCAAAATGGCAATATCGGTGTCGATACTGATTGCTTGCGACTCAAGCGACTTTAAACTCGTAAAAATCGTCAAGATTTTCATTTTGTCTCCTTTGGCCTTTTAAAATTTTTTTTTTTGAGGCTTGCAGGACAATCTCTTTTATTTTTCGCGCAGTTCAACTGGGAAACTATTAAGCCATCGCAGTTTAAATTATGGGTGAATAGCAGCTGCGACTGCAACATCGCGACCACGTCCTACGATTTCAAAAAAATCCGAAAACCTTTTTTGGATTGCTGTAAGCAATGCTGTATGCAGTGGTATGCAATATATAAGACTGCTTATTTCTACTATTTTTGTAATTTGTCTAACCTTCGGAGAACACACTTATGTTTTTCAAACATCGGGAACACTTTGGGTCAATTAGGTCCCCATAATTCCACAACTTTTAAATCGTTTAACTTAAAAAAAATCGGTGTTGTATTTTTAATATTGTTGTAATAATTTTTAAACATGATAGGTACCTATGAATTGTGTAACATAAAAAAGTCCGTGGTGTATTTGATTATTGTCTTAGCAATTTGTAAATATTATAGGTACCTGTGAAGTTTGTAACATACTTCACAAAACTTGCGAGAAAAACAAGTTTTAGACCAGGTTAAATCGCTTAAAGTAAGAGTATGGTCTGCTTGACCCAGTGTGATCTCCAACGGTTAAACAATGCATCTTACGCCGAGCATGATACAAACAATACAGGTGTATTTACGATAGGTGTTCTCGCAAACGCTCTCGCTTCTACATAGGTTTTGATATGAAAACAGTGTTGCTTCTTTTTTGTTTACTTATTCTATTTTACATTTCTTGCGTGCCTCTACATTTGTGGACGCCGAGGTTATAAAGCAAATATTTATAAGCCGACAAGTTATGTCTTTCATAAAAATTCACCTTCATATTTCTTAAAATACTCTTTACATCATTAGTGGAATTTATCTTGATATCTTAACTTTTCCGAAAATTATCGTACATATCAGCAAATGACATTTCTGACTGCTGATGGCATACTGAGGATACTACACCTTTTAAAGATCAACTTCAGAAAGCGTAGAAGTAATTTCAGAAACCGTAAACATAACTTCAGAAAGTGAAAATATAATTTCAGAAATATAAGTTTAGTTTCAGAAAGCAAAAGCAATTTCAGAAAGCGTAAAACAATTTCGAAAAACGAAAATTAATTTTCAGATATATAAATTAAATTTCAGAAATCGCAAAAGCTATGTAGGAAACGTAAATTAAATTTCAAAAATATAAATTTAATTTCAGAAACCGTAAAAGCAATTTCGGAAAACATAAATTTTAATTTAATTTAAACGTAAGTTAAATTTCAGAAACTACCTTCAATGTATAAAATGTTTTTCAAAAAAAGCATTTGCCCAATTTTTCCAGCACCTTCAGTATTTGGAAAAATTGTTGATGGTGCGAAGTGTACCATTACTGGAGACGACTACGAAAGAGCAATTCAGCGCAGTTCCACTTTCCATGGGGATGCTGTTGCTGAAAATGACATGACAGGAGGAATGTGATCATTGTTTTTCTTTTTCCGTCCAAGTTGTTTCTTCTTTCTTCAGATATTTTTTTTAACGATTTGCTCTTTGGATCTTGCTACTTCGGATTTTGGCTCAAGTTGAGAGTAATGCCAGTAGAATAAAATATGAGTAATTTGAAGTATTTAGGTAATAAAATACTGTATAAACATACATATTGTGCATACTGACACGACAGCCTGGTAACGAGTCTAGGGCTTCTTCAACTTTTTATTAAACTCCATAAAGTGAGGGGTTTCGGAATATCAAAATCGAAAAATTTGTCCCTAAACCATGCCTCTGATCTCCACAACCTACGTATTATCTTACTGTAAATATTTTGCTTGCAAAAGGAAAATGAATTTAACCCAGATTAACGACCGTACTACATGTAGTATACCATAACTGTTCAAAGGTGCTGCGAGAACTGTGCTTTAAATTTGCTAACCAATACCCTGAAATATAGGTTTATTGGGTTAATGATTTTGTTTGGGTTCGCGATATTTTTATACGAACTTCATAGAACTTTTGTTAAAATACAAACCTATTTTATATAAAATACTATTTTATTTCATAAAAACGACAGCTTAACTGGAAAAAAATTTGACTAGCTTCTATCATTCTCTGCTGAGAAACGAAATGCCCCCCCATCGAAAATGTTTCGGGATTGAACACCTTAATTACAAGTACGTACATACGTATTGAAATTTCATTCAACGTCCCCATTTAGATGCATTATTTCACATTTGGTGATAAACTGGTCGTCCACTCGTTTGGCCGAATGTTCCATCTGTGTGCCCAGGAAATTTCTTCCATTCTCTCCGCCATTTCTCGGCTGGTCGTTTCCATCTTTGTCGGCATTTCACGGTTTCCCTTTTCATTTGCGCTAACATTTCTCGATTCGCCGTTTCTATTTTTGCTGGCATTTCGCTGACGTTTCCGAAAACATGCCTCTTATTGCTACCAGCATCTGGCTCATGTCTATTCCTTGCAGTAGCACAATCTCTGCAGCCGTGCTTAGCAGCGAGGCATCACCAGCAGACCACTCTTGGCATAAACGAAGTATAGCGAACCCTCGTAAAAAAAATAAATAAGTATGTTCTTATATAAAGGTTTGACCCCTAAATCTAAGGCTGGGAAATGTCCACAAAAGGCGTGGCTTGGGGTCACAGTTCAAAGTTGGTATTAGAATAACTCAATCAATTCTCAATCGATTTACGCGATATGGATATCAAGGAAACGCCTTTTTCATTCCTTTCTATTGATGTGCAACATTAGATATGTAATATGTCAAAAACGGATTTTTTTCTCGAAAAAATCCAGTATTAAGGTATAATAAGTTTGTCACCATATTATAGCCTGTGGAGTTCCCTTTACAACGAAATATAAAACATTTGCATTTTTTTATTTTTGTTTTTATATTTAAATTTAAATTGAGTTGAAATCATCTTTTTGCAATATTGAAAGGGCGCTTATGAAAATTATTGCTTAGGCACGATCTTTTACAATGATAGGATTTGAATACAAAAATACTGTAAGTACTTTATTGATTCCGATGTCCACGTTACTCCCATGAGGGTTATTTTTTTGAAGCCCGGCCAAAGGCCAGCCTCACAAAAGGTATTTGAATGCAGAAATACTTTTGGCCGCGAAGCCGAAATTACGATTATAAAAGTTATTGCTTTTGAGCGACCGACCGCACATCAAGGTTTCGAATAGAAAAATACTGTAAACACTTTATTGATCCCGATGCCTTAGTTATTCCCATGAGGGTTATTTTTTTGGAGACCGGCCAAAGGAAGGCCCCACAAAAGGTATTTGAATACAGAAAAACTGCAGTTTACCCTCCATGTAATGGAAAAATAAAACCAACACACAAATACAATTGAAGGCTTGTAGTGTCACGCAAAACATTTAATCCCACAATACCATAAAAGCAAAACAACCTTTTAATGGCTATTTGGCGAAATTTAAGCTTATAAAATAATATAAAGCTAGAAATCTTGATCTTTTAAAAACTTTTTTAATATAGCAGGTACTTTGTACAACCCCCTTCAGCCCTCATTGTCCGTAAGTGATGGCCAAGGTGAATATGAAATAGCTTCGGAACAAGAGTAAAGTTAGAAAAAATATATTCATAAAAAACAAAACTATACGTTTTAATATTTCATTGTAAAGGGAATTCCACAGGCTTTAATATGGTAATAAATTTTATTATAACTTAACAATGAGGGTTTTCGAAAACAAACAGTTTTAAAAATTTTATATTTAAAAAATAATTGTTTGCTTATAACTTCTTATTAGTAGGTACTAGGGGTGGCCAAAAACTGTAATCACTGATTACTGATTAAGATTACAGAGTAATCAGTAATCAGTGATTACTATGATTAATCATTAACCATAAAATTCACCGCGTAACAAAAAAATGATTACAGTAATCAAAGTAATCATCGCATGATGGTTACATGATTAATTTCATTAATCATGAGTATAATCAGTGTAAACAGATTAATGATTACTTTTGAATATTTGTCAAATAAAAATTCTTTTAATTAGTTTTATAATTTTTTCCTTGGACTCTTTTTTGCAACACAACAATATTTCGATTAAATAGAAAAGCTGAATAAAAAATAATGAATGCAATCTATTTAATTTTTGCATTAGCTTTGGCCAAAACTCGAATTTCAAAATTTGTGTCAGACAGACGGTTGTACTGTGGGAGGTTTGCCATAGTGGCATAAGAGAATAACCCCTCCACGGGGGCCGATGATGGCAGAGTTGTATTATACAATAGAAATATTTCCTTAACCAAGGGATCTGATTTTATTTGGTGCAAGTCTTTTGAACAAGGCTTACTAAGATCTTCCAAAATGGCAATATCGGTGTCGATACTGATTGCTTGCGACTCAAGCGACTTTAAACTCGTAAAAATCGTCAAGATTTTCATTTTGTCTCCTTTGGCCTTTTAAAATTTTTTTTTTTGAGGCTTGCAGGACAATCTCTTTTATTTTTCGCGCAGTTCAACTGGGAAACTATTAAGCCATCGCAGTTTAAATTATGGGTGAATAGCAGCTGCGACTGCAACATCGCGACCACGTCCTACGATTTCAAAAAAATCCGAAAACCTTTTTTGGATTGCTGTAAGCAATGCTGTATGCAGTGGTATGCAATATATAAGACTGCTTATTTCTACTATTTTTGTAATTTGTCTAACCTTCGGAGAACACACTTATGTTTTTCAAACATCGGGAACACTTTGGGTCAATTAGGTCCCCATAATTCCACAACTTTTAAATCGTTTAACTTAAAAAAAATCGGTGTTGTATTTTTAATATTGTTGTAATAATTTTTAAACATGATAGGTACCTATGAATTGTGTAACATAAAAAAGTCCGTGGTGTATTTGATTATTGTCTTAGCAATTTGTAAATATTATAGGTACCTGTGAAGTTTGTAACATACTTCACAAAACTTGCGAGAAAAACAAGTTTTAGACCAGGTTAAATCGCTTAAAGTAAGAGTATGGTCTGCTTGACCCAGTGTGATCTCCAACGGTTAAACAATGCATCTTACGCCGAGCATGATACAAACAATACAGGTGTATTTACGATAGGTGTTCTCGCAAACGCTCTCGCTTCTACATAGGTTTTGATATGAAAACAGTGTTGCTTCTTTTTTGTTTACTTATTCTATTTTACATTTCTTGCGTGCCTCTACATTTGTGGACGCCGAGGTTATAAAGCAAATATTTATAAGCCGACAAGTTATGTCTTTCATAAAAATTCACCTTCATATTTCTTAAAATACTCTTTACATCATTAGTGGAATTTATCTTGATATCTTAACTTTTCCGAAAATTATCGTACATATCAGCTGGTTGACAAACGAACAGACGGACGGACAGACAACCAGACGTACAAATCGGCAATCAAATAGACGGAAAAGGCAATTATTAAGTACTAAAAACAAAGCAGCGGCCATAATTTTAATCATTTATTACAGATTACTTGCAATCAAATTAATGATTACACATGATTACATGATTTTTTTATACTAATCGGGTGATTACTGATTAATGATTACTTTTTTTTAATGATTACATTTACCAAAAAGGCTGATTATTCAAAGTAATCATTTAATCATAAAAAAATGATTACAGATTACGATTTATTTGTAATCAGAGTGTAATCATTACGCAAATGTAATGATTAATGGCCAACACTAGTAGGTACATATTATATATCTAATGTTGTATAGATAGAATAGAAAGGTATGAAAAAGATCTTCTGTTTGATACCCATATCGTGTAAATCAGTTAGAAATTAACTGAGTTTATTTTATAAAAACTTTTAACTTTGACCCCGAGCCACGCCTTGTGCAGGCGTTTCTCAAATAAGCTCTATATTTGAGAAATAAGCTCTATTTCAGGCAAATAAGCTCTATATAGCCCAACTTTCCGTTTTTTTTTTTTCATGAGGGTTCGCTATACTGCATTTGCTCCCCACTCTTCTTTGGCCGGCGTCTCCAGCTCCTACGTTCCGAAATCACGCGCGGCCTTGGCCTCGATGCCTCGTGCTTCACACGCCTCACGCAAGCGTAGCTGCAATTACACCTTTTCTCCAGTAGTCGGCAGATTCCAAGCAGCCAGCTCCTTTTTTAGCTGCTCGAACTTCGTTTAGTCGTCACTTTGATTCCTATAACGTAATTCACCACTAGTTTCCACCACTTGTTTTCTCCGTGTCACTTAATTCACTCATTTTTCTTATACCGTATTGTACCGTTGGTAAAATTAGACTGACTGCTGCGCGGCCTTTTATACCTGCCTGACTGGAGCGCGACTCGATCTCAAACATTCCAGAGTCTACTCGAATCGTCTCTGCCATACTCCGTTGAAATGACCATGCCCCTTAAAAGTAGGCAATCCTATTGCGGCCGACACTAGCCCGTCCAGTTGTTGAAGCTGTGCCATGTCAACTATGCTAGAGCATGATCGTTACTCTGCTGTGTCATTACCTGTTACGCTGAGCGGAATGCGTCATCGTTACAACCTAAGCAATTGCGTATTACCAAAGAAAATAAACACTTCATATTCTTTGGTATTACGCAGCGTGGAATGCAATATCCCTACAAGGAGACTCCCGGTCATATGACTAGTTATACAAGGTGCGTCCCAAAGTAAACAGGACTTTTGCAATAGGGACGTTTCTGGTGGCGCCATCTATGTGTGAGGACATGCGTTGGAAAGGTACATCTTTCATTCACATACTGTCTAAATTTCATGACATTTGGTCTAGTAGACGCCGAAATATCCCGCTCAATGTGACAGTATGTTTTTAACTTTGGTACGAGAATGTCGATCGAACAAAGAGCTAATATTAAGTTCTGTTTTCAACTTGGTAAAACTTTTACCGAAACGTTTAAATTGTTAAAGCAAGTTTATGGTGATGATTGTTTATCCCGTGGCCGTGTTAATGAGTGGTTGAATCGATTCAAGAATGGTCGTGAAGACTTGAATGACGACGAACACGTCGGCCAGTCGAAATTTGTGATTACTGACGATGCCATCAAAACTGTGCGTGATTTTATCAAAATGCAGCCAAAATCATCATTGGAATTGATGGAAATGGAATCGAACATCTCCAAAACATCAATTGATCGCATTTTAACCGAACAATTGGGTCTCCGTAAAGTGTGTTCTCGCTTCATTCCGCACACTTTAACCGACGACCAAAAAGCGCAGAGAATTGAGCACGCAAAAGACATCGTTCGGGAAGCCAGACGTGATCCAAATTTCTTGTTCAACATCGTAACCGGTGACGAAACGTGGTGCTTTCAATATGATCCCGAAACAAAGCGTCAAAGTGCCGAATGGAAGCACCCAGATGAGCCAAATCCGAAAAAAACCCGCCGTGAGAAGTCAAAAATCAAAACTCATCTCATTTGTTTCTACGATTCAAAGGGAATAATTCATCGAGAGTTTGTTCCACCGGAAAAACAATTAACGCTTTGTTTTATGTTGAAGTTTTGAAGCGTTTGGTGCATCGTATTCGTCGTATTCGGCCAGAATATCGCGAGGAAGGAAGTTGGCGTTTATTGCATGATAATGCACCGGCTCACAGAGCCCTAGTTACGACCGATTATTTGACCAAAAATCGCATTTTTACCATCAATCATTCACCGTATTCGCCTGATATGGCTCCCTGTGACTTCTACTTATTCGGTCAGTTGCATTTGCCGATGAAAGGAAACCGTTATAAGGACGTTGAGGACATCCAAAAGGCTTGTACCAACATTCTGAAGGCGATGCCGGCCGATGACCTAAAACACTCATTCCAAATGCTTTTGGACCGTGCAAAACGTTGTATCGAAGCAGAAGGAGAGTATTTTGAATAAATAAAAAGAATTATACAAAAATAATCATCCGTTTTCTTTATTTTATAAAAGTCCTGTTTACTTTGGGTTGCACCTTGTATGTATAACCGGTATAAATAACCAACATATCGGTTATAAGTCTAGTCAGATTTGTTCTAGCCGTGTGAAAAATCTGACTAGTCCTTTTGTGTACGTGTGACTTGATTTCGTGTACGTGTGATTTAATATCACCTTCTAAAGCATGCACTCCGAAATCTTGGCAAACGTACAGCTGTCTCGCTTACTCACATAAACTTTCGCATGTAACAATCAGCTACACCTAACCAACAAACCGGTCAGATCTTTCTGGTAGACATAACGTACGATTCGGTATGTCTACCGTAAAAATCAGTTACGTCTAACCAACAAACCGGTCAGATGTAACTAAATAAATATTCTATAAGAATATTAATTTTATTGTTCATTTATTTGCTTTAACAAAAAACACTGTTTTACAGTGTTGTATGAAATGTACTTTCTTGCATGTAAAACAATCATTTCATTATTTTTAATGTTATAAATAAATATTTGTTTGTTATATTATATTGCTTAAAGATATTATTAGAAACAAAACACAGTTCTACAGTGATGCAAAAAGGTAACGAAATATTGTAAAGGTAACATAACATTGTAAAAATGCAAAACAATAATACATTCCAGGAACTATAGGAGTTCTGCACAAAACTATATGGGAAATCGTTGAAAAAAAATATGCAGTAAAAGAGTTACACCAGTGTAAGTCACCATAAAAGTAGGTTAGTAAAATTGTCTAATTGCGGCAATAAATTCAGTCTATGAAAGTCCGAGCCTAAATTTTGGCAAAACTGAGTTCGCAAATGCCAGTCAAAACATTTCCCAAACATTGATACCGCCGTAGTATTCCACTGAAAAAAATGACTTCAGCCGTCACTGCTTTTGGCGAAATTCTTTCTTCGACAGTTTACACTGTGTAATTTAAAGACATATCGAAATAATTGCCCAAAAGTCTCTATACTCAAAAGGTAATTTTATTGTAGTCTGTAAGAACCTATGTTCATAGATTCAAGCAAATAAAAAAATTGACAAAACCTTACAGCAATAACATACGTTCGAAATCATTGTCAACTACTTACTATATTTGCTCCATCCTTTTTTGTTATTATTCACTTTTTCTAACTTGTATTGCTTTTGCAAGTCATTCGTGTGAATAAATAAACAAAAATATTTGGCAAAGTATACGTATTTGTTTTGATTATTTTATATTTATGTTATCGCCATAGCTCGTAACAGCCCAACAAATAGCTATCCACATAGCTCGCATTGTGTATATTTACGAAAACACAACACATTGGCGCCATTTAAATTTCCTACATCTGCTGCTCTTGGTGTTTTAAATGTTACACAATCACAAAGGGGAACAATTGATAAGCCCATCCGCACTGACTGTGTTAGCGTTTGCGTTAATACTGGTAATAAATGCAGATACATTTTAAGCATTCGTAGCATATTTGCAGAACGTCAGTAAGGTTTCGTAGACGTATGGCAATTGATGCATTAGGCATTTTTTTTGGTTTGGCCCGATTACCGGTCGGAACGCCTGCTCTCTTCCTCCCTTCTCAGCGCCTTGTGGATGCCCGCGGCGCATTGGCACATCGCTTTCCAGGCATCCTCGGAGTCCAGCATCAGCTCAGTCAGATTGTGTGGAGTTGGCATCACCCCTGTGGCTACCGCAATGTGGTTTCTCGCTGCCTCAATATGTATATGCATGTGTGTAAATCAGGGAAACATATGTAACACGCAATTTTTTGTTCTTTTTTGTTTCAATACCGTGTAGGACGAGGCTTTTTTACGTGTTAATCGAAAATGTTTCGCAAAATGTGGACCGTGTTAGAACGAGGCCGTGTTATAAGAGGTACGTGTTTAGCGAGGCCTAGTTGTATTTAGATATTTATAGTATTGTCACTTGAAAGTGACTGGTCCGAACTACTTGAAACAAGAAATCCATAAGCATTTTGTGAACATTTTCACAACTGCAAAGGCCAATATAAATCGGTACAATAACAGCGATATTTATACGTCCCATAAAATTATTGTAAATTAGTTCGGCATAAATACGGTAAGGTAGGTAAAAGGACCAACAAGTTAACGTATTTAGAGTAGCTGACAGTAGTGTAACGTGCTTAAAGGCAAAAAATTCATAACATTGAATGGAGCAAAACGCAAACAAAAAGGAGGCAAGAAACACAGATATTATTTTTATTATTGCGGTAAATATTTCGACTGATTACACTGAGCAACAGCCAACATTTTTCTGGTAAACCTTTTCTAAAGGATTTTTGGACGCTGGTCACAACTGCGTACTTAGTTTTTTGATTGTTTGTAAGTTATTGGTGGTTTTTGCTAGGAGGTGTTTTCCACAATTTTTCATCTTTGAATTTTTATTGCATTTATAATATGTTGAAAAACACGATAATTTTTTTATGACACAATAACGAATCCTCAAGCAATAATTTTGACCATAGTCGATTTCGATTGGTCAATGGTTAACACGGCTATGGCTCTTCAAAGTTAAATTTTCGCGATATTTTTTTAAAAATTCATTTAAATCCGGGGTTGCAATTTTCAATTAGGAGTTAGTGTGTAATGTATAGTGGAAGGCTGTAACTTAAACTTATAAAACAGAATTTTTTTATCGCATGTGCCATTCTCGGCCTATACTCATTAGAGTGTAAATGCGACTTCACCTTCTGAACACGTGTTTGTATTGAAATCTCCTAATGCTCTTCGCGTCGTTGATGAAAGTAGCTAAAGTATTTTCGCAAGCGTCAATATCTGTCTTTACAAGGGCATTAACAAAATTCGAATAAGTTCATTACCGTGGGAGCTATACTAAAAAGAGTTGCATCACACAAGTAAAAATTTCATCCACACACACTTAGCAAACTACTTGCTGTTTTTCCATATTTCATTCCATATTTCAGAGCGCAAAAAAATCAAAATACGAAAGCTAAAAATTTTATGAATTAAAGGCATTTGATGAATGTGAACATTTTCATACTGCTGCCTAAAATTGTGCTCCGATATTATAGCTCAAAAGTAAATCCTTGCTTTTGTTGCTGAATTTATGCATGGAGAACTTACATATTTGTACACATACTCTATTACAAACATCGTATTTCAAAAATTTATTTTTTAATTGAAAGCCCCAACATTCTTCTTTCACTATATGACAATATATATTTTTTATAAGAAAAATTCTTTCGTGTATTCGCAATCTTACAAAGTAACTAAAAATTTGACTTTGAAATGCAAATTAATAATTCTTGCAAATTTAAACCGATTTTAATGTTTTAAATTTTAGATACATAGCTAGAGTATCTACTGGTAATCTATGTTCAAAAAATGGCATTTTAGACTTCAGGTTTGTAGGAGCTGCATGCGTATAATGGTAAAAAACATGGAAAATGCCCTCCGTGGAAAACCATCAATATTTCCTAAGCCGCTCAAACAATCAAACAACTAAGTACGCAGTTGTGATCAGCGTCCAAAAATCCTTTAGAAAAGTGAAGTTTGATTTTAGAAAAAAACAAATATTGGATTTTGTTGCTCTGTGTTATTATTATTGTTTGAGTAATGCTGGTGTTTCCATTGTCTGCATTGGCACCGCTAAAGTGCACGTAACACAAGTGTGTCGCACTGTACTCCCTTAGGTACGCATTACTTTATTTTCATTGTCATTAATTCTGCGGGTCGCCCTATCATTTTTGTCACTTCTATCATTATTTTATGATGTAAGTCCACAAAGATAAAGGCACAGCAGTGAATTTTAATAAAATATACGAATGCGTTCTCGTCGAAATTTTGCTACAAATTTTTTCTTCAGCAAGGTCGTTTGCTTATGAACGAGTATACGCAGTAAAAGTTAAGTATGATAATTCTGCCACATTAACGACATCGTTTAAACTTGACATTTTGGCACGATGATAAGCCATGGCTAGTGGACAAAATGTAAATGGCTTTAAATTGTAAATTCAATTAACAATTCTTGCTTCCAGCCACCGAGGCTTACGAGCAAGACTCGCTTGCGCACAATAACAAACGGAATCCGTCAAAACAAGCTGTTGACAGAAGGGATTAACAGGAAAAATTCATAAATTAGACAATGGCCATTGTGCAAGATTACGTTGTCCACATAAAGCCGCTGCACAAACACGCTAGGTGCGATAATGTCGTAACGGGGAGGTTTTAATAAAATATCTTAAAATACAGCAACCGCTGCACAGTGAGTCGTCTCCATACAACCGCGGGACAAAATTAGGAGTGGTCTGTTTTCAAACAAGTTGCATATACTAGTTAACCATGGTCTGCTGAATTGAAATCTCTATCATTTTTCATTTTCGTAAGCCATTTCATTTCGTAAGTAATTTTTGGTAAGCTATAGCACCAAGCGTGTTGGCTACATTTTTCAGATTTTACATTTACAATTTACAATTTCGCAAACATTGATAATTTCGAGGAGCAACAGAAATTGTACGAGGACCCTTTAGTTTTGCAATAAAAACGATAATACTAGATGTATGTTTTGCATTTCTGCAGTTTTTTAATTTTTCATGCTAATTGCATACTTTTAGGGATGAATAAATTATTTTTGGTCGAAAAAATAGGTGTTTAGACCTATTTTAAAATTGCACTGAGATCCGAAGATATCGGAGGATATAATTACATTATTCGACAAAGAAAGAATACTTATAAAAATAAAAAAATCCAGGAACAAACTTTCACATACTTTTTAGACATTTTCCTCTGAATTTTGCCAATTTTCAGATTTTTAATTTTGAAAAATATTTAAAATTAAATCTGAAGTAGAAGCCTCTGCTTTAAAAATGTTGAGAAAACATTAAAAGCGAAAATGTCCACATCAATGCCTAATCTATATTGGAGGTTTTAGCAACTTCTTGCTAACCATGTATTTTTACGACGATTTTAAACATGTGTTTAAATTTATTTTTTAAAAAAGTTTAGACATTAAGCAGCTGTTGCACACACTCTAATTAATTTTTTGCACAGATCTCTTGGGCCTTTTTTAGTTGTAGTTTAACCTTTCAAAGGACATACAAATCGTTAAATTCTAAGACTATAAATTTTTTGAATTTTGTCTATGGAACGAATCACTGTGCGCTGGGGTGAAAATACTTAAAGCTTTTGTATTCCTAATTAGCATACTAGATGTAACCAAAATCAGTTGATATCTCTTTCTCACAGATATGTTGACTTTACCTGCCATAATTCTGCGTTGAAGGAGCGCATTACCGGCATAATGATGACGGCCACACTGCTGCCAATCACCATTGACAACTGTCATTGGAAGTGATCACGAGGATTAACATTAAGTCATCTAAAGCAAAGTAATTGCCTCGGCAAAGTCAATGGTATTATCTAGATAATAAATTAATTAAAGCCAGTATAGGAACGACAATTTTCTTCTCACAAACAAGTTCAAGAATTACTTCGTAAAATGTAACAATCTCGCAAAACTTATTTAGGTAAAATAAATATCAAACGCTGTTTAAGTGTGTTAATAGTACATTAGCAAACTGTATACCACGACAACTTTTCATACCCATTATGGCAACCAAACTCAACAATATGTATACTTTTGTAAGGCTATGTGCTAATGATTCGCGATTTCCTATGAAAAATATAGGCCATATAAAATCGGCCACACCCACTAAAATAACAAAACGATGCTACATTACATATCTGTGAAGGAATATTGATATAACGTGATTTTCTACAGCAGGTGGGGTAGGACATCCCATTGAAGCGACTTCATTGTTTACTTGACGAATTTTGCAACGTGTAGGAGAGTGCCGTGCAAGAAAACCAGTACTTTCCAAAAATGTTTTTTGTTGGAACACATGTTAACATTATTAGAGCACAAAGAAAGTATGTATGTTGTTTAGACTTCGGCGAAATAACACATACTGAGTTTTAGAGGTAGTGACGCTTTAACATAGTAGTTTAATGCTTGGCAGTGTTGCCAAAAAATTTTGAAAATTTTAGCAAGATTGTTGGCCAAACAAGTATAAAAATTGCTAAAAACAACTATGTACATACTTAACTGGCCATAACAATCAGCTACCGGTTTACGGTCTGACGCAAAAGTTGTCTCCAGGCGATTCTGCTAAGCGCGCGTCTTCTTCATTTAGGGCGTCAATTTAGTCCTTCCACCGGAGACATGGTCTCCCACTTCACCGTCGACCTCCAACTACCAACAAGCACCTCATTTACTACCAGTCCCATTTTGGCAAATTCTCTTGCGATTGTTTCAAAGGCAGCGGTAACATTTTGTTTGTTACGGTCGATGACGTCAATGTCATTGACGTAGACAAAGAGCTGGAGAGTCTTGGCGAAGATCGTGCCATTACGATGTACACCCACCTTGCGCAGAACGCTCTCCATGGTGAAATTGAAGAGGTCGAAGTGAAGGATCACTTTGTCTGAAACGAAGAACGTTATCGAATGGTTCAGAAAAGTCATTTCAAACCTTCCATTTATATACTGTAAAAACAATTGTTGAAGCTTAAAAAAACTCGCCAAATATATTTCACCACGCAAAGGTACCATACAAAATGCCTCTATTTTCCTGGAGATGAAAGTTATGTATAATTAAAAGGTCAATTTAGAATGTGGCAAAACACACCTTCAGAGGAAAGTGTACTCTCTGAAACTCTAAGCCGCGTAAATGGTCGATCTCCGGCAACTGTACGATACTAGTTCTAAATTAAACAATTACCTCATGACTCAGTCTGATAGGGGTTCGTATCATTAAAGTTTCTATGGCACTGAAGGAGCCAAATTGAGCAAAGCTCAATAGAATGCGACTGGGACTTTTTTGGGATTGTAAAATAGCAAGATTCATTAGCACTTTACATGGGCTAATATACCGAATACCTCTTATTTTCACTAAAACTTCACTTTTTCATTAAAATTTTGTTCCCTTCATGCATTTGCATTCAATGCCTATTTGTTAACCAACAATCAATGTCACAGTATCAACAGCTCCATCCATACTATACCCTCATTGTACCCTCGTTTCACGCGAGCCACGCAACTACAATGGGTTTAATATTCACATGTACCAAATTGACGTTCGTGTGACAACACGAGTAGTTGATACCCATAATGAAAACAGCAACGGTGGTGATTCGCTTGACACGGTCATTAGTTCTGAATCCACAACGTGCATTGTAACTTCATAAAAACAAAAAATGTTTGAAAGCCTCCAACGCTTTGAACGAAATTTATAAAGTTTTGTCAAAGTCCTCGTATGCGACCGCAAGATATGGACATGTCTGCCGTCTAAGATAACTTCCCTAATTTCTTAACGATAATGTTTAGTGCACCAAATAAACATGAGCCGTGCACTAAAGAAACAAAAACAGTAAACACAAAAAGGTGCACAGCGAAAAATACTACGCTACACTGATAACAATTAGGTTACCATTAGTCTTAAGAAACACAAACAGTTTCTGCGCCGGACTAATAGATAAGAAATAGCGTCCAAGCATAATGCCCCTGTTGCTTCATGAGCCAAATGCGTAATGTATTTGTTATTTTGGTAATTTCCTTAGCAAAATTAAACGATTTTAAATTATTCATTGTTCAACTCCAAAACTTCCAAACAAATACGAACTTGTGAAAATTCAAGCGTCACAAAACATATGATTCTTGGGCTGCTGCTGTCGCCATCATTCTAATCACGTTGCTAACTACACCGCGAACATTGAAGCCTACGCCATCTTGCGGTCGCGTGGCCGTGTCGCACAGTGTTGCGAGTTCATATAGAGGAGTGACAAAAATAGAAGGAGTGGTCGTATATAAATGATATTTGGTATACAGTTATTGTATGAGTAAAGAACTTACTGTGCAAGAAAATCGCACCAAAACTTCGACCACCTCCCATACAAACGGATTTGAAAAAACTTCATATTAACAATGAAAATTATCTTAGCTCATAAAAGCTACATTCAAAATATTATAAATGTGTATATAGATAACATGCGTTTTTTTCAAGTCATTGAAAATAAAATCTCGATAATTTGCTCTACAGCTGCTCATAAGTTGCTCTTAGAGGCTTAAAATCGTAGACTGACCCCCACTAATTTTTCTTCCTGAATATTTCTTTTGAACATACCTACACCCTATCTCCAACCTTTAATAAGGCTCCCATACAAAATTATCGTTTTTAAAAAGTGGGCTCCCGCTGCTCTCAGGTTGGTCCCAGACGTACCATTTGTAAAACTGACCCCCATTTATTTTTCCTTCCGAATATTTTTTCTATACACACCTAACCGCTACATCCAACTCTTAAGGTGGCTGCCATACAAAACTAGTAATTTTCAATGGAACTGGCTCCACACTTGTAAATGTAGTACAGTAAGCGAAGAAACATCGTATCTGGCAAAGTATTGAACCGATTTGAATGATTTTTTCAACAGTCGTCAACATGTCCAAATGCGAAAAATATCAAATTAATTCAATTTAAAAAATTCACCACCAGAAGGCACCTCCCATACAAGTGAAGTAGTAAGGTTGTCAACTTTTGGTTCTGTACGAAAAAAAAATCAAAGTGTACTGTCGAAACTCCATTAACCCCTCTTTTTCGAATATAATAGTAATCGTTATTAAATTTCCGAAGCTATCTTCAACAAATTTTTCCATCAGCAGCAGAGCATTATTTGACAGATTGCTATTGGCATTCAACCAAACGGTGAAAATATCGCGAATTTGCACTCAAGTCTTCACCGAAAAATGCCAATAACTTGCATTCGCGCAAATATGTGCAGCTAAAAATTGTACAGCATAATGTAGATACTTGCATAAACAAAATATCAAAAAATTTCAAAAGTGATATTTAACGTTTTTTTTTAAATCACTTTTAAAGTTTGAACTAACTTTTTATTCACTCACGAGGTCGGCCTCGATAGCTCAGCGGGTAGCGCGCTGGCTTCTCATACCGAGCGCCCCAGGTTCGATTCCTGGCTTGGGCTGGAAAAAACACTCATCTACTTCTGTCGCTATCCACATGAAGGGAATGAGAAATACAAGAATCGCACAAGTGCACTCTTGGCAGGCAATGGCAAAACCTCCAAGTGTGAAAGAAAAACTGCCAATCGCCGTTCGGATTCGGCGTTAAACTGTAGGTCCCCTCCCTCCCTTTCCCCACCCGTTTGAGATGTGTGTTGTATCACATGTTGGAAAAAACAGTGTTGCATACACATTTCAAACGGGTGGAATTTGTGGTATCACAATGGGCCCATAGGCCTAAGTGTGTCTCATACAGAGGCAGCCACTAAACCAACCAACCAACTGCTCGGAGGTGATAGTAATGAGCAAAATTTTGGTCTTGCTAGACCTAAATTATATGAAACTTACAACAATAGTAACTTTTAGGGACCTGCTCATAATTTATTTTGAAATATTCAACCTCAAAGTCAAAGCATAAAATTGCTGTTTGTACACAATTTTTTTTCAACGCTGGAAGAGCGTACTTTAAGAGCTCATAACTTCTATGTTATCCAATATTTTTTCATAAAACTTCGGATTTCTCTCAATTTGAAGTATTTCCAACAACACCTCATACTCAGATTTTTGTGGTTATAACATTGCATTTTGGCATTTTTGTCACTACTCGCAACACTGTGTGTCGCTGCCACCATCTATGTGTTCGGGGCATAATACCTTGTGACCGAAAAGTTTCCGGAAATTTTAAATAAAACGCAAAATTCTTAATCTTCATTAATATTTATTTTATCTCCTTCAAAATGTGCTTCATTAGAAGCGATACACATATGCCAACGTTTCTTCCAATCATCAAAACATTTTTTATAGGCGCTTTCCGGTATGGCTTTGAGTTCCCTCTGCGAATTCCGTTTTACATCTTCTATGGATTCAAAACGCGTTCCTCTGAGTGGTAATTTGAGTTTGGGAAACAGGAAAAAGTCACACGGTGCAAGATCAGGTGAATACGGTGGCTGTTCGATGGTATTTATTGAATGTTTGGCCTTAAAATCATGACTAACGAGACCTGTTCACGATGGTGTTTTTGGAACACATTGAGGTGAATCGGAACAAGCCGAGCGTTGACGCGTCGCATACACAAATTGTCCACCAAAATCAAACGAGCCATCTCACGACCGATGCCTAGCTCTCGTGCTATCTCTCTAACACTCACATGACGATTTGGGAGCACGATTTCCTTTGCCTTTTCAATGTTTTCGTCGGTGGTAGAGGTCGAAGGTCGTCCAGAACGCGGCATGTCTTCGACGGTCGTACGACCGTCCTGAAAGGCTTTGTACCACTCATAAACTTGAGTTTTCGATAAAACTGATTCCCCATAAGCCTTTTGTAGCATTCGCAACGATTCTGCACACGAAATTTCGTTCGAAACACAAAATTTTATGCAAACTCTTTGTTCAATATTTTTTCCCATTGTTTTTTTCGCAACGCACTACTGAGGTGAACTGGTTTCAACAGCTGCCGTAAACAAACTGTCTGACAGATCGCGCTCATTTTTGGCATAGTAATTAAGGACAGTGCTACCAACCTACAGAAACTTAAAATATCGAAAAATATACAGCGCGCGAATTTTAAATGAGAATTTCCGGAAACTTTTCGGTCACAATGTATGTAAAGTGCAGTTTGGATGTACCAAACTGACACTCTGGATTTACCACTGGCAGGCGACAGTCGATGCACGACTTTGCCTTAAAGTTGTTAAATTAATTAAAAGAATTAATCTTTTACTTATCACAACTAACTCGCTTCAGCTTGTATTATAAATTGCAGTCTAATTGGCCCAGTGAACGTGTGGTATACGAAGTAGTTAAACAAGCAAATATACATATGTATATGAAAGCAAATATTATATTGTGATGTATTTCAATATGTGTGATAACGCTATAGTAGGATTAGGCATCCTACCGAAAACATTTGGCTGCCGTTGAGCTAGATGGCAGGGAAAAGCAATACATAACACGGCAGTCTCTTTCGCGTGAAATGCGTGAGCCACACAATTTAACAATCAAATTCACTTTCGGATATGAACTGCCATCCATCTTCTCAAAGATAGACTTCATTACAAATAACGTCAAGACTTTACAACTCCTTCTCGACTAGTATTCAATAATTGTCTTCACAAGTGCATTTGCAAGTGACGCTGATGACAATCATAAAAATTTATTGCTCAAACTAAAAACAAAAATACAAACCGAATATTTACTCAGCCGCGAAAGCGCACTTAAGCCCTAATGCTCCGCCACAGTTCTCACCCTCCTCCCTCACGGGAACCCTTTAATTGCCGCGTGCTGGAACCATCTTCGCTTTATGTGCGACTGTGTGCTTAAATCCAGCTTTACCACATTTAGTCAGCGGTAATTTAGATGCTGCCGACATAAATTTACGAGTGCGACGCACAAAGACGCACCCCTGAATACTGCTTTTATCATTTCCACCACCCCTGCTTTTTCACCTTCTGGCATTCAAACCAACAAAACTCACCATTCAGCCGATTACAGCTGACGATGGCAGGCTGCGGTAAATGTCTTCAAATGAGTGCGCACGTACTTCAAGCAGCATTTACATGTTGCCTTACCTCCGTCATAAGTACCTATGCATGCACTTCTATGTGTCATGAATATGAATGTGTGTGAGTATGGACGCTTATATACTCGTAGATTTTATACATACTTTCGACCTAACCCCATACCAATGCCATTATTGTTGGCATTAAAATTGCTACGCAGCAGATATCCGTGTCATGAGATAAAGTTAATTCCGGCATTTTTATTTTGCGGGTTTCCTTGTCCTTTTTCCTTCCTTTCTACAACGCTCTCCAGCTACCATTTGCAGCACAGAAAACGCGAAAGTGTGACAGCGTGCAGTTCGTTCGCGTTTTGCGAGGAATTCACGTTCGCTGCTGCTGTACTGAATATTACTTTATTCACTGCAATACACGACGGCAAAAGTATAGTTGTGAAAAATAGTTTGAAAGTGTGTTATATATAAAATACGGTCAAAATATAGCGGTGCCACTCGATAGTTGGTCTTTACCGTTTCATAGATTTAAGCATTTATTGCACTCAAAACAGGTGTTTACACCATGTCATATTCAAAACACTACTTTAAAGGGCGGGTTAACGGTTAACGAAATAGTTCACAATGATTTTTGATTTTATAACAAGACTATACTACAAAAGACATATTTGAGAATATTTGTCTTTACTTAAATAATTGACCTCGTTACAAATCATTTGAAAATTGATTGAAGTAATAAAATTGGAAGGCGACAGTTGAGTTGTCCACATGTTTTAGGGACTATTATGGCATTGCTTTTCCATTAGTCTGTAAGAAAAATTTAATAAAAGTAACACTCTGCCTATGCTCTCTAATCTGAAGGGAGAGCAGGCTTACAAGAAGATGCCGTTCAGCGAAAGTGACCTGAACATTTTGAAAGGAAATGCTACTAGCATTATTTAAGCTTTAATAACCGCCGCATTCCCAGCTGGTACGCCAACATTATTTAGCCTGCATTTCGCACCGATAGCAGTGCCGATGTGGTTCACACTTTAAACGGCGTTGCGAGGTACAGGAATTGTAAATCATTACAAATTCAATTATAAGGGGAACATTTAAAACATTGTAAACGTACATTGTAATGGAGTATATATCCGCAATGCTTTGATCAACAAAAATCAAAAAACCTTTATTTTTCCACAAATATTTTTAATGATCCTAAAGAGACTTACTGAATTTTGTACTGCTATTTTTTCATCAATGCAAACAACTCGTTGCGCTCTAAAACATCAATCTTTAAAAAGCCGTTGTGTATGTTAGGTATAGGAAAGCACCAACACTAACAACCAAAGTTGAAAACAATGCGTAATCTTTGCAAAGAAGGAAGTAGTAGTAGAAGGAAAAAAGGAGGGCATCATAAAAACATTTTTCTTTTTCAAAAGTGATGCGACATATCGTTTATCCGGGGTGATTTATCTCAACTTTCTTAGTCGATGCGAATATTCGTAGTTGAAATTGCGGTTGCCAACACAATTTGAAAACACCCCACTCCACCTCTACTTAGATGTGGTTGTGTTCGGAATGGGAGGTTGTCGCAGTTTTGTTATTGTTTCTATGATTCTAGTGCTTTGGAATTTCAATAGACGGGACATCGAAATAATAAAAACAATGCTGGAAATGGTGACAACGACGCCTGACTGTGATAGCTCCCAGAATTTGATAAATTAGTTCCTTTTGAATAACGTTTGGATATATTCGCTGGACAGATTGATGCACTGTATGAATAAAAAGGTGGCTTACACACGGTACTATAATACTATACATACAAACAAAACTACAACAAAACTACACAAAAATAGAACCAAATATTTAAAAGTAACTCAGTCGGTCTTAGCCTAATATTTATGTCCTACTTCAAAAACACTCCCCGTTCTGCAGCAGTTGTATTCAATGTTGTATCTAAATTTTCAATTAGGGTAGCGATAATCACATATTTTTATATAGAATACCAATGCATGCGATTTTCAAATATTCATCTGGCCCTCTACCAATCCAGTTTGCACTGGTAAAAGACCGTTTAAATTTAAGGTTAATCTTTTGAGGCTTTGGCTAAGGTGATAGATAATTTTGATTAACAACAAATACAACCTGACTAACAACACTGAATCTGCTCTGAGCCCATAATGGTGTACCTATTCCATCCCCCTCACGGCTTTAGCTCAAATTTATCATTTCGCAGAACATTTTTCAAACTGCTGGCGAAGGAAATTCGTATATAGAATACAACAAAACAGGCTCAGCAAATTTTGAAATATATTTCACAACTTTATCCTCTTATGTAGGATCAGTTTTGCACCCAAAGCCGCAATTCACACGTTAATCAAAACATTACAGGACAATGTACAAAATGCTTACTGAAAGAAAGTACTGCAACACTCTCAGCCGTGAGCGGCACAATTTAATGGTCCAATAAAAACGCCATTTACGCTAATGCGTTACAAACTTCAACGAGCAAAAATCTGTCCAAAACCTCATTTAAGCTCAAATGCTTATCTAATCGCACGAAACCGTCTCAACACCTGTAGTCAACATTCATTTCAATGTGAGGCAGTCATGGCAGCACTGCGACCAGTAACTGTACGCACACAACGGAATAACCAAAAACGAACGTAACCATAAGCAACTGAAAGTCATTAATCTGCAATTGGCAACTCGCTTACGAATAAGCTTGGCGTGAAGGATTGATGTAAACCACAAACTTCTCAACTTTTCACGTATTTAAAATCGTCGTAATATAATACACTCGTCATATGTTAGAGCATCGCGACTGACGAAACAGAAACAAACGTGAAAAGCATTGTAAAATAGGACGTGCCCTAGATACACAACGCGTTATGTATGTGATTTTGGAAAAGTAATAAAATGCACACTCGCTGGATACATGGCAACTGCGTCTTTTAATATGGCCGCACCTTCTTTTAAATCAATAGATTTAATATTTTTTTTAGTAGGGCAAAGCATTGAAAGCCCAGCGAATGCGAAGTTTTAACCCGCTAGAGCCCTATTCACAGACCGTGACCTTTCAGCGTGGCAAAGTATTACTTTACGGTAAAGGCGGATTATTTTTTAGCGTTTAGCTACGTTGTACTGGGCTGCATATAAAGGCTTAGGCTACACAGATACATAAAACAGGGCCGCGTATTAATGCGACGCACTGCACTAATTACTAGCGCTAATCAGCCTAGCGCTAATCAAGCTAGACTTGTGCAGCAGTAAACAAGCGAGCGCTAGCTAGTGTTCGTACGCACACTCGGCAGCCAACATGGTTGTTGTTGTTGATGTGCTGAGCCACCCACGCTAGCGAAGGTGAGCGCAGAACTTTCGCGCTGCACTTGCGCCTTCTCTTTCACTGTACGTTCGTACTGCGTTAGCGCGGCGCTCTTAAATCGCATCTGCGTATTCAGCAGATAGTGGGGTGTGGCGGTGGTATGCACTTCGGCCGCATCACACTTTATGACCTTGCGCAAAGTGTTGGTAGGATGCATTTCGGCTGCTTCCACTTACAATTCCAACCATGATGTTGTTGTGTTGTGCAGCTGAGTAAGACTTTGCCGTTCTGGCTGCTGCATTCCACCAACCACGTAAAGGTCACCCCATTACATCAAATTTTGACGCATTTCTGCAAAGAAGTGGGGTGATCCGCTGGAAGTTGGGCGATCAGGCGATTATGCGCTGTTGCTGCCAAATTTGCCTTATAAGCGGCCGCCGCAGTAAGATCAGGATGAGTAGTGGCAGATCATTAAGTCGATGAGGAGTAATTAGCCTCAGGAGTTTGGTACGGAGATTCGGTCATCGCGTGATAGTGGCGGTTCGTCTGTGGCCTTAAAAATTGGCCTGTGAAAGTTCGCGCGGTCCACTAGTGGCATAAACGGAAAGACGGTTGTACAGTGTACAGAAAATGAAAGTTTTGAAGTGCGCGGGTATAGTGGCTAAAGCAAAGGCCTAATTGTGAGCCAATAAATATGCAGTACCAATCCCGTGAGGACATTTTGTTTATTAAAACTTGCACGACAAATGTTTTTTTTTTAATCAAATATGGTTCTAAAAACTTACTTTTAAAATGTGTGTGCTAAAACTACTGCGAAGTATGCCACCAAAAATCCGACCCGCAAAACAGCCCAAAATTCGTGAATCCGGCCCAAGAGCAAAAATGTAATTGTTAGAACAAAACCTTATAAAAATTGTGCTAGCCAAAACTGAATAAAACCATGCTAAGTTACTTAAACTGTTCCTAGAACTATGAGTGAAATGTCGACGAAAATTAAGTGCTAAAAACTAATATTGCTGCTGCCCGGAAATACTGCCGAGAATGCCGAGAATGAGGGTTTCCAGTCATCGTTGGATTTCGAAAAGCTGCGCTAATCCTGCCAGGAGGTTCTAGAAACGTTGCTGAATTATTTTTTGTATAATAAAAACGAATTAAAATTTTTAAATCAATATGTGCGTCATATTACTAATTTTTTTTTTTTTTTTAAATGGGGAAAACATTTTTTTGCCTAATTAAAATTTTCATACAAAATTAATTAATTAATTACTTAAAAAGAAAAAAAAAATAAAATGAAAATTTTTGCTCAAATAGTATTTTTACTTATTTTATTAATAAGATTTTTTTCTAGTTAAAACTTAAAACTATAAAAAGTTAGCTAAACAAAAAAAAAAAACAAAAAAAATGAATTTGAATTTGAATTTGTCTACGGTAAAATTACGCTAACGAAAAATTTTGCAAAAGAAAAAAAAAGATATATGTATATATATAAATTAACTTCATTTGGTTATATCGGGGAAACGCACGTACACCTAAATCAATTTTCTTTCCAACAACATTAATGTAGCAACATGTTCCTGGAAAACGCGCATCATGTCGCTGGGCCCAACGCATCGATGGAGCGAGAAAAACCGTGAGTGAACCAAGAAAACTTTAACATATTTTATATACATATATGGGTTTTCGTGCGTTTATTTGAAAAAAAGAAAAAAATAATAGGGTAAAAGGGATAATTTTCAACAAGAAAAAAATATAGGAAAAATTTATGAAAATTAATTAAAATTGGAAGAAAAAAAATTTTAAAAGAAAAAAAGGGGTTTTTTGTGATTTTGAAAATATGGTTGGTTTTTTTTTATGATGAAACTAAGTAACTAAGAAATAAATTTTTCTTAATGATTAAATTTAATTTTAAGCTTTTATTCCTACTTTTTTTGTAATTTAATAAATAAAATTACAATTAAAATTTGATTATAATTTGAACATGCCAGATTGTTTGAAAATTAGATTAAGAATTCTGATTTTGTATTAGATTAAGATTATTAAATAAAAATTGTTATTATGCGAGTTTAAGTAGAATAATGTTTGGTCTGTCACTGAAGTGGGGTAAGGAGGGTTGATTTTTCCATTGGGTTTCCAAATTCCATCATAGGAAACAAAGGTAGGGCGGGTTAAGAGCATCCCATTGAATTCGGCGATGCTGAGGAATGAAACAACAGCAGCAATGGTACTTGCTACCATGTCCGTCCGTTATGTCAGGAGTTAAAGCGTGTGCATAAAATAATTGTATGTTAGTGTATGTGTGTGTGTATCTTTTGTTATGATTTTCCTGTGTACAAGACACTTATGTTGACCGGTTGTAGGCTGCCAGGTTGTCGTTGCGGAGTTTGCTGGTGTAGCTCCAAATGGCTGTAGGTGAGGCGGTATGGCTACTGAGCGGATTTGTTGGAGTGGAACCCACGCCAGCTGAAGCTACGGGATAAGCAAAGCCAGATGCACGCGTACAACAAAACCCGCTGGCCCCGTAGTCATAATCGTACTCACCGGCCGATTGTAGGGTGCCTGCCTACATGCAACAGGAGGACTACTAGTGGTGATCTGCCACAATGACTGTGGAGGTGCAGCGGCAGCAGAAGCAAAAGGCCAGATATACATACCGATCTACGTATATACACTTGACAGGTGGGGCCGGTGGACCAGAAATACATTCATAACAGAAATGGCGCTCAACGTGGGGTATGCCACATGTAGGTACACACATATACATAAATATGTATATACGTAACAGAAATGGCGCCCAACGTGGGGCATGCCACATGTAGGTACACACACATACATATACACATAACAACGTCTACGTGTATATACATATATGTATATATACAAATCAATTGCCGTGCGTTAGCCTCGCCGACCGATTTAAATAATTTTGTTTGGGTTTTGAAAACTTAAAAAATGTAAACTTGACAAGCGTTGGAAAACAGGCGTAGCTCTATTTTTACGACCCAAATTTTCCGCATAACGTTGGAACCGTAAGACGCACAAAAATTAAACGAACTTACCACATAGTCGCACAATTCGATTGGAGAAATGGGGTTCATATAGGACAAGAGGGCCATACAACGTAAATATTTAATATTGAATAACGTCGAAACTACAGTCGCACAGTATTGAAAGTGTATCGTTTTACTGCTCAAATTTTATGGGCATTGGAGGAAGAGGCGTGGCACATTTTTCGCGACCCAAGTTTCGCACGTACCTTTGGATATGTAAGTCGGAACATCAATGAAACTTGGTCCGAACTTACCATGTAGTCGCTCAATTCGACTAGAAGGATGAGGTTGGACAAGGGCCGTGGCACCACCCAACTCAAATCATTATATTGAATAGCCTCAGAATTACAAGTCGGACAGCATTGAAATTTGGTATAGCGTCGTCACATGGATCTGTGGCTCGAGTGCTGAAATTTCGTGGGCGTTAGAAAAGAGGCGTAGTACTGTTTTTGTGACACAAATTTGCTGATAACTTTGGAGCAATAAGGCTATGTATTTTTTAATTAACATTCACGAAGTGAAAAATTGAATGCTAAATCATGGCTTTGATCTTCACAGACTAAGTTTTAACTTACTGTAAGTATTTTGCTTACAAAATATGATTACAATTTAATGGTAATTATTTCCTGAGGAAAGCGGATAGTAGGTGGAGCAATCTTTCCAGCTGCAGAGTGGCTCGACAGATCTGGCCACGCTACAACTCCCACAGAACCAACGATCTGCTGCTAAATTCTCGTAGGAATGTCTCTAGGCTAACAGCCGTGATCACGGGTCACTGGCCAATTGGTCTACATGCGGCGAGATTGGGAATCCCCCACAACCCTTTTTGCAGAAGCTGCAGGGAAATTAACGAGAGGGAAACACTCGAACACTTCCTCTGCAGCTGCCCTGCCTTGGCTTTTAAAAGACTAAATTCCTTGGGGAACAGTCTGATTAGCTCCCTAGCTGACCTGTCTGAGACAAGACTGAAATGCATCAAGTCCTATTTGGACGATGCGGGTTGGCTTTAAGGCCCAGTATCTTCTCCCACGCAGGGAAGACCCAGTCGAGGAGGCGACAACAAAACGGCACATAGTGCTACTTGAGTGTGCTCAGAGGGCACGCAGTCGCTGCTACCTACCTACCTATGATTACAATTTAATGGTTTTGTTGATTACAATTTTTTGTTTTGTGGTTCGCGATATTTCTATAAGGTTTAAAAAACACCACAATATAAAAAGACAAATACTGACCGTAATTTTCAGTTTATCAAAGGACACATTTTACTTTTTGTTACACATTTGCTTCACCTCGGCTTCGCAAACATGCGTAAACTATATATTGCCTTATTGTTAAACAATGATGTGTACAATTTAATTCATTCTAAGAAAACGCATTTACAATGTCCATATTTAAAAAAAATTAAAATGCGCGAAAACATCAAAGAGATGCTGTGCCCTCCCATCATAAAAATAAATCTCGAAAAACAATGAAACTCGAATAGAATGATCACAGAAATATTTTCCTCCTAGAACAACTTCTGAAAGACCACAGCAACTTAACAAGATGCCAAAACATCAAAATACAAAAACACCAACGAAATGAACGCCGGGGAACTTGAAAAAAGATAAAGGAAAAAACACTCAGACGCTTGTAAACAAATTGCGTAGATAATGTTGAGGACTATAGCTTCAGTGCACAGTGTACCACAATGCCAAAAACAGCAGATAAATTTGCAGAGCAGAGAAAATAGTTCCTTTCAAATACTGTGCTTTTAAAGGTATAGTCAAAAATTAAGTAGCTTAAGAGTAACTTAAGTCGAAAAATTAAGTTTGAAAACTATGTACACACAAGATGTTCTGACCAATGCATTGTTGACTTAAGACTTAAGTTAAAAAGTAATCGCACATAATATTGTTAAATTACAGAATTTTTCAAAACTGATGAAACACAAGGCGCTTGGACTTCTATAACACTTTCAACGCAATAACCACTTTCTCCACTCTCTCTTATGTCCAAGGTAGCTAAACCTTTCCTTATGACTACAGATATAATCGAAGCACTTCAATGCCGATTGTTTTACAATAATTATTTTGTCGAAATCATTTGATGAGTTATGTAAAATAAGCGAAAATGAAATTCTAGCAAAGAAATATATACATAAATATTTCAAAGAAAAAAATTTTAAAATATTAAGCCCGTGTGATTTATTCAATTATCATTTTGTGTTTCAGACAACTTCAACTTCAGACGAAATTAGAGAAGTCAAGCATAAATAAGCATTAGATATGGTGGTAAATATGTTTTGCAAAAAGATTCGGAAGAGTGCATAAATGGGGGTTGGCCTCCGCAGACTCGAAACAGGTGTTGAGCGTAGCTCCAGACCCGTAGTCCTGCGCACTAACCTGCTGAGTTTGGCAACTGCATTTACACATCAAACCTCACAAAGTTAAGAAATTTCGTTAATCTAAAATCCACTAAAAGAAGAAAAATCTCCGTTCAACACGAAAATATGTATGTCTAACGTAACATCAATGCTTTTATCCAAAATTGTGCTTAAGTATATATAGACTGAAGACATCTTCAGTTCAAGGCAATCGAAATACTTTACACGTCTTATTTATATAATTTACATATGTATGTTAATTCTGTACATGTAGAAAAATCTTTAGCCTCGAATGCTATGTTAGTCGATTTGACTAACTAAACAATGTCAATTGCAATGATTAGTATTTTAGAGTTAAAGAATCATCAAATCGTGTGACGGCATTTTATCAGTTTGTGAAGTATTTCGGTATACCGTCTATCAAATTAATGTGATGCAATAGTTTCAGTTGTGGTTGCGCAGCTTTGGAGCAAAACAACAAATCGTAAAAATTAAAGACCACCCTGCGCAAAGCGATTTTCGACTCCTAGTGATTGGGTTTTATTGCTATTTCTTCGTGGAATTTTGTATAATCAGAGCTAAAATCATAAAAGATGCATTTAACCAAGTTAAAAAAGTCATATACACTTGATTAACTTAGTCGGCACAGAAGTATCGATAACATTGTTTCCATACAAACGGCATACAGAAAAAACTATGGCAAATACACGGTAATCTCATCTCAATGCTTAGCAATATTGCGTGATAACTTGCGTTGGCTCTTGCATTGTTGGTACTATGCGCTCTCCTCTGCGGCTTTACCCCAGCCACAAAAGCTTCAATGCATTTTTTGTCATTATGAAAGTGAACATTCAAGAAGAGCGGTGCCTAAGAAAATTAGTGAGCGATCCGAACTTCAACAACCTTGTTACAAGACAACTCGCATAGTGACAAAAAATGCTGCGGTTGCCACAAAAACAAACGCTTGACCGCTGAACAATAACAAAGCAAAATCCAACGCAAGCTACCGCTAGCCAGCAAAAACCGATTTGTTGCTCGAGCTGTAGCAAAAACAAATGTGCATATTTGTTGTAATTAAGTCAATTCGAGTCAGTAAAATTTGTTTTTGCTGTAATTTTGCTTTCGAGACCGATTGCACACCGTGTGTGCAATGGATTTCCGAGGCTATAAGACAGCCTGCACACCGTGTGTGCAATGTAATGTGCAACAGTAATGTGCAATTATCAGTTATTCTGAGTAAATTAGTCGTCGAAATAAGATTTTTCTGGAACTAATGAAATCTGTAAAGTACAAGACAACAAAATTTGGCATTGGTTTCACTGTGTACCAAAAAATCTAAAAATTATCTGAAGCCTTTCCAAAGCCTGAAGCCAAAGAAAACAAATTTCGCTCCTGGGGACCGTGTTCGAAAAATATCGTCGTCTCGAATGGGTTAACAAGTACAAAAGCTGTCTAAAATGTTAAATTTATAAATGCTATATATATCTAACATTCCAGGAGGATTACATAAAATAATGGAATCGAAAAGCTTATGGATTTATCACCATTTGAAATCTTTAATGAGACTGTGAGGCTCACTTTTGGGATTTGGGGTTAAATAGAAAAGTTGAGAAATCAGGGTCCATAGTGGACAACACAAATAGAAGCAAGAACAAAGAGATGCAAGAACAAACAAAATTCGTCTATCATTAATTTCACTAAAGCGGTATAAGGAAACAATTTTGCGCAAAATGGCACGATTTTCAAATCAATTGTTTGAAAAGCGATGAATATTCGAACCTAATTTGTTTATAACAAATTTATCGTGGGTACCGCTATAGATATTTTATTTAAATTTTTATTTAAAAAGGGTCCATCAAATAAGATGAAAATTGCTCCAGTTATCTTACCTATTGTTTTGACAAACGTGGTTTCAACAAAAATGCATAACATCGCCCAAAGCAGGTCGCCGGGTGCAAAACTACTTTTAAAACATTTGCCCAGCGCTTCACTTTTAATATCATTTTAGGGATGTTAATACCTTAAAGAAAATTGAATAATACTGATAAAAAATTGTTGTAAGAGTAACAACCTACAATTTAAAAAAGTACAATGGCGCCCTTACTTATTTTTTCGAAAGAGGTATACACATTTTTTACATTTAAGCAACGATGAGTGTAAAACGACAAACACCCTTTTAATAATTTTATTTTGTGTAATCCTTCCCCCTTGACGAAAAGTCCTGGCTGCATCTCTGCATATTTATATGTTCGCAAATGTGTAATTATTTGGTATAACGTTCGCTATTTCGCTAAAACAAAGGAAGGCTAAAAAGTATAAATACATTCTAGCGATCGAATGGAATATTTTTACCTTTCATATTGAAATCAACTACACAAGAGATAACAGGAGATATGGTAAGAGGGTATGCAGTAAAATGCTTTACTCAAATCAATCGTATTGAATATGAATGCACAGCAACATTCCAGCAGCGTGATCTGGCATGCTCTCTGAAGTTAAATCGAATTTATGGTCATGTTACATGTAAACATGCGTTGAGCGAATTACCCACCATATGAGTGCTATGCATTTCTGTGGTCATATGGAAGAGTAGCTTAAGTCGACATAAAAGAGAATTGAGTTGTTGCGTTGCACAGTGATTCGACTCCATACAACCGCGGGACAAAATTAGAAGGAGTGGTCCGTTCTTCATAAAATTTGGTAAACTAGTTAATCATAGTCTGCTGAATTGAAAACTCCATTTGGTTTTTCTTAAACTGTTGTAGTTTGGCAATGCCTGAGGCTTAATTTTGCAAATTTCGTCATTTTTGGAAAGCTATAGCACCAAATGTGTTGGCTAGATTTTTCAGATTTTACACTTAATCGGTAAAATCAACATTGATTATTCCAAAGAGTAACAGAAATTGTATCGGGACCCTCTGGTTTTGCAATAAAAACGATAATAATAGATGTATGGTTTGCATTTTTGCAGATTTTATCAGTTTTCGTGCTAATTGCATACTTTTAGGCATAAATAAAATCAATTTTGTCGAAAAATACGTGTTTAGACCACTTTTCAAATTGAATTATTTTCTGAGATCGGAAGATATCGGAGGATATAATTACATTATCCGACAAATAAAGAAGCCTTCTTAAAATAAAAAAAAATCCAGGAACATACTTTCACATACTTTTTAGATATTTTCCTCTAAGTTTTGCCAATTTTCAGATTTTTAACTTAGAAAAATATTTTGAATTAAAAGTGAAGGAAAAGCCTACGCTTTGCAAATTTTGGGAAAACATTAAAAGCGAAAATGGCCACATCATTTCTTATTCTATATCGAAAGTTTAGGCAACTTCGTGCCAACCAATTATTTTTAAAATAAGAAAATATGAGTTTAAATTTTTTTGTGAAAAAAGTTTCAACTTTGAGCCGCTTTTGCACAGACACTAATTGATTTTTTGCACAGATTTTTTGGGGTTTTCTTAGTTGGAGTTTTTTCTTTCAAATGACATCAAAAGCGTTAAATTCTGAGACTATAAATTTTTTGAATTTTGTCTATGGAACGAATCACTGTGCGTTGGGAGCTTTATAGAAGTCTAGGCGCTTAAGTATATTTCAGTCGTTTTGAAACATCCTTTTTTTAACAATACTATATATCTACTTACGGCAGCCGCCGTGGCTCAGTTGGTTAGTGCGTTGGACCGCGAGTCGAAGGCAGCAAACCGCAGGTTCAAATACTGCCCGTAATAACACCTAAAAAAAATAACGGGAAAATTCGTTTTCTCTTTCGGTGGCTGTCCTCTCAGCTGGAAATGGCAAACCTCTGAGAGTAAAAATTGCCTATGATAAAGCTCCCAACCTGCCGTTCGGAACCGGCATAAAAACTGTAGGTCCCTTCTACCCGCGTACAAATTCACACGCACAACACGGGTGGTTGCGGGAAGCTAGGCCTTAGTCTCGCGTAAGCGGGCTGTCGTGCCAGTCAATTATTATTAAAAAATTATTATATATCTACTTAAGCAACAATGCATTGGTCCGAACCTCTTATGTGCACATAGTTTTCAAAATTCATTTTTCGACTTAAGCTACTCTTTCATATGACCTAATGAGCTATGAGACACTAAGAAACGCACTACAATTTGTTTATACTCTACTCTCACATATGTATGTATTTCATATCACGGTGTTTCGGTCTAGTAACAATTAAGCTCCCTCATGTCCTTGTGAAGGATTGTGTACGGCAAGGAGCATATTGGACATTTTAGTACTGTACACTTTTTAGTACTGTTTATATAGTTATTCTGAATGGTAAAGTTAGTCAAGTGTATTTGTTTAAATATCGGCGAAATATTATTAAGTACAGGGAAGTTATGGCAAACTACTTCTCAGAAATTATATCTTACTACTGTATCCATGGTGTACTACTGTGTAAGGTGACATACACCAGTAAAATAACTCGATACGTTTTTCCGAATATTAAAATTGGACGGGGTCAGCGACGGGTTAAAAGTTTGTATGGAGAAACTGTGAAATGAAAAATATGAATTAATGGGCCCATTGACCATCAAACTTGGGGAAAGTACTCTTTGTGAGAAATAATTTCACACGTTTTTTTCACTTTTCTGAAAATCAAAATCTAACGGAGTCAACAATGGGCTAACAATTTGTATGGAGAAACAAGATTTATTGGGCGTTCTGACTTCAAACTTATCAAAAGCAGTTCAATCGGGAAATAATAAAAACGTGCTTTTAATTTTTTTGAAAATCGAAATCTACCATGGTAGACCATAGCTCTAAGTCGGATTTGGAGCCCCCCAAAATTTCAAAATAGATATTTTTCAATATATACAGTACAATCTCGATAGTTCGGACACTCGCTAATACGGACAACGCGTTAATCCGGACACCCAATTGCTTTCTATTGTAGACTCCGTAATCCGGACACCACACATTAAATTTACATCAAAAATCCGGACAATTATTTTTTGTCTGCTTTTTTACGGGGAGTCGCCGTTTTCTATTTAAATAGAAATGGCAATGGCAGAATTTAAACAAATTAGATCGAAGAATGTCACTTCGTAGGCAAATCTAAAATTTCTACAAAAATTAAATGATGAAAACTTCGTCAAATGAAAATTAGAAATTTATTTTAAAATCATTTAAAATGTTTATAAAATATTAAAAATAAAATTTGTAAGCAAACATAATTTTAAATTAATAAAACATAAGTTTCATTTGTGTTCAGTAGTATTTTAATTGATTTTTTTGTGTGCCTGGTTTTTAATTGTCCGGATTATCAAGATTATACTGAACATAGAATAATTTAATTAAATTCGTCATAAAATCGGATAGAATTATAGTAGATTTCTCAATCTGGGCTTGTTTGAAAGGTATTTTTATTACCTTTCAGAATCGGTATTGATACCAATATTTTTTTTTAATTTTTAGTAGACATATTAGGAATTTTTTGTCGAAAAATAGCTTAAAATGAACTTTTAACTAATAAATTCCGAATATTCTTCGATTTTTTTCGATAATTATTTTTTTTCAGATTATGAAAGTCGGCGGTTTGGAATTGGAATCATTTTAAATGGATTAGTGACTAATCATTAGTCTTTAGGCATTTAACTCCTAAAGACAAATAAAATTTTGCCTTTTTGCTTTTAGGCATCGAATCTAGGCCGAACATCGAATCTGTGGAACACTAGATATATCGCAATAACATAGCCGAACGAAACCGTTTATTTAAAAATAATTTTCCAACTATTATTTCTCTGTTTAGTTTACAAAAAGTTTACAAAAAGTTATCATCGCCACGCTTCTCGAAGTGTGCTTATAACACGCTACAAACCAATTAACGACAAATGCGGCAAGTATTGTCGCTGGCAACTAACACTAATGGTAAAGTCACTCAAATTAGGAACACACAGGTAATAGTTCACCCTCGGTTTCATCAGATTCCATAGTGTAACATATGTGGTATGTATCTGGATTAGCAAAACATAAACATTACCTTTCAATAAATATCGAGTTCGACATGACATGTCGTGACATGTTTCGATACTGTAGTTTTCGATACGGTGACCAGAACCTCCGAATAATTAAATGCCCATTCCGAATATAAGGTTCGGAATTTTTCACAAACAATAAAAATTAAATTAACACAGGCTATTTAGACACGAAATAATTATTAGGTTTAATTAATCATATATAAAAAAAATAAAAAAAATATTTTACTTAATAACGGTAAAACACTAATAAATATCAAACAAGCACTTAATTTAAAAAATGTTATTATAACAGGCCAGAAATCGATTAAAAATGTTTTGAATATGTCAAGCTCCGTATTCACCCAACATGGTCCTTTGTAACCTTTTCCTATTCTTACGACTTAAGTTAGTATTGCGCGGAAAACGTTTTGAAAGGAATGAGGCGATAAATTCGCAAAAAAGCTGAAGGCCATCCCAAAATCAGCCTATGAAAGTGTTTTCAGATAAGAGGAATTGTTGGAATATGTGAATTACTTGCAATAGAGATTACTTTGAGGAGAATAAGAATTCTCGGTAATTTTTTCAGAAGGTATTTCAGCATTTACACAAAATCGCCTGGTAGTGTTGTCATCGTTCGAGTTTCCGAATCCGGTCAAGTTTGTCAACAATCAGCACAATTCTCTATTTAAATTATTTATACTTTATTCTACAAAAGTACATAATAATTTCTTATATTCCGAATGAGCGAAAGTGGATACACTTTATGTAACTTGTCTCTGTGTGATATATCGAGTAAACATTTAAAAAATTTAATCCACCCGTGAAGAACCGAAATTGCTGGCTAAATTGCTAATATGAAACTATTACTCTCGTCGATTTCGTAATTTATATTTAATGTATAACAGTTTTAATTTTGTAAGAGTGTCGCGCTCCTTTATCGAACGGTCGTCACATTTTTCCAATAAAAGAGAACTATCTACTAAGTGGTAAATCCATACCGAGTTTCAATGCTTTGCATGTTTTACATTGTTTCAGAGCTAAACTATAATGAAATTAAATGTGTATGACAAGTATCACGATCCCCTGAGTCATTGAAATCAAATATGATTTGTGGCTCATCTTTTCATGGCCTTTTTTCTTTCAATGAAACACAAACAAATATTTAAATTTTATTTCGCTTTAAAGAAACATACCTAATATAGTGGTCTCTCATTAGCCTAGTGGGAGTAACAGGTACGCGTAACTTATCTTACGTAGCCTGTGATTGCCCCATAAAACCAAAAATTGTTTAGTAACCATATTGCTTTTCTAATACATAGTCGAGTTTTATTAGTAAGGAACATTACAGATGGGCATGGTCATTCTCAGAAAACCTATAGTTGCCTTAATGAAACACATGCCCCATACTCACCTGTGCCCCTGCGGCTTGCTGGTCACGAGACAGGATCAGCCTCCGGATCTCAGTTAAATTAAGTTAATCGGAGCCTTGCTTTCGCGAAGCATACCGAGGCACATGTGCCTGAGCCGCCCAAAGCTGGGCACTCACAAATGAAATGCACTGAGGTTTCATCGTCCTCAAGGCACATATCGCATAACGCCGAATTGTTTACCCCAATTTGTTTGTCCTCTTACTCAAGCCCGGCAGGTAGCTTGTTCTGTTGGGCATGGGCGCATTAATAAATATTTTCGACTTTAAATTGCCGTTTCTGAATTAACTGTCAAAATCGCCATGAATTACTCCTCTGTGCGCCTTATAGGAAAAACACATACGTATAACCATCAATGAAGAATGAGACAGTCACAAGAAATACTGAACGAATGGTCACTATATATATATAGTTTTTCACACCAAGGCTCAATATACTAAGGATGCGTACGAAAAAAACACTATCAAAATAACAGCGAAAATAAACAAATGTCGATCAGTGACAGTTGATCCGTAGTGAGATGCGCTGCCAGATGCGTTCCCAATCACTGCCTCTGTATATGTTACATGCAGCTAAGTACTTTAGCTTCCCAACAGACATGATCACTCCGCACAACAGTATGTCACATAACACTACAATCAACAACCACCACGCCGTAACCGCAAAACGCACAACAGAGAAGCAGCACAAGAACCACAACAGACGACTAAGCATTCGTATATTTTTAGAAGCATCGAGTTCACAATCCCTCTCTCGTAGCACATCTTATCGATGTACAAGTATATCGACCATTTCATTACATATTGGGTCATCCTATTAGTATGCAGTTTATTTTTATTGGTCGGAATAAATGATGGTCTCTTTTACCAATATCCGAAGTGGTCATATTCATTTTAGTTGTAAATATCTAAACGCGAACTAAGTACATTAAAGTACCACTACAATCAATACCACTTCACATTCCGATATCTCAACTTCTTCGAAAGTGATCGATCTAAATCGATTAATTTAATGTCACTGATTATGAATGCACACACACGCTCACTAATTAAAGCTCTCCGCGTTCTAGAACGTCAGCGTAAAGAAAATAGATAGTCCGAGATGGTGGGCACGATGCCGCATCCTACTGCTATCAGGAAGTAATTCCTTGCAGGACGTCCTCTTGTAGTAGTGTATAGGAGATAGAAGGGTTTTCAGTGGGTGAAAGTCGCACACTCCGGCTTTCAATGCTTCTCCCTTCTGTAAAAAAAAACAAAACCTGTATACCAGTCAGACCTATTGAACTTTATAGATGCAATACCAAATTACAGTGCCATCCTAGTTTCGGCTACAAAAACAAATGCACTTATAGGGTGACCCAATCCAAGCTGGTTATGACAAAAATTAACGACGCACACCATTGACATTAAATTGCCCAAATATTATGAACTTCAAAGCCCTCTGAACGTGCCCTTTCATGGCAATTAAACTCCACACGGCAGCCACGAAGCTCGTTAACAGAAATTTATGCGACATTTCCCACTACTAGATAAAAATAATTCCCATATTATGTATTGTGCTCCTTTCATAGGGTGCTTATATCGATACGCTAATTGTCTTGTATTAAGATATTTATTTATCTTACTGATTTAAACAGTTGAAGTGATCTATTCAAATACCTGATATTCGGTATACAGTGCACACGGCAATTTTCTTGAACAAACTGATAATTTTGTATAAATAATTTGAGCCAGACAAAATATACAACATGCGTACATATTTATGTAGAAATCTGGAAGTGAAGCGATAAGCTGTCAACGCCGTTCAATTAAGCTTCATTTCGTGGCCTTGTTGTACTCGAGGTACCTATTTAAAGTACACCCAATGCTCATAACGGATGGTTCGACTATGTGGTGTTGTATTACCAAGCATTGCATAAAAAGCCATTTTTGCGTTATGTGGCCCATACACGTTGAGATTTGTTATACAACTGGATAAGGTTGTACACAAAATCACATCGTGTGTAGTGCAGTTGTACGTGTCGCACAACCGGTTGTATGAAAATCAAAATATTTTGATATTTCGGTCGTGTTGTGTGAGCGGTCGCAACGTGTATGGGTATGTTGTACAATTTCGTGCAATTTTCTGAGTTCATTCGTGTTTCAGCTTTTGTGCGTTGCAACATTATGCCAAAATATTCAACAAATATATAAAAAGTATGCAAAATATGCAAAAAGTATACAAAATATGCAAAAAATATGCAAAATATGCAAAATATGCAAACATATGCAAATATGCAGTGCATATGTTGCTCATTCTTAATATTTTTCAATAAAAATAGTTTCTGTCTTGGTCCCATTCAAATCCGAAGCTCCAAAAAAATATGCACTTGCATATAAATCCGATCCCTACACATGACAATTTAATTGCGGTATTGCTACTGTTTTACATCTGAAGGAATTTTCCATAGAGGCGAGCATTTTTTATACTCTGATCGTTTGGTTATAATAAGAGGCTAGCACCGCATTATTTTGGCGTTCTAAGTCATCACAGTCAATAGACCACAAAGCAATACACATTCATTTTTTTTAAGTTTGCGTTTGATTGCCGCAACTTTGTGTACTAGTTTCAATTCATGGCAGCAAGACGATCACATCTGTAAAAATATAAATTCACTACTTCGGAGCAGATTGGCGTTCTTCTAACGTTTTTGTGTGCCTTGAACAACATTTACAAATTTTATAGTATTTGAAAATTACTAGTTTTACAACATTTGCCATTTTTTAAATTAATTGCAAAACGGTCAAGTGGATATAGAAGAAAGTTTCATGGAGAAAATGCGTTGGAAATGGAAAGCGTTCTCTAATTTGTGATTTGGTGCACAAAGAACCTATATATGAACGACTATAAGCGTAATTGTATGGTCGTGTCGTTGCCGTCTCGAATGGTCTCGGACCATCACGATTGCTATCGCCTTGTAAAAATATCATTTTTGTACACAAAACTCTGAAAAATGACTACAATTTTGCGAATCCATGCAGTCTTAGCAATTAAACACTTCGGTATTAAGCTGAATTTCGGGCTAAGATCTTGGTCTGCTGCCACAAGATCGTTTTAAACCAAAAGCAAACGGCGCAATTATCATCGCGTTCAAGTTTTGCCAATATAGTATTATCTAGTACCTATAGTTACCCGGCATGCTTACGGCCACTTAAAAGATAAATTTAAAAAAATCGGATTTGGGTGAACGATGGGTTATACTGCCGATTTTCCGAATTGAAGTTGAATTTATAGACTGAACCAGCTAATCGATTATATATACATGGAATACAAAAAAGCTGAAATATTTGCTTATTCGTTGAATTTCAGCGCATTTACTCGAACGGGTGCTTTCGTGGAAAATATCGAATGGTTTTGTATGGCATAATAATAGGTATGGAAGGTTAATTTATGTTGTAAAAGATCAGCTCAATACTTTACATATACGAGTATGAAGTAGAGGCGTAGCCAGAATTTAGTCATGCGAGAGTTTAGAAACAAACTTTCGTAGTGAATTAAAAATTAAAGTTGGAAACCACAGAAAAAAAAATTATAAAATACTGTATATATTTTTAATAAAGTAAATAAAATAAATAATATTCATCACGATTATAACACATAAAAAAATGTGTGCATATTAATTCATTGTTATACAAAGTATTGTTTTGGCGTAAATTCGAGACAAAAGCCTTGCAAAAGGTATAAAGGTTTTGCTTACAGTTTTCTTCAATTCCAGGGGCGTGGTGCATCTTAAGTTCTTGCCACAGGATAGAACGGTCAATAAGAAATATTATCTGCAAGTTGTACGCAATTTGCGCCAAGCAATCCGCCAGAAACGTCCGGATTTGTGGAACAACAAAAATTAGCTTTTGCATTATGACAACGCCCCTGCTCACAGATTGTTGCTTGTGCGCGAATTTTTGGCCAAAAACAACACACTAATGATGCCCCAGCCACCGTATTCGCCAGACCTGGCCCCTGGTGACTTTTTCTCGTTCCTGAAACTGAAGAGGCCGATGAAAGGACGACGCTACGCTACAATTGAGGAGATAAAGACGGCATCGAAGGAGGAGCTGAACAAGATCAAAACAAATGATATTTTTTTAAGTTCTTCGAGGATTGTAAAAAACATTGGCACAAATGTATAATATCTGATGGGGATTACTTTGAAGGAGAAACCTTTTTTTATTTTGTATAAGGAAATATGGATATCAAACGATTTTGTTTTCACAGATTGGCCACGCCCACCTGTAATACCCGTTACCAATAAAATTCGACTATGGTAAATTCCGGATAAGCAATACAGTTACTAGACGCGTATGTGATTTACTTGGCAAGCTCCGGTTATGTAAGGTTAATCACACGTTCAGTGGTTCAGTGGCGGTCTCAGAATTTCAAACAACTTCTGAGCCGGGTTTACGTACAACTTCTGAGCCGAGTACTATTCGAAATCATATTTTGTAATTTTTGCAATTTTTGTGTTTGGCGGTGGTGAGGGGGGAGGCCGTTATTTTTAATTTGTGCTCTGGACTTTGTGCACTTTTTCACAAAGCAAAACTTTATCTTTTTCTCTTGTTTCATGCAGAAATATGAGTGCGGGGGCTGCACTTCAATGGGAGTGCAATTTGGGAGGGGGTGTTAAGTTAATGCGATAGAGAGACTTTTGTACAATATATTTGTCATGTTTTTTTTTTAATATTTGTAAAGTCGCGCAAAAATTTTGTTTACTGTTTACTGTTCGCCTTGCTGTGATTCAGTGCTTTTTATTTAAAAAAGTGATTGAGTGAAACAAATTAAACATTACTTAATTAAAAATCGTCCGTGTGTATTAAAAAATTCCGGGAAATTCTTGTGCGTTGTGCAAAAGCACGCACAATATGGCGGTGAGCATGTTCCACCCACCACGGGACCCACCCACGCACGAGACACGTGCGGCAAAAGTAAAAACTGTATGCTTTTCAGTATTTTCTGTGCAGCCCTGCGCACGACTCCCATTCATAAGCACCTCTAATTTTTGCCGTTTGACATTGACATCCCATAGTACATGAAAAGTACTCTCCCTATCTGCCATACCTTGTTATTGTACCATTCCTGACGCATCCACTTAAGCAACTAAAATCGGCCCCAATGTGTTTTAATATGAGGTTGGTCATACCCATTTGTTATTATAGCATATGGTTTAACACATTAGTGATTTTATTTTTGGGCTAAATACTTTTGGTTGTGCAAAAATGTCTGATTTTGATTTGAATGTTGACTTTCTTCTTTCATTCAAAGAAAACGGTGGCTGAAGCGCTTCGAGAGCTTTACGGAGATGCTGCTCTGAGCGGAACAACGTGCCGTGATTGGTTCTGTCGCTTCAAAGACGGTGACTTCGATGTTGATGACCGTCCGCGTGAAGGAAGGCCAAAAGCCTGGCTGTGTATTTGGTGGGACCAGGTCGGTGTTATTTATTATGAGTTGTTGAAACCGAGCGAAACTATCCCTGGGGAATGGTAAACGCCACAATACGAGCGGAGGCACGAAAAAGTGATTTTACTGCATGACAACTCTCGACCGTCAAGGTATTCGAGCTCTGCCAGAAAGATGGAAAAAAGTAGTTAGCGATGGGCAATTGAATGATTCATTTTTAACCAGTTTTTCAAAATAAAGTTTAATTTTCATCAAAAAGCAGCAAGAACTTAGTTGCGCACCGAATACTTTGAAGTAATCTTCTTAAAACTTCTTTAAGGTTTTTAATAATTGACTGGCACGACAGCCCGCTTACGCGAGACTAAGGCCTAGCTTTCCGCAACCACCCGTGTTGTGCGTGTGAATTTGTACGCGGGTGGAAGGGACCTACAGTTTTATGCCGGTTCCGAACGGCAGGTTGGGAGCTTTTTCATAAGTAATTTTTACTCTCAGAGGTTTGCCATTTCCAGCTGAGAGGACAGCCACCGAAAGAGAAAACGAGTTTTCCCGTTATTTTTTTAGGTGTTATTACAGGCAGTAAGGTTTAAGGCTTTAAGGTTTTACTGACTTTAAGAAATTCAGCATAACTTATGCATATATGGTATATGTATATAGCCGCCGTGGCTCAGTTGGTTAGTGCGTTGGACCGCGAGTCGCAGGCAGCAACCTCAGGTTCAAATACTGCCTGTAATAACACCTAAAAAAATAACGGGAAAACTCGTTTTCTCTTTCGGTGGCTGTCCTCTCAGCTGGAAATGGCAAACCTCTGAGAGTAAAAATTGCTTATGAAAAAGCTCCCAACCTGCCGTTCGGAACCGGCATAAAACTGTAGGGCCCTTCAATCCGTTTCTCTTTCGGTGGCTGTCCTCTCAGCTGGAAATGGCAAACCTCTGAGAGTAAAAATTGCTTATGAAAAAGCTCCCAACCTGCCGTTCGGAACCGGCATAAAACTGTAGGGCCCTTCAATCCGCGTACAAATTCACACGCACAACACGGGTAGTTGCGGGAAGCTAGGCCTTAGTCTCGCGTAAGCGGGCTGTCGTGCCAGTAAATTAATGAATTATTATATATTTTTTAGATAAATACATATTTAAAATAATAGTTTGCCCAGCTTGGTCTACATAGTGTTCGACAAGTAATCGGCATGAAAATATTGCACAGGATAAGTGTAACTCAATTGTTTGGTATTTTTATATTTATTGATTTCTCAGATATGTTAAAGAAATTTGTTATGAAATCGTCATGAGTGAAGCCGCGGGGAAGAACTAGTAGGTTAATACAAATGCAACATGTGATAAATTTTGTTTCAACTAAGCTCCGCCCAGTCGCTATCGGGGCCAACTATTTTGCCACACCATGCACCTCCTACACTGCGCAACTAGTGTCTCAATATAAAAATAACTTCACGAATGAATGCACTCGATCGTGTTCAACCGAATGATCTTAACGCCGCACAAAGAGCCCCTCAATTTTTAAATTGAAAATAATATGCTAAAATAAAATAAAATATTTCAACTTTAGCGCAACCTTCCTTTGTAGGAATTAGTAACAGTTACGATCTTATAAAAGCACAATTAAATAAATAATAAGAAAAAAACGGTGATGTCGATAGCAGTGCTGTCTATGTATTTGTGTTTTAACATTTGATTGGTGAGTTTTGTTCGTATCTACATGCATACGTATGCACACTCAATTCGTTCATTGATTTTATTGGCATTTAAAACTGTACCTAAGCAATCACGCACTCTTAGCTACGGTGACGCCCACATCTTCAAGTTAATACCAACCATGTCTGTGCTGATGTTGACGGCGATGAGACGGTGCCCGACAGCGTCGACTATCTGTGACGGAAGAATTTCACACCAAAATTACAAGAGAGTAAATATTTCAAATGAGAGCAAATATATTTGCAGTTTATACAAATAAAATTTTAACAGCACAATCAAAGAAATTTTCAAAATATTTATTTTCAAGTTGTTTTATTTATTTTAAAACATATTCAGCGTATTTGAACTGAATTTAGATCGTTTGTATTTGTAATAATAGTATGTCAGAATTCAAAATCCGTTTGATCTCAGCACATTATAACAAAATTTAAAGATTATTCAAACAGCCGTAAAATTATTCCGGTAAAAAGATTCGACTAAGTAACGGCCAAGCCGTGGGACCAACAATTATAAACTTGGTCAATGGTTTTGTTTTTCTCTATAAAATACAGGGTCTTTTGATACTCATATCGCCGTGTATATTACTACCGTATTACCAGCCATACTTCTTAGCCCAATAGAACACTATATCACTATCGCCTTATAGAAATGTGTAAACAAATCTTGTACGACTCTTTGCTTTTTTGCTTTAGCTTAAAAATACAAAACATAGGATCTTTAAAAATAAAAATGTGTACGGTCTTGACTGAGTATTTTTATTTTATTCCCATAGCTACGTGGTAAACCATCATTTAGCTGCTAGTGATACTAATATATAAAATCGATCATACAATGAGGGTATTTCGTCAAACGCGTAAACCAACCAATATACGAGCCGGTTGCGGGAACGCGCTATTTTTGCACTTGTGTAAACCATTCGAAAATTAGAAGTTTGACAGCTTGACCAGAGTTCTATCACAAAGAAAGCAATTTGCTGATCACCGCCGATCAGGCGACGGTGCACACAAATTTAATTTTCATAAATTGTGGCACGAATTAAAGCATATTCGAAAAAATGCTTGCATAAAGGAGAATAACTGATCTCCATCAAAACGATTTTGCATTTACTTAAGCCTTACAGCCAAATAAATAGTTATAGTTAGTTTTTAGTCGAATTCATTTAAATTGGCAACACTGAATGACTCGTGTGCTTTTACGAGGTTGTTTATGCGTCGTTTTGCTCGTGTATTTTTCCGAGGGTCGCGTAAACTGAGCTCCATACAAATTTTGACAGTTCGTTTACGAGGCTCGTAATCTTTCGAGATTTACGAGGGTTGTACGCGTTCTGCACTTTTGGCATGGAAGTTGGAATTATCCGCGGATGAAAAGTAAGTATGCTGTAATGCATGACGGAGGGTGCCCGTTTCCTACTGGGTTGTTTCATCTAAATCAGGACAGCAGTTTTTGTGCGATGGTGGTTTAAAAAACAACGTCACATTGATCTTTACATTATAGTAAGTATAGATTAGGAACTATTCAACACCAAACTGAACGCTTCCGCGTCCTCCTAACTTACCGCCCCCTCTTACACTTTTCTTTGTTTTTAGAAATTTGCAGTTCCCCTCTATAAGGGCAGCCAATTAAGCAAAGGTTTTCTTCTCACTCGGGATGCGAATCCTAGTTTGCCTAACTGGCGATCCAATGCACTAAGCCATGTGAAGTTTCATTTAACGGTTATTAAGATTGTTGGGGTTGTTAAGACCTATCAATATAATCCTTCGGGATTGTGGAACAGTGAAGACGCACTCTTCTGTTGTACCTTATATTGGAGTGCAGGATTTCTTGGATTTGGTTTCAGTGCACAAAGTTAATCCACGATTACAGAAGGTGAGCACATCGCATCTTGACTTCAAAATTTGACGAGGGGTCCATATTTCCGTTATTTTGATTACGCACTTCGTTTTTAAATTCGACTAGTCATGAATGTTTCTGTATGAACGAATTCACTTAAACTGCCTAATTGCAAGAGTAATCGATTATTTTTGTGTAGCTGTTTGATAACTAAACATTATGTCCAAATGCATAGACAAATGTAGATTTCGAGGTCTAATAATAATAATTGACTGGCACGACAGCCCGCTTACGCGAGACTAAGGCCTAGCTTCCCGCAACCACCCGTGTTGTGCGTGTGAATTTGCAAGCGGGTGGAAGGGACCTACAGTTTTATGCCGGTTCCGAACGGCAGGTTGGGATCTCTTTCATAAGCAATTTTTACTCTCAGAGGTTTGCCATTTCCAGCTAAGAGGACAGCCACCGAAAGAGAAAACGAGTTTTCCCGATATTTTTTTAGGTGTTATTACAGGCAGTATTTGAACCTGGGTCGCTGCCTTCGACTCGCGGTCCAACGCACTAACCAACTGAGCCACGGCGGCTGTCGTGAGTTCGAGGTCTATAAGTACATAAAAAGCAATGTCGAGGCCAATGGAAAAATTTAGTCAAGGGGGAAGTCCGAAACCTTCCGTCCGAAGTTGCGAGTTGATCAACTCTCAACCCCCAATGAAGCATTTAAAGTTGTATATAAGCATGTTATCCTACAGATTTAATACATTAACTGATTCATTATTTCCTCAAGGATATCTTAATGGTTCCCAGAGTACATGTAACTCAATAGTAATATGCAAAATACAAAAGCCGTTCGCGAACCATTTTTGTAAAACAGCAAACATGAAGTGGATCTCATTTTGACTTTTTGCTATGGGCGCCGGCAGAAATTTATATGTATACCGGCACGACAACCAAATAATGAGATTAAGGCCTATCTGTCTCGATTGTCCAGCGGGTAGCACGCTGGCTTCTCATACCGAGGCCCTAGATTCGATTCCTAGCTCGGGCTGGTGAAACGCTCATCTACTTTTATCGCTTTCCACATGAAGCAGATGAGAATTACAAGAATCGCACAAGTGCGCCCCCGCCCTTTCCCATCCGCTTGAAATGTGTGCTGTAACATATGTTGAAAAAAACATTTCAAAACGGGTGGAATATGAGACTTCACTCTCCTCTCCTTCCCTATTCCCCATGGGTATAGTACAATGGTCCAAAATGGACTGAGTGCTATGGGAGGCTTGTAGTAATATGAGATATCACTCTCCTTCCCTATCCCCCATGGGTATAGTACAATGGTCCAAAATGGACTAAGTGCTATGGAAGGTTTGTAGCCTTCCTGCCCATCCTCAAGAAAAAAGGCCTATCTGTCCGCAATCATTTGTGTTGTGTGTATGCATTTTTTTCAACATTTGCAATCACTTGCAATTTCATGCCGATTCCGAACGGCTAGTTGGGAGGTTTCCCATTGGCAATTTTGCACTAATATTTTTGCTGGGGGAGCAGCCGCCGAAAACTCGACCTCAATTTTTTATTCAGGTGACATTCACTGTAATCGATTATTTTACATGCAATATACAATAAATCTGATGTGTTTGCATAGAATAGTCAGTCCTGGCCAGTAGTCCCTGGCCAGTCCGCAATTTCAAACTTGCAACTTTGATAGATGAAAAAGGTGTTTGCGGTAGTCGGAGGTCGACAATGAAGAGACCATGTCTTCGGTGGAAGGACCACGTTGAGGACGACCTATCACCTCTTGGCCAACTGGAGAAGACGCGCGCAAAGCAGCGGTACCTGGAGAGAACTTTTGCGGGAGGCCGTAACCGGGTCCCGGCTTATTATGACCAGGTAAGAAATTATTCATTTTAAAAAGACTGAAATTGTTTTCTCTTGAAATATACATACATATACATTTACTTTGATGCGGTTGCGCCCACGAGCAATGCTCCACGCATCCGAGCTTCCAACCGATGTATTTCCAGACAAAATCTAATTAGCATTTTATTTGTTTACTGACGCGGTTTTATGCTTCCAAAATATTTACGCTTACGAGCTACCACCAACGACTTTCAGCAATATCAAAGCGATCCACACAGCGGCAGTCCTACACACTCAGCCACACTTGAATGTATTAACCGCACGCGATCTTTACAATGATTAATGCAAAACCACATCAGCAACAAACAAAGCAATAAACAAGAAACTTGCATTTTTCGGTGGTCCAAATACATTTTCTTGCTCAGTAAGTCTGCTTATTCAATACTACAACTATGTACAAATACGAGTATACCTATTTAGGTAGTTTCTATTTTAAGTACTAAAAGATTTACATAAGAAAACAAAAACTCAGTACGTATAACTTTTACGAAAGGACCTTAAATACCAAGCCAAAAGAAATCGATAAATTAATAAGAAGTTGTAAAATCCTTGCCCGCTGTTTGAATCAGGCGTTCACCGATTAGTCGGAGTTTTACGACTTCGCCTCGGCGTGGGCCGGCAGTTCGACTTTTCTTTCATGTTTCTTCTCATTTACTTTAGCAATTGTCGTAATTTTACGACTACACATTTCGATTTTGGCTGCTACAACAGATCTTAGAGCAATAGTACAGCATATGTGGATGCTGATGGGACGAATACGTTGAGTCGAACGGAGCGTCTCCAATATTTGTAGCTCGGTTGTTTATTTAGCAAACACACAGAATGTGCATCGGTACAACGGACTGCCTCAAAAAGGAAAACAGCACAATTTTTCTCTCACTCACACCGCTCTCCATAAGTCTTATAATTCTTGTGCGTGTGGAAAATTGCTATCCATTGTTTTCCAAAGAGATAGTCGCAGTCTGCTCAAGCCACAGTAAGATAAATGTTGTTATATCCGCAAGATACGCGCATAATTTCTTGTTTATATTTTAGAGTTCTTCAGACTAGACACATATATTGAACTCAAATCTCAATGCAGCTGACCACAGTATTTGCATGTCGTGTTTTGTTCATATAACTCATATAATCGTCCTGCATCATAATGCAACGTGCTATATAGTGATATTACGCTTTGCCGAACGTGGGAAAATAAAATAAATTTGTGCGAAATTGTGAAACTAAGTTTTAAATAAAAAAAATGTTACCGACTTCGTATTATCCAAACTCACCGATAGACGAGTTACAAAAGCCTGGCCCTGCCTCTCGAACCACTATCACACGGCCAGAATATTTGTGCACATCGAATCCGTCGGTTGCCGCAATGTTATCGGAAAGTACTATTGCTGCAGCGTACTACTATCAAAATTTAAATCCCATTTTAAGGATTCAAAACAGGTTTTGGGCAATGCCACTGACCTTTCTACAAAATTCAAATCGACCCGAAAAACCTCCATTTTCATATATTGCACTTATAGCAATGGCAATAAGTAGTGCACCTAATCAACGCTTAACGCTCAATGGAATCTACAAGTTTATCATGGAAAAGTAATAAAACAAAACCATTTAAAAACTATATATTATGTGTAGTACCCATAGCACCGTGTATATATATGTATGTAATGTGTAGTCAATTGTGAATATAGTAATAATATTTAGCAACAAAAACTGTAAAATGGATTTTCAAGGTTGTAACTAAATAATTTCCGTTTTTATATCTATAGTAACTGGGCCCTGCGGCTTTGCACGCAAGTTCTCTTGTTTCCCCCGATACAAATGCTAAACCCATTGTTGACCCCGTCAGATTTTGATTAAAAACAAAAAAAAACATGTGTCTATCTTTGATTTCAAGTGTTTCCAAAAATTTGTAAGTCAAAAGGCCCATTAAATCATGTGTTTTCACATTTACTCTAAACAAATTCTAAACCCTTGATTTACCACGGTAGATTTCGATTTTCAAACAAATTAAAAGCACGTTTTTATTATTTCCCGATTCCCGAAATGAAGAAAGTGAAAACACGTGTCAAATTATCCCTAACTTAGAGTACTTCCACCAAGTTTGAAGTCAATCGGCCCATTAATTCATGTTTTTTCACAATTTATCCACACAAACTTTTAACCCGTCGTTGATCCAGTTAGATTACGATTATGAAAATAATGAGAAACACCTGTCTAATTTTTATTTTTGAAGTCAATAGGCCCATTTTCATAAACAAACCTTAATCTATTGTGAAATTTTGATTTTCGAAAAATTATAAAATACGTGTAGAATTATTTTTGATTTAGAGTATTTTCAGGAAGTTCAAAATGAGTATGTCTATTAAATCACGTTTCTTCATACAACGCCTTATCATATGTTTTGCCCCTTTAGACCCCAAATTTCTAAGAATACCGTTTTAGCGGAGGTTCATTCTTCAAGATGTACCTACAGTTCAAATTTCATGTTTCTAGCTTCAGCGGTTTGGGCTGGGCGATGATAAATCAATCAATCAATCAGTCAGTCAAGACAAGCAATCTATCTATAAAAACGGAGGCAGTACCACGACCCCTTGTCCAATGCTCAGAACTTCCTTCCAGTCGAATTGTGCTACTAAGTGGAAAGTTCGTACCAAGTTTGATTGATGTGGAATTACAGTACTGCGTAAATGTTGGGTCATAAAAAATGTGCCACGCCCCTTGTCCAACGCCGATCAAATCTCAGCAGTAGAATGACACATATATGAGACGACGGTACACAAACTTTCAATGCTGTGTGGCCAACGATTCCGAAGGTGTTCCATATAAAAGATTTGAGTTGTATGTGCGGTGCCACGCTCCCTTGACAAATACCCGCCCCATTCCCTCTGCTGAAAGATATGACTAAATGGTAGGTTCATACCAAGTTTCATTGATATACGACTTACAGTTCTGCTGCAATATTGGGTCATCAAAAAAGTGCCGCGCCCCTTATCCAACGCCCATCAAATTTTAACAGTAGAATGACACTTCTATGGGACAATGTCATACCAAATTTTAATGCTGTGCGACTTACAATTCCGAAGCTATTCCATTTAAAAGATTTGAGTTGTATGGGCGGTGTCACACCCCTTTGTTCAATACCCACTCCATTCCCTCTATTGAAGGACATGATTAAATAGTAAGTTTGTACCAAATTTAATTGATTTGTGACTTATGGTTCCAAAGTTATTGTCTAAAAATGTATTCTTGTGGTGCCACGCCCCGTTTTCCCGACTTTTCTTTTTCCTAAACCTTCACGTAACAATTTCAAACAAACCCGCCGAAGGAAGTATCCAAGTTGGTCCAGTCGTTTTCAAGTTTTAAGCAGCCGAACGGACCACGATTAATTTTCATATATGTATATAGATTTTGTGTTCCCGATTCTTACGTTGGAGGGAAAACTCTTAACTGTCAAAAAAATCATGGTTCTGGTGCAGTGTAAATAATTTCTAAAAATTGTATATTTTTTGTTTGTTGATTTTTCGCCGAAATTTCCTTTTTTTGCACCACAGCTCCAAATATAAAATTAACTTTTTAACTAAATTAAATTTTTAATATTGCTCTTTTTATAACAAATTTACATTATAGCCTTTTGCTTGCCAGTGCTGCTAAAAATATCTTTTTTGTTACATTTGATATTTCTTCGAGACTGCAAGGGACATTCTCAAAGAAGTTTGTTATTAAAAAAAATTGAATCAAACAATCACCACGATGAAATCACAACAAATATCAATCCGTCTCGGAGCACATTATAATACAAATTATTTTACAAATGATAATTTATCATTTTTGTTTTAATACTCATTAGGCATGATACAAAAACTAAAGGTAGAACCGCTGGGAAATTTTTTGACACTAAACGTGTTTATTGACATTTCTCGTATTTGTCAAAAGCTTGAGTCGTGATGCCACTTCGTTGTAATACTAAATTAGGGCTATTTAAGGTTCTAAGGATTTTTAGATCTTTTTTAAAAGAAACACGAAATATACATTTCAATGTGACTAAATCATTTTGTTTAGTAATATTAGTAACTGTTAGACAAGCAACAACGCAATGAATGGTACAAATATTCATTTTTGTGTAATTGTTTTTTTTAATTTCTTATTAATATTCATTAATTTTTTTTGTTTTTAAATTTATGTTCATAAACCGTATTCTATAAAATGTTCGGCCTAAAAAAACGATTCGTTCGATAAAAAAATGTATGTGTGTAAAAAAGGGAATTCTAACAACAGCACGGTAGCACATTTTCAAAGAAGAACGTCAAAAAGACCTTTAGTGTCAGATGCGCAATATGGCGGCTGAGAAGAAGCATCGGCTCTACCTTCTATTTTTGTATCATGTCATTAGGCTAAACGTACGAGGTCTGTTCAAAAATAATCGGGATTTTTATGTTTTTTCAAAAATTATTTATTTATTCATGAATATCTATTTTATCTCCTTCAAAGTAATCCCCATCAGATATTATACACTTGTGCCAACATTTTTCCAATCCTCGAAGCACTTCAAAAAATCACTTTTTGTGGTCTTGGTCAGCTCCTCCTTCGAGGCCGTCTTTATCTCCTCATTTGTAGCGTAGCGTCGTCCTTTCATCGGCCTCTTCAGTTTCAGGAACAAGAAAAAAATCACAGGGGGCCAGGTCTGGAGAATACGGTGGCTGCGACATCATTAGTGTGTTGTTTTTGGCCAAAAATTCGCGCACAAGCAACGATGTGTGAGCAGGGGCGTTATCATGGTGTAACAGCCATTATTTGCTCTTCGTCATTCTCATTTTCTCGGCCCTCTGAGAACTTTTTGTACCACCGATAAACGTTGCTTCGGTCTAAGGTAGGTTCACCACATGCCACAGTCAACATTCGGAATGTGTTCGCGCACTGAATTGTATTTTTTATACAAAATTTGATACATACTCTTTGCAAAAGAAAAATCGAACACGAGCCAAAACACGTCCAAGCAAAACAGCTGTCAAAAATTAACTGAACATTCAAAATGGCCCAACAATTGATTGCCAATGAAGACATGCTAAAATTGCAATTAAGTTGAAACTATAATAATAAAACCAAACAAGTTGCAACTTCTCGAAATTTCAGTAGGTCTTATGCTGAACTGTGATGTTGTTAGGTTAGGTTAGGTTGTAGTGGCTGCTTCTGTATGAGACACTCTTAGCTTCTTTATGGGCCCATTGTGATACCACAAATTGTACCCGTTTGACATGTGTATGCAACACTGTTTTTTTCAACATGTATTACAACACACATTTCAAACGGATAGGAGAAGGGAGGGAGGGGACCTACAGTTTAACGCCGAATCCGAACGGCGGTTTTTTTGGCAATTTTTTTCCTCTCACACTTGGAGGTTTTGCCATCGCCTGCCAAGAGCGCATTTGTGCGATTCTTGTAATTCTCATCTCCTTCATGTGGATAGCGATAGAAGTAGACGAGTTTTTCACCAGCCCGAGCCAGGAATCGAACCTGGGGCCTCGGTATGATGATGTTGTTACTAAAGAGTGTTTTTATGTATACAGGTTTAATGAGCAGAAACATAATTTCGGAATTATAACCAGTGTGACCGTTTTGAGCTTGATAACAAAATCTGTACATTTTTATGCATTACAAAAATTGTGTACACCTGTGGCAGCATACATCCAAAAGTTCATTGATTTCAATGAACGAATCTTTTATGTATACTGACTGTAAATGTGAAGTTGGTACTACTGTCAAGAGCAGTGTTCGAACGTTCACCTATCCCTCGATTTACACGGTAGATTGGTTCTTGGAAAATCCGTTTCCAACGTTTAAAACAACGCTAATGTGAATGGCCTGTTGTGAATGGAATAAATATTTACCATATGTTTTGCAAACTTATACAAATAAAACTATCAGAATAAGAAAAAAAAATGTTTTGTTGCGATTTGAAAATCGTGTTACAGCGAAACCGTGTAAATCAAGTACCGTGTAAATCGAGGGATAGGCGTACCTATTTAAATTTAAAGTTTAAAATGTGACATATTTATATTACATATTAGTGGCTTCGAAAAATAACAATGTTATATTACATATTACTTGAAAAACAAAGTAATATATTAGAAACAAGTTGTATTACTTCCAAAATATTGGTAATAATATTACTGGTAATATATTACTTAAAAAGTAATATAATAGGGGTACCGGTTAATTCGTGCGGTTTTCTAACAGATGGCGTAACTTGATTTTGTGAACAGTGATTCACCTTTCCAAATATGTGTTGGAAAGCTATTGTCATATAGTTTCAGAATCAGTATGTGTGTTTAGCTGAAGCGTAAACAACAATACTTTTTTTACTCTGAAAATTTCGAATTTTGTGCCGAATAAAGTGTTTTTGCGGGGAGTACTTCTTCATTACTTCAATATGAAGAAAAACGCTGCCGAAAGTCATCGATGAACGGCCCGGACAGCCAAAAAAGTTTGAAGATCACGAATTGGAGACATTGCTCGACCAAGATCCATCCCAAAGGCAAGAAGAACTTGCAAAATCACTTGGCGTCGCTCAACTAACCATTTCCGATCGTCTAAACGCAATGGGAATGATCCGGAAGGTAGGCCATTGGGTGCCGTATGAATTGAAGCCAAGAGACGTCGAACGCCGATTTTTCACGCCACTTCACGTGTGAACAACTACTTCAACGGCACGAAAGAAAAAGTTTTTTGCATCGAATTGTCACTGGCGATGAAAAGTGGGTCCATTACGATAATCCAAAACGTCGAGCAACGTATGGGTACCCCGGCCATGCATCATCATCGACGGCCGTTCAGAATATTCATGGCCTGAAGGTTATGCTGTGTATTTGGTGGGACCAGCTGGGTGTGATCTATTATGAGCTGTTGCAACCGAATGAAACGATCACAGGGGAAGTCTACCGACGACAATTGATGCGTTTAAGCCGAGCACTGCGCGAAAAACGGCCGGAATATGCACAAAGGCACGGCAAGGTATAGTCCAGACCTTGCACCATCCGATTACTATCTCTTCCGATCAATACAACATGGCCTGGCTGACCAGCACTCCAATTATGAAGAAGTCAAAAATTGGATCGATTCGTGGATAGCGGAAAAGCCGGCCGAATTTTTCAGAAAGGGTATTCGTGAATTGCCAGAAAAATGGGAAAAAGTTATAGCCAGTGATGGACAATACTTTGAATATAAAATTTGTAACCATTTTTTCCCAATAAAGCTTCAATTTTCCCAAATAAACCGCACGAATTAACCGGTACCCCTATTACAATATGGGTATTCACACCGAGCTATTATACTAACTAGTACCGAGTTGAACTGATACATGTAAGACATTTTTGTTATTATTATGCAAGTACCAAGTAAAACATACAGCCTGATTCTGTGTATTCTTGACAAATTTTTAATCAAGATTTTTATCAAGCAAAAGCTTTGTTGGCATTCTGATGCAACATTGATAAAGTAAAAAGCTCATTTAATTCAACATAAGGTGAATATGCGGTACCTGTCAAACTGTCAAAAATTAAGACAAATATAAAATTGGAAGAAAAGTAATCTTTGAAAATATTTTTGAATTATTATTAAAAATTCTTATAATTTGTGAGACCGATGATTGGCTCATAGGCAAATTACAGTTATTACCAACGCAATTTTGGTAGGATCCATGTCCGAAAAAATGCAATGCAGCCAGAACGCGTATGGGCAAAGATAGCGATGTTCTCTGTGTGTCATGTGGCGCCAAGTCCTCAATTAATTTATGACACAAGGATCGAGTCAGCCGAAAATTCTTCATGAATTCTTCTTCGCTCAACGAATGCAAATTATTTGTTTTCTTCTGCTTCTGATTTCTTTTCTTCTATCCTCCTCAACCGCTAAAAGTGTTAACATGCACAATTCTAACATTTTCAATAGGCAAAATTTCAATTTGTAAGCTGTTGTCAATAGCATTCACACTTTTGACAATTCATCAAGGAAAGAGCTTTTATTTTTAGTAATAGAATGCCAATTCTTGACAAATAGTAAAAACTTGACAAACAGTCAATATGGTGAATTTATCAAGGGTACATAATTGGGCTGTCAATATGTCTTCGATACGAGTACGTTTTCAAGAAATATTAAATAAATTTAGAAAGTATTTTTTCATAAAAATTATTGGGTTTATTATATTGATACATGTTAGGTCTCTTCTGTGCGTGTTATAACCAGTAAATGTTTTGGGCTATCTTCTCCCTGAGCTTGTTTGGACTCCAATTGCTGATAAGGGCTTATCAGAAATTATATTTTAAAAATTTTCACATGTTTGAGTTTTCAAAAAACACTTCTGAAACAAAATAAATGAAAAAAAAACATTGGCTTGCAGTGTAAAACTATGGTTTAACAAGTGTTGTACAACTCGCTGAACCACTTCAACTTGGTACCAAGTCTGTTAAAAAAGGTGTATTTTCTCGGTACTTTTTCTTGTTCCCAAAACTGAAAAGACCTATGAAAGGGCGAAGATTCGCCACGATTAAGGGTAATAATGAAGGCCGCATCGCTGGAAGAGGTCAAGACCACACCAAAAAGCGCATATCAGAAGTGCTTCAAGGGTTGGAAAAGGGGGGATTACTTTTAAGGGGACAAAATAAATATTGATGAAGAATAATTTTCGAACAGATCTCATAGATACGAGTACATCAGTCAGCTTCCAGATTTGAATTTAAAAAAATAGTTGCGTTGAGACTCACTTTTCCGGTATAATTAGGGTTGATGTTTTGTTGTAAAAATTCTGACAATTTTGATTTCACTAAAGATCGAAACTAGTATAAGATCTCATGCGTGCCAGCTCAATTACGAGATCAAGGCTTAGCTTCCCGCAACCATCGGTGTTATCCATTCGAATTTGTGCACGAACAAAATGAACCTACAGTTTTACACCGTGAAATGAATAATAACAAAATCAAATATGTTAATAAGACAAATGTCATCCATTTTAACAGGTTTCCATACTATAGAGAAAATAAACAAGGCTGGCAAAACTCTATACGGCACAATCTATCTCTAAACGATTGTTTCGTCAAAGTACCAAGAGACAAAAATACAATTGATGATAATGATAATTCCGGCAAAGGCAGTTATTGGATATTGGATGCCACTGCGAATGATATGTTCGAGCAAGGCAATTATCGCCGTCGCCGCACACGACGTCAAAGGCATTGTACAAAAAGTACGAACAAATCTGAGGAACCATATAAGGTGTGTATACCAATATTCTAACATATTTAAAATTAACTCAGTTTAATAAAAAACAACAACTCCAAATGTATTTTTTTTTTTAAATTGTTAGATAAGTTTTAAGTCAAAAATTAACTACAGGTGTGAGGTGTAGAACAGAGATCTGCATGCGGTCATGCAGAACTAGTAGTTCCGAATACTAGTACTAAACGAATGCAAATAATCGCATCTTCATTTCACTTCGGCTATGCGGTGGTGCCGATGATCCAAACGAATACCGGCAATGATCCAAACGAAAGATGGAAATATTCGCTTGAATCATTCGCACCACCGCATTCCGAAGTGATATGAGAACAAAACAAAAAGATTTTTAATTGCTCTAAACAACAAAAATTAAAAACTTTGCATATTTTGAGGCTCCTAATTTTTTAAGGAAAATGTATGAAAAATTATGAAAATAGCTATGGTACATTTTTGCTATTATTTCGATGCGAATGTGCATTCCGCCAAATAATTTGGCTGTGTTGTATTTTTTGATGTATCTTGTTAAGATATTCATATACTTCGTAACTTGATTTATAAAACATCTGTACGATTTTCGCCATGAGAAAAAATCAAAAATCAAAAGTCAAAAATTAACTACAGGTGTGAGGTGTAGAACAGAGATCTGCATGCGGTCATGCAGAACTAGTAGTTCCGAATACTAGTACTAAACGAATGCAAATAATCGCATCTTCATTTCACTTCGGCTATGCGGTGGTGCCGATGATCCAAACGAATACCGGCAATGATCCAAACGAAAGATGGAAATATTCGCTTGAATCATTCGCACCACCGCATTCCGAAGTGATATGCGAACAAAACAAAAAGATTTTTAATTGCTCTAAACAACAAAAATTAAAAACTTTGCATATTTTGAGGCTCCTAATTTTTTAAGGAAAATGTATGAAAAATTATGAAAATAGCTATGGTACATTTTTGCTATTATTTCGATGCGAATGTGCATTCCGCCAAATAATTTGGCTGTGTTGTATTTTTTGATGTATCTTGTTAAGATATTCATATACTTCGTAACTTGATTTATAAAACATCTGTACGATTTTCGCCATGAGAAAAAACGCCTTGAAATTCAATATTTTTCTACTTTGAAACCTTATTACAACGCCAATTTAGAACGTATAAAATTGATTAATGTCAGAAAAAATGGCGTGAAATGTTGTAAGTGCAACTATATAAAAATCATGTCGATAGGATTATTGGTTCAAAAATTACAGTCGAAAACGATAAAAAAGCCGAGGAAAATTCGAAAAAGTGACACGCCCATTTTTTGCGAAAACTAGAGCTGTTACATAAAAACGGAGTATGGTTTTGAAAACAGCGTGGAAAAACGATTCAGATTCATGTAAAAAACTCCATGCAACAGACATGCTGTTGTGCAGTGTTATCTAGGTATATATATAAAAGAGAGTAGCAGTATGTGTGTGACCGCACCACGCTCAAACGGAACGGCCGATTTTCATGGGGTTTGTTTTGTTGGATTCGTATTAAGTCAGTTCAGGTTCGTGCGAAAATTAATTCCGGAAAATCTATTGGAAAAGACGGAAAATCCATGCCATATTTGACCGTGAATTTTGCATATTTTTCGATAATAACTTAGGGGGGTGTGGCACCACCCATACAAGCCAAATCTTAATAATGAAATATCTTTGAAATTGTAAGGCGCACAGCATTGAAATTTGGTATAGCGTCGACCCATGGATGAGTCATTCTACTGGTAAGATTTATTGGGCGGTGGACAAGGGGCGTGGCACATTTTTTGTGACCCAATTATTCCGCTGAAATATAAATCGCACAGCAATGAAACTAAGTACGAATCTACCATTTATTCATATCTTTCGACAGACGAAATGAGGCGGGTATTGGACTTGGGGGCGTGGCACCACCCATACAAGCCAAATCTTTAATATCTTCGAAATGGTAAGATGCACAGCATTGAAATTTAGTATAGTGTCGTCCCATAGATGAGTCATTCTACTGGTAAGGTTTGATGGGCGTTGGAAAAGGGGCGTGGCACATTTTTTGTGACCCAATTATTCCGCTGAACTATAAATCGCACAGCAATGAAACTAAGTACGAACCTACCATTTATTCATATCTTTCGACAGACGGAATGAGGCGGGTATTGGATAGGGGGGCGTGGCACCACCCATACAAGTCAAATCTTTAATATAGAATATCTTTGAAATTGTAAGGTGCACAACATTTAAATTAAGTATAGTGTCGTCCCATAGATGAGTCTTTCTACTGGTAGGATTTGATGGGCGTTGGACAAGGAGCCTGGCCATTTTTGTGACCCAAATATTTTGCTGAACTATAAGTCGCACAGGAATGAAACTTAGTACGAACCTGCCATTTTCTCTTTTGATAGAGGGCATTGTGCGGGTATTGCATAAGGGGCGTCACCGCCTATATCATTTAATTTTTGTTCAAGCGCAGTCCATTTCTTCACTGAAACTTAGCAGCAACATTTCTTATTTCTGGGCCTCGATTGCGTTAATCAGTATCTCCTCCTATTCCTTTAGTTGGTTTTCTTCGTCAATTTGCATCGCCATAGACTCGCCATCTCGCGTATTTCTTTATAAAAACCACAAATAATGTCCTGTGAGACGAAGTTCGCCGGGTCAGCTAGTTAATCATATATTAGAATTCAGTGGAATCTTACTATATAAAAGAGAAGAAAGAAAAGAAAAAAAAGAGTGCAAAATGTAGAGAAGCACAGAGTTCAGAAAAGTGTTTGAAAATATAATGCTTAAAGTGGCGTCTATTGGCAATTGTTTCAATATGGGCAACGAATTCCATAATCTAATGGTGCTAACAAAGATTAGTCGACTGGAGTTGGGGAAATTGTGGGCTGGATGTAGTCAATTCATATGTCGGTGACACTTAGAAACCTTAAGTTTTTCATACAAATACTGGGGCCTTTTGGAATGGATAATTTTAGCAAAAATATGCAATTCCTTCCATGTAGCTCTGTAAGCTGCAGACCAGTATTTTGTTGCTGTAGATGGAAATGTGGTCAAACCTTTTGACACAGTACACATATCGAGCTACATTATTGAAAGCAACTTGTAGCTTATGCATGGATCTGGAATCCAATTTGCTATACACAGCCTCCGAGTATGTCATAATAGGCAACAACAACTGAATCACTAACTTCCGTTTGGTTTCGACTCGTACAAACGTCGAGGTCCGCCTTAGATTACGTAGTCCATAATAGATTTTCGACACAACGGAATTAATGTGGTCCACGCAAGACAGTAAAGAGTTGATTTGTTACCCAAGATTGACAACTTTACTAACGAATTTCAGTTCTACACCATTGAGAAGAATAGGTGGAAGATCTGAACAGTGGGAAACAGTTCTCGATATGGGTAGGACAAATGATTTCAGGGGGTTAGCTCCTAAGTCTTCGTTAACTCTTGCACATAAATCCTCTACCATCCCAATTGGTCTCGACAAGTACAATTGTAGGCCATCAGCATACGCATGCATAGTAACATGACTGCAGCTGCTAAAGATATCATTGATAAACATTGTAAACAGCAGAGGACCCAGGACAGAACCCTGAGACATCCCGCTGGCAATACCTTTAAATGCAGAGAAAGTATCACTAACCTTCACTCTTTGAGATCTGCCAACCAGGTAGCTTTTTAGCAAGTTAACAGCAGAGTCAGAAAAATCAAAATAACATTCAAGTTTGTGACAGAGCATTGCGTGATTAACTGTATCAAATGCTTTTGAGGAGTCTAACAGGCAGAGTAGAGACAAGTGGCCCATATCATAAGGCCCTCTAAGATCATCTAATATTTTAACCACAGCAGTAGAACAGCTATGCCCTGACCGAAAGCCTGATTGTAAAGAAGACATAAGCCTAAACTTGTTCAAATACGTGGTGATCTGCTCAGCCATGAGTGACTCACATACTTTGGAAATCGAGCACAGAATACTAATGGGGCGAAAACCACCAGTTTCACGAGCTGCTGATTTTTTGCTATTGGAATAATTGTTGCTACTTTCCACACTTCAGGGAATCTGGAAGTCGTGAGACAGTGGTTGATGATGTGAGTTAGAGGACCTAACACAACGGGTAATCTGTTTTTGAACAACTTTATAGCTATTCGATCATATCCAATGGCGTTCGACTTGATTTTCATTATGCAGCGAGCAACATCCATTTCACTAACCGCGTCAAATCGGTATTTAATTTTAGCGACTCGCGTACGCTGAAATATGGATACAAAAGGCGCGCTAGAAACAGAATTAAAAATGAAATGATCATTAAGAATATTGGGATCAATCCGACATGCCTCAGTCTCCTTATTACAAATACCTATTTGCCTCAAATTATTCCATAGCAGTTTCGGTGGAAGTGACGGGCTAAGTTTCGACATGAAGAATTTTTTTTTCGATATGCTCACAGCAGAAGTAGCACCATTCCTGGCCTTCCTATACATTTCCCAGTTATAGGCAGTAGGATTTCGTTTCCATTTGCTGTATGCCTTATGTCGCTTTTTTAGTTCCAAGAGCACGCAGTATCTGAACCAGCTTATCATCAACAGTACGCAGAAACCAACAATCCGACCAATTTATACAAGTCATTGAACAGCGAAACATAATCAATTGATTTGTAGTCCCGAAAAGAGTTAAATGTATTAGAGATTTCAGGGGTAAGGCTAATATTCAAAGTGCAGAAAATCAGATCATGATCGGATAGAAAAGAAATTTGATCAAACAGCAGCACAAGCGAAACATCCGAGACAACGAACAAGTCTAACAGACTAGGACTATAGTTGTGAGAGAACCTAGTTCAAGTAGTATTTACCACAGAAAGACCCACTTCGGTCTTGGAATTTGATAGCAAGGAATTTGATAGCAGCAGTGTGCTTGCTTAATAGATTAATATTGAAGTCTCCACACAAGACAAAATGATCACAGGTCGATATAGCATCAAAAAATGGATCTAAACAGCAACTATGATTAGGGTTGTATGCGCACGATAGAAAAACTTTAGTTTGGTGGTCATTGATTTCAACAGATAGGAACGCCACCTCCGAGCCACCGGACTTCCCTAGAAGCTTAACATTGAGATGAGATTTACAATATATTACAACCCCTCCGCCTCTTTTATCAGATCTGTTATTACGAAAAAGTGTGTAATTTACTATATTTAGAGACGAATCATTTACCTCTTGAAACCAAGTTTCAGTGACGAATCAGCAAAAGTGTTCTTGGCGCAGTCAAGCTTGAAATCGTTGAGACTTCTGCCATTGATATGTACGATTTTTAGTCCAGAGTGTTGTCTACGAAGAACATCAATCATAATTTTGTAATTCTCGTTAGCATTAGAATTGGATTTATTCGCAGTCACCATAAGAAAGCTGAGTGGTGGCCAAACAGTAAGCATTAAGGAAAGAAATATAGATAGAAGAAGAAGATAGTGAAAGAAAGAATAGTAAAATATAAAGTAGCAAGATAATAGATAGTAAAATAGTAGTTTAGTCTAGTCTGTAGCAGCAACACTTTTAGCATCAGGAAGTTCATCAACAGCACTGATTTGAATGCCATCGCGCCTTTATGCATTCTAATATACACGGAGCCACGGACTGTAAACGCATTATAGATGGATTTCCAAACTGAACCATGATTTTCGAAAAAAAAAATTGTATACAATTTGCAAGCTACACAAAAAAGATGCTGTTCGTTTCCTTCTTAATTGCAAAAGGCACAATTACCGAAATTGCTATTCGCTATTGCAAATTGCTAATAAAAAGACAATATTCTAAACGTCGGCGTCAAAATTGCTTAGTGTTTCCAAATCATTGGCGCTGCACTCTTTATAATGTATTATATATATTATTTATTTAAATCAGTATTTTGTACTTATAATTAAACCCGACATATTACATGCGCAACCATTTAATTCTATACTCACAATATACCACACCACAATTATATATTCCACACAAACCACACACAAATTAATATTTCAGCATGCGTGTATGCGCTCCATTATAAGAACGCTTTCTTTTTTTTTTCTCTCCACTCTTATCCACTCGCATCCACTTTTATCTGTTATGGCAGAAGTTAAAAGTAGTCAAATAATGTTCGCATATTTTAATATTCGTGGCAATTTCGTACATTGTAATTTGTGTGATAATATCGTGATTTTTGTTTAAAAACATGTCTCGCAAGAAAATCTATATATATAAAAATGAATCTTGGTCCGTTTGGATGCTTAAAACTTGAAAACGACTGGACCAAATTGGATGCTTCCTTCGGCGGATTTGTTTGTAATTGCAAAGGTTTAGAAAAAAGATAAGTCGGGAAAACGGGGCGTGGCACTACCAGCATACATTTTTAGACAATAACTTTGGAACCATAAATCAGATTTCAATTAAATTTGGTACGAACCTACCATTTAGTCATATCTTTCGACAGAGGAAATGGGGCTGGTATTTAACAAGGCACCGCCCATAGAACTCAATTCTTTTAAATGTAAGTCGCACAGCATTAAATGGGGAATGGGGCGGGTATTTGACAAGGGAGCGTGGCACCGCACATACAACTCAAATCTTTTATATGGAATAGCTTCGGAATCGTTAGCCACACAGCATTGAAAGTTTGTGTACCGTCGTCTCATATATGTGTCATTCTACTGCTGAGATTTGATCGGCGTTGGACAAGAGGCGTGGCACATTTTTTATGACCCAACATTTACGCAGTACTGTAATTCCACATCAATGAAACTTGGTACGAACTTTCCACTTAGTAGCACAATTCGACTGGAACGAAGTTTTGAGCATTGGACAAGGGGTCGTGGTACTGCCTCCGTTTTTATATACATAGATTATTTGTCCTGACTGACTGACTGATTGATTCATCGCCCCGCCCAAACCGCTGAAGCTACAAACATGAAATTTTAACTATAGGTCCATCTTGAAGAATGAACCTCCACTAAGACGGGACTTTTTGAAATTCGGGGTCTAAAGGGGCAAAACATGTGTTAAGGGGGTCGTCTACGTAGCGGCCTGATTTTCGAGCCTGTTTTTCAAGATATATTACGAAGGAACGAAAAAAGATATTCACTCACTTTTTTTGTTTTTTGTTTATTTAATCGTAATCTTTCAAGTGGCAAGGTCATAAAAAGGTTATATTTCTACATATTCGAGTGCAGGATGACCTTGAACGTGCCCTCATCAGAATTTTGATATCAATTTCCCTGCACGATTTTGGGCCAACCGCGTAACCTACAACAAAAAAGTTAAACTAATCTATAATTGATATTACATCAGCTATGTTGACACGAGCTTTTTGTAAAATTCAAAAATCTCTCGAAATGGTGGACATTTTTGAAAGAAAAGTTATTTTTCCCCTTTTTTTCAAATGTTTATTGCCTGTTATAATAAAAAAGAACAATATTTTGTTAAAAGCTCGTGTCTAAACATAGCATCATGTTTTCTGAGCAAGTAAAAAAAGAAATCGAGTCGATGCGTGTAAAACTTTTCTTAAAATCGTGCAAGTAAGTTAGACGACTTTCGGGAAAACGCGTTTAAAGTTCACAGAGAGCGCGGGGAAACACCGTGAGCGAGCGTGCTCAATGCTCTACAGCTCAATAACCGTGAAGAGTTCACCCAAATCCTTTGGAAATAATATTCCTCACGTCTTCCAAATGAAAATTATGTAAAAAAAAAATTATTTTTTTAAAACTTTTTACGTAGACGACCCCCTTAACCCTAATTCCCAGAAGTGAGCCTCACAGTCTCACTAAATATTTCTAATGGTGATAAATCCTATAACAAAAGATTTTCGATTCCAATATTTTATGTAATCCTCTAATGGAATGTTCGATTATATTGCATTTATAAATTTAACATTTTGGACAGTTTTTGCACTTTTTTTTAATTCTTTTAAATTTTAACGAAACGCCAGAAGTGAGCCTCAGAAGCTCATTTGAACAAAAAACTAAAATGTATTCAGAATTCCTTGACTTTTTGTCCACCATATGGAAGAATATCTTTATTTTTCATGTTAAGGTGCATCTTTATCGTGTAAAGTTCATAGTTTTTGAGCCTAGCACTCATCTAGTCGGCATGGGATGAAGTCAATTAATATTTTTGAAAATACTACAATATACGACATATTATGAAGAATTTGTGCCTACCCGAAGTTGATGATACTTTATACAGTTTATGTCTTCCAATCCCGATAAATATGTAATCAGAACATGGAAGTGCGATGGTGCTAATACTTCCTGAAATGTTTTTTTACGATAACTGGGGGATTTTTTTTATAGCCACGAATATCTACGAGCGATAACTCAGACAACAATAGATGCCGTATTACTGCGAAAGGCGAGTTCACAGGCGTCAAATTCTGGTGTCATATTTGTCCACCAGCCATCTCCAAAACGCAGGAACAAGTTTACAATAAATTAAACAAATCTCCATTCCACTTCCACTCTAATTTGACAAAGATGTGAATATCTGGATTAATTAATTATACTTTTGCAGTAGCAATTGTTTTCCAGTGGACCCTGTATTCACAAGTTCCTTACTAAAAATATAAAACTTAAATAAAAACTTCTTTAAGTAGTAACTGGATTTGGAAAAGTAAAAGTAAAAATTTCGAACTTCCAGAAAATACTCTGGATCAATAATAAACAATGGGTTAAGGTTTATTCACGGGAAGACTCCGAAAAAAAAACCAAAACCGATGGGCCTATTGACTTCAAAAATTGTAAAAATACTTGAAATAAAAAAAATTTGATACATGTTTTTCACTTTTTTCACAAATCGAAATCAAACTAACCTGCAAACAATTTCTCGATATAAATTTTTAGCGACAGTTTCTCGAAATAATCTCGATAATGCTTGAATTTTTTGCCTTGAAGATTTTGAATATTTTCAAGTCAAATGAAATATTTTTTGTCAAACGAAAAATTGTGATTTCCTGAACGTGCGCACATTTAAATTCGAGTTTACGTGTAATTATAATCGTTATTTAATTTTAATAATGGACTGGCCATGCGACAATACTGCATTTTATTTCAATTTCAATTTTCAGAAAGAAAATAAGTTTTCGTAATAGTATACAAAATTCGATTGACAACAAGAAAAATGACACTATCGTAACGATATCTCGTTATATATCGTTACGATATCTCGGATAAGAAAATTTCAATATCGTTACGATGTCGAGATTTTCGAAATTCTCGATATCGTTACGATAGTGTCATTTTTCTCGTTCTCGATATTATTTGAGACACTTTAGCAATACTCGAAAACGAGAAAAATTCTCGCTTTAACGATATCGTTTCTATATCGTTTCGATATCGTTTGGTTTGCTGGGTAGATCAACGACGGGTTTAAATATGTATGGAGAAACAGATTTATTGGGCCTTTCGACTTTAAACTTAGCAAAGGCACTTCAATCAGGAAATAATTAAAACGTGTTGAAATAAAAAACTGTGGCTTGTGTCGGATGTTCTTGTTAATGTTTTATTAAATGTTAAATGTTTATTGTTATATATGTAGGCAAAAGTTAATTTGTGTGTTATGTTTTAAGTTTATCGCGGGGGATCGGTGTTCGTTCGCCGGAGTTCGTACATCGAGTGTCCGCCGGTCGCACAAGCCCTTCGGGATGGCCAGGGTTGCCATCCGTACATATAAACACATAAATGGACAGCATAATACAATAATATTGACACTATTTATTTCTGAGAGCTGCGTGGCCGGCAGTGTTTAGCGATCTAAACATTTTAAAAACACCTGAAATCAAAAATAACACTGTGCGTGAAATTTGCCCTCAAAAATTTAGACATGGGGGGGGACCTACTGGGTGAGTTTTCTATAGGTATACTGAGTTGAGATCCACTAGCCGTTTGGCTGGATTGGCTCTTGTTTAAGAGAAATCCGTCTTTGAAGTTTGCTCATTTTAGTCGGGTTTGTCGCTTAAGTACTGTCTTCGGCAAGTTTGTAGATATTTTAACGACCAACAAATTTGCTTCAGACACCAATCCAAAAAAAATACATTCAAACTGTGTAATTGCGATATGTTCATTTTTTTGGCGCAGCGCTACGTGGCGTATGAGTGGCATTTAATTATAATTAACACTCACATAATTGACACAGCGAAAAAGTAAGCGAATTAAGAATTGAATTATAATTTGTTAATTAAATTTTGTATTTTCTGTAATTGCTATTTTACATATAAAACCTCTCTTCTATTGAGACGTTTGAATAATTTCGTTTTATTTTCGCTGGGAGCCGCCGCCGCCAATAACAATTATTATACATCAATTCACCAAATACATCATGAATAATAATAATAATAATAATTCGTTGAAAGATGAGGATATCGGTGTGAATATTTTGCATTTATTAGTACAGTTTCATTATTCTATGGTACCGATATACAAAATAGAGGTAGAAATGGTTCTGATGTTTTCGTGTATTTTTCGACTTTTGGAGGTTTCATTTTTGGAGCCTTTGGATGGTTTACCAAAAACACTACTTCGAAACGTTTTTTTAAATATAGCGCTCATTTTTAATTCTTGATATTTCAGCGAAAACTTGTACTCGACTAACTAAACAGAAACACATGCGAAAACGGTATTTTAATATAGAAGATAATCTGATATTAAAATCATGGCAAACTTCTACAGTTAAAAAGATATGGTCATCACTTTATTTTGAAACGCACTACAATCGTCACCACGGGAACGTTCTGATTATATATTTTGAAATATGTGGTCGTGTCGCTCCCTCGTCAGTGTATTCGGGGCATCATCCAACGCAGTAATTTTTTGTTACTGTTCAATGTGTTCATGTATTTTTGTACAAATCACAGAAAAATCGAAGGATTTTTGTCACTCTGAGAATGGTGTTGCGGCATCACTGTTCTAGAATATTCACTCTCAAAATGATTATAAATGCATCGGCTCTTATGTTACAAAGTAGTTGACTACAGAGTGACGGTTGAAGCCGACGCCATGTTGTAGTCGTGGAGCCCTGTCGCCACCGTCTTCAAAGGGTTCGGGCTTTTGTTATATGGTTAGTACGCAGAGCAGAGCACAGAACAGTAACCGAAACCCAGCGCGAGCTATCCGCCCAGAAAATCTTTTTGTGTTTTAATTAAGATGCAGCAAGTTGGTGGATTATTTATTTGTTGTAAGAAATTCCAATGAAGATAAAAGGAATAATCAAAAAGCTAAAAGCTAAATATTCCTTTACTCTAACTGACCAACGAGCATATCCAAATGGCGTTAGGTAATTATGAATGTTTCGTCATAGCAGAAAAAAGCTTCAGCACAAAGATTTCTTGTAAAGCTTGGGACTAGTCGAGCTAACCTTCAAAGTCAACTGTTTTAGTACTATTAATTGGATATTAATTAAATTGAATATTATTAAATTTTGCAATTTTGCATATTATTTACACATTTAATAGTAAAATTTTAATAAAAATAATAATGGATTGATATAATTTTTGACCGAATCAATCGTTCTTTTATTACAGTCGCCTCAAACGCAAAGTGTACGCAATGTTCAAGATGACTACCATATACTGCACGATTCGAACTTTGCATCGGTAGCCGTGAACTATTCTGACCGAATTACTGAGCTTCACAGACAGTATTTAGCTAGAATTACACCATTGAACATACTCTTTCGGAATGATACCACGACAACCACAGCGTCGGCTGAAATCCTTCCTGATTTTCATCACCAGTCTACAGATAGTGCAAGGCCGTGTACGACAATATTGGATAGCGAAGTTCATTTATACAGCGATTTTGACACATTTGACTTTTCCGGTGGTGCTTACTCAAACAGTAGCAATTCAGATGATAGTATAAGGGAAACAAATCTATATTCACCCAGCGCATTTACTCCAATTTCACACAGCACAAACACAGTTTCGGCGCAGGCGCACACTCTGAAAACAAAGTCTTTCACTATCGAGAACATTATTAAAAAAGATTAAAAGATGCGTACCATCAAATAATTTAAAATCAATACAACCCCATACATATACATACACATATACATATACATACCTACAACCCCATACAATTTGTCTCAAATACAGAGGGTGGCGAGCATATTGGAATAAGGACCAAAATATTTAGTACAAAAGCAAATACCTTCCTGAACCAACGCAATGCCTCGCATTAATAGGGGTCATCCTCTGCGCGTTCGTTCGAGTTAAAAAAAAAAAAATTTTTTATTTATTTTCATTAAATCAAAAAATTAATTTTAGTAAATACTCGTACATTAATTAACTCTACATATATAAATAATAACAAGAAAAATATAGTTTTCGCCACCCTGCACTGCAGTCTGCTGTAGTAACTAGTTGTCTTAACACGGACGTGAATACTAGCAATCATTTTCATAGTAATGCAAAATTACCTGAGTGCTAAAAATTGAAATTTTAAAGCAAATTTTTAATTATTTCATTTTATGCAACCGTAAGTTTTTGTAATAAATATATTTCAAAGTAATAGCCAACGTGTATTTACAATTTTCCTTAAGTTTCCTTCTGCAATGTGTATTGGAATTGCAAATATTATTATGGGCAAAAAATAATAAAATTCACATCATACCTTTGTCAGAACTGTGTAAATAAAGCTCCACTGTGTCCTGGACTGTACTTTCAACAATGGCACTCACCTTCTAATACATACTAAGAAAATATGGATTTAATTTATTAATTAGAGGAATAAAGATCTAAAGTTCAATAAATAATGTACTAAATATATAATAAACCTCTTTTTCTCATTCATATTCTGTGAATGACTACCATAGCATTCACGTCATCCTAGTTGAGAAATTTGATCTATATCGGCGTGGGTGTAATAGCATTCATTGTATATAATGGTTAAAATATGATATTCTGACTACTCTTAAAATAAATGTGTAATCAGATTTCGGATGGTACAACTAGTTAAAAAAAATTGTCTGTCTATTTTTACAGCTCACTGAAATTTTTACTGTCCGTGAACGTGTTAATAAAATTATATAATTAAGTACCCAGTGCAGACTATAACCTATATATACATACTATATATACACAAATCCACAATAAAATAAAACAACTTACTTTCATAATTTTAAGATAAAAAATTATAATACTGAATTAAATCATCCTCAATCGTAAATAAATTGAGTATTTAAAAGAAAAGTACTCTCATATCAACTTACACGTTTTGTAACATATAGTATTAAAAACAGTAACATTTATTAGTATTGAAAACTTAAGTAAAAATGCATTCGCTGTAGTGTAAATACCTATCTATGAATATAACTTAAGAATTATTACAAACAAAATTAGTTTCTCCAACTCTGTCATTAATAAGCAACACAGCAATTAATATAAGACCTAAAAATAATTATTTTCATAAAAGAGCTCATAACTTAAATAATAGGAAGAAAACGAATTTTCGAACTTTTTTCGAAAACGCTGCTCACAAAACAAAATATTTTAATTTTTGTGTTCAGCGATCCAAAATTAAACTACAAAAAAATACTTTGTTATTACATGTATGCGATAAAGCCATTATCTCTAGAGTAGTGTAATAAGCGATCTGCCTCTTATGAATACGTTGACGATATCCACTATAGACAAGTATATTTATGACTATAAATATGCAAGCGATTTTGATTCAGAAAAATGTCTACATCATTCAAAGCGCCCTTGATGACTTGTTGTAGGTACACTATGCTCAATAAGTACCGGGACTGTGTATTTTAAATTTTCCGCCGGTCGGTTTTTTAGGTCGGTAGGACCTTAACTGACATCTGTGTCAAATTTTGAGCGGGATTGCATCATTAGTTTTTGTTTGGCAGCTGTTAGCGTCAGTCAACTTTTTGTACTTCGTCGCATTTTACAATGGATAATTTTGTTGATCAACCTATTTGTTTGAAATTTTGTCTTAAGAACGAAATTTCTTGTGCCAATGCGCTTAAAATGTTGCAGAAAGCATTTGGGGAGTCTGCTCTATCAAGAACCAGAGCGTTTGAGTGGTATCAAATGTTCAAAAGTGGTCGTGAAGCGGTCGAAGACTTTCCTCGTTCTGGACGTCCTTCAACATCGAATACCGACGAAAATGTTGAAATTGTGAAGAAAATCGTGCTTGAAAATCGTCATGTGAACCTCAGAGAGATTTCTAACGATCTTAACATCTCTTATGGAAGCGCACAACACATTGTTGTCGATATTTTGCGCATGAAACGCGTCGCCGCACGGCTTGTTCCTCAAGACTTGAATGCGCCGTCTCACAAAACACACATTATTCGCGATTATTTGAACAAACACAGTGTGAATATCATCGATCAGGCTCCCTATTCTCCAGATATGGCACCATGTGACTTTTTCCTGTTCTCCCGACTCAAGTTACCGCTTCGTGGAAAGAGATTTGAGTCCATAGAGGTCATAAAAGAAAATGCGACGCGAGAGCTGAAGGCCATAGGCTTCGGCTTACCAGAAGTGCATGGACGATTGGATTAAGCGTTGGCATATGTGTATGGCTTCAGATGGGGCTTATTTTGAAGGGGATAAAATAAATTTACCAGAAGAATAAAACAATTTTGTTTTTTTGACACAGTCCCGGTACTTATTGATCATAGTGTATGTATGAATTTGTATGATTGGAAGGCACCTATAGTTTTATGCCGATTTCGAATTGATTTTCTACATTTTTTGGTGTTGGCTATTGGTGTTGGCGATTTAAACTGTGAATGGAGAGTCACCTTAAACGTGAATTGCCGCGAAATTAAAATTAAATAAACTCTAATACTTTACTGCCGTATGTAGAAGAGGAATTTAATTGACGCTTTAATTTTTGAACGACTCGTTGAAATGTAGGCTGAATTGTTTGCTCTATCAAAGAAGAGGTATAAAGTGGGGGATTATTTTAAAGGTGCTTCTAAATTTGATGCGCAGAATTAAATTACTCATATTTTTCACAAAGAGAAAATGTAAGTGTGCATTAGTTTATCGTTATTTAAAATATATCCCAACATTTGTTATTCATTTTAAAATTTTGATGAAAATTTACTGCGGGAATATGTCGTCGGTATCTATAAACTGCGGGAATATGTCGTCGGAGTATATAAACTTGAAGAATATAACGACGTTGATTGAGTCAAACGCTAGTTACAGAAATAATTAGATGCAGCCGCAAAGAATGCGTTAGTGGAACGCAGGAAGTGCTCCAAAACTAAAACATCCAAAACAAATATATGTGTACATGAAACGACTTATTCACAGTAGAAGCATTATGGCCTTTCTTAAAACAGTTCCAAGTAAAATACTTAAGGGGGGTTTCTACCTTGTGCGGTCAAAAAAATCGATTTTTTTTTTCATGCATTTTTGGATTAATACATGATTGTAGAATACGCTCCCAAAATTTGAAGTTGAAATCTTTCGAATTACGGAAGCAATTTATCGAAACAGGTAGCGGTGTCGAACGCGCCGAGCTGCTGAAGCAAAACTTTGAACGCGTTTTTCTCAAAACTACATTTTTTGACCTTGCGGAAGTGATTTAGGCCACACGAGTTGAGCAATAGCTACGAAATTTTAAACAGTCATTTATCAAGGTCTTAGCTATGGCACGAACTAGGATCTTCAAGAAATAATAATTTTTTCTCATTAAAAATATAAATTTGTATTGAAAAAAGTAGGTAAAAATTGAGTTTTTTAGTCAAAATCGCATATATCCTTCATTTTTCATTTGTTTTTTAAAATCCTAGTTCCAGCCATAGACAAAAGGATACAGAATAAGAAAAAATTTCATTTTTGTGTTTCAAGTCATCTCAAACAGCGGCAGGACTTCCGCGAGTAAGGAAGTCCTGCCGCCATTGCTCGATGGCCCCCTCCCCCCCCTTTGCATATTTTATCTTGAAACTTTTTTTACTTGTACAATAAACATATACCTACATCTGAAAAAATTTTTCAGTGTTTATCTTAAAAATCTTCCCATCAAAAATTTTTCAAAAAAAACATGTTTTCTCGGCCGCACAAGGTAGAAACCTGCCTTAAGATATTAATTCATTCTCATAAGGACTTACCAGAAACTGAATGTTGTATGTATACACAAATTTATCCAACATACAACATTCCTATTTTCGTATACTGAAATAAGCATCATCCGAAATTGCATGGTGAGTTGAATTTTGAATTGTTACCGTTGTGAAGAATTTAAGAAGAAAATCAGACAGATTGTCGCAAGTCGCGCAGGTGGTTTACGTCGGTTTCGATGTTGAAATTAGTGCACTGGTGTGTACTCCTTGTTTACATATGACCAGCTCCATGGTTGAGTTGTCTAGTTTTTAAGTTATTTAGTTTTAAAAATCACAGAAATCGTCTCGCAAATTGACACTTCTTCTTCCACTCCATACAACTGGCATTCACAATAGCAACAAAGCTGAAGAAATATTGACAGCATTGCCATATTGAAATGTTTAAATTCAGTATACATGTACATTTTATTTGTGAATTTGCGGTTGAAGACACAATTCCAACAAAGGCCGGTAACGCAAAAAGAATTATAATGCAGAAATACTGTTAGCACTTTACTGATGCTCCGTCGCACTAGTTGCTCCTATGAGGGTTATTTTTCAAGCGCCCGGCCGAAGGCCGGCCACACAGAAGGGATTGGAATGCAGAAATACTGTTAGCACTTTACTGATGCTCTGGCGCACTAGTTGGTCCTATGAGGGTTATTTTTCAAGCGCCCGGCCGAAGGCCGGCCACACAGAAGGGATTTGAATGCAGAAATACTGTTAGCACTTTACTGATGCCTGACGCACTAGTTGCTCCTATGAGGGTTATTTTTCAAGCGCCCGGCCGAAGGCCGGCCACACAAAAGGAGTTTGAATACAGAAATACTGTAAATATTTCACTGAATCTGAAGCCGTACTTGCACTTAAGAGGGTTATTACCCCTCTCCCCTCTTTTTCCACCTAACCGCGCCACCTTAGTGGCAGGTAATTACAAGTTTTCTCGCTTCGAAGTTAAAATTTAAAAAATTAATTTAAAAAAAACTATACATTTCCGACGGTTTTCCTTTCAAGGGGGGTATATGGGGAACCCCCCCTACCCACCCAAAAAATTGTATCCCCTCCTCGACCACCAAGATATAAGAGTCCTTCCATCTTTAGCTTTCGGAAAATTAGTTACTCCTCGGGTCAACAACTAGTTGCAAAGTTAATAATAAGATTCAGCCGAAAACAATACGTTGAAGCAAGGAAGCAGTACGAGTGAAACATGCGAAATAACCACAAAAGCAAAGACCGAACTTAATGAAAGCAAATACCAATTACATGTAAAAACGGGTTATTCACAGTGGAAGAAGGGTTACCAACTGTCCGGTTTTCGCCCGGACAGTTCGGTTTTCGGAAGTTTTGTTCGTGTCCGGTTGCAAAGTACAACCGAGCACAAAAATGTCTGGTCGTACATAAACTTGCCAAGAAAGAGTTTAGTAATATAATATGTAGGAATTAGAATATGTTCTATTTTTTTAAGGTAAAAAAAAAATATATTTTAAGTCTTGAATTAAATTAAAATCAATAACTAAGTGCTATTTAAAATATAGCATACACGAATAGCTGAATAGCTTCATGATTATTTTAAAAGAAGTCGAGTTCGGGTAATGTGGTATGGTTCGTGTAGTGTAATGTGGTATACTGTCTTCCAATACTAAATATGAAAAAAGAAGAAATTATCAAATGCAACACTGAAAACATATGAAGTCATGTTTTCTTACAAATCAATCGAATAAATTCAAGCACATAGGAAAAAAGTAGTATACCACCATACCCGAACATGCTATACCACATTACCCGCAAAATTTTTCAATTGGATGTTTATGAGTTTTTACAAACTTTCAAGAATACGAGTATCTCTGAAAATTTTCATCAAGAGCGTTTTCCACTTGTTTTGTTTAAAAGCTAATTCTTTAAATATGTCATCAATTGAATTTCATTCGATTTGGGCCAAATTTGACTGTGATATAGATATAAAACAAATAGGTATACCACAGTACCCAAAGATACACTATTATGTTAAGGAAAAAATTCGTTTTCATTCAGAGATCAAAGGGAGACAGGCGGCGGAACAGAATACAAACCATTTTTTTCTCGTTTTCTATACGTGTATAGATGAAAACTGCTACAAATAATATACAATTAAAGTGTCCCATGAGTGGTTATATAATTTAGTAGACCGAAACAATAAATTTATAACAATAGAAAATGTTGCTTTTAATTTTGTAAATATTTTCCCTATAATCACAGAATAAACAGTATACAGAAGGCGCATCTGAAATAATTTTGCGATTTCATTCCTGTCGCGGGCGGGAAGCAACAAAAGTGAGGAAAATGTAAAAGGAACCGCACGCATAGATTTGTGCTTTATTCTCATTCCGAAAACAACACGCAATGTTGTTGCTTTCCGCAGCAATCCAGCTTGGCACATTGAAATTGTGGTTGATTTGGCAAACCGATCGCCAAGGCAAATTCAATAGGTAGTTGCAGCAACACAACTGATTCTTTGATTACACACACAACATTGTAACAATAGTTTTCCACTTATTATCACTTTCTTAATGCGCATTGGTTGTTCCAATATTTTTACACATATATTTGTTTTCATTGTAGCCATTTTACTCTTTACAACTTCTTTTTTACAAGCAGACCAAAAGAACTAATAAAATCCATTGAATTTTAGTTTTTTCCGTACCATCTTATTTATGCGCCTTGGCGATCGCTCAATCAATCTATGCAAACTTTACCTGTCCACTTCTTGTTCTTGTTTGTAAAATAGCAAGCAGAGAGCAAGCACGAGCCACCACCAACATGCAAGCGGCACATCACTTTGTTGCCCAACAACAACAACCACAGTGTGGCAGTGATAGAAATATTGATACTATTGTACTTTTTTGGTACAATCACAGTTTAAAAAATACGTTGGCACATAGGTCGTTGGTACACGCTCGTCGAGTAACCAAAAGAAAATTTTGTATTGCCGTTTAGCACTAAAAACAAACGTTTTTAAGCTTTTCCCCAAAGAGATTAAATATCTCGAAGAAATTAACAATGGGTATAGGTCACTATCAGAATATCAAGAACTTTTTTGGTACAATCACAGTTTAAAAAATACGTTGGCACATAGGTCGTTGGTACACGCTCGTCGAGTAACCAAAAGAAAATTTTGTATTGCCGTTTAGCACTAAAAACAAAAGTTTTTAAGCTTTTCCCCAAAGAGATTAAATATCTCGAAGAAATTAACAATGGGTATAGGTCACTATCAGAATATCAAGAACTAAAATCTTTTAAAATGTTGGAATTACTGAATTTTGGAAAAAAGTTTCTTGCCTAAAAAATGAATGAATGAGCCTCTTTTTAAAAACATTTTAAGAGTTGTTAAATGTATTTTATCTATTCCCCCAGCCAGTGTAGAGCGCGTATTCCCTGTACAAAATTTAATCAAAAGCAACTTACGAAACTGTTTACAATTAAGCACTGCTTCGTCCTTAATACAAACGAAAGATTTCTTGAAAGCCAATAATAAACGTTGTGATGATTTTACGCTTCCTACTGACTTATCCTATGCAAATGTACCTGAAGATAATGAGAATGATTCCTATTTAGAATAATCTACATATATGTATATGTTTCTTATTTAAATTAGAAGTGAATTTCATGTGATGTTAAACATACATTTTAGTTTCGAATTAAACTTTTGAATTGTTTATTAATTAAAATTATATTAATTTGGCCTTTCACTTAATTGGGAGCTTGGAAAAAAATTGATACAATTTGCTTGAATATGGTACACTCCTATGCTGATGTTTGATACGATACACTTGGGCCCGAATTCCATCACTGGTGTGTGGTGCGTCACTGTTACATACACCGCTCTTACAGCTTCTCAGTTTACTCTACAATCCAGTACGGGAACAAACAAAACGATGAGAAGTCACCACCCTGTAGAAAATGCGATTCGTGCCTTTAGTGATTCATACACCCATAGCGACCAGATACAGATGAAGCATTAGTCCTCTAACTGGAAAGAGTGCCTCAGGGCACTTATGTTCAAATTTAAAATTGTTAATAAGTACAATAATATAATTTTTTCCTAATTAAGTACGGTACTTTGAAAGAACTGTAGGCTAATAATACAAAAAAAAACAGCAAATTAGGTACGTATCATAATTATAAGACACTTAGAAAATTTCACTTTGCAGCCTCGCCAAATCTAGGTAGTCATTTTTTTTAAAAAAGCAAAAACGCAGAATTATATTGGAAAGGGTCAGTTTTAATTATAAGCGAAACTTAATATTCTGAAAAATTCCTGTTAAATATACCGTTAGCTTTTATGGGAATGAGTAATAATTTGGGTAGCTGCAATCGTAACAAAATTATAAGACACGTAGGTTTTTTTGGTTTACGTTAACAAATATTTTATTATTTTTTTTTTAATAAACGTTGAATCAATAGATAATGGTACCAGCCCCTTTCTTTCCAACTTCAAACAACTGTTTTCTCATCGAATTTATAAGCTTAACCAATAATTGGGGCTCCAGATGGCTCCACTCCTTTAAAATATCAATTTTTAAGTCCCAATAGAGTTGTATTTTCATATCATTTCGCGACCAATCTTCCGCGAAATTGTGTCCGAAAGTGCTTGGAAGCACGAAATTTTTACTGGGCTCGGGCACCTATGACGATCACCAGGGTGCCGTCTGGTGTTTGGAAGTCGACTGGACTACGTCCAGCGCTGATATTCGGCGCTGGTGATATGACCATCAAGATTTGGGGTGTAGAGTTTGTTCAAAGTAAACCCTAAGTAGCGCCACTTCTTTTTGGCCGGACACCAAAGCCAGTGATGCCGCACAAGCAGTGTTAGCCCACATCGATTTTCTGTTGGTTTTGGGAGTAAATTTGATGCCTAATTTTCTGACTGCTCTTTCCAATCAAGAAATAAATAAATGTTTAAAAGATTAAATATCCTAACGAAACTGTAAAATTACTGTAGAAACCACAATTAATTAAATAGACAACATTTTAATACAAATTTTAATTTTGCTTTCGCACAAATAATTTCATGATGAAAACATACAACATTCCGAATCAATATCAAGGTAATTTTGTTATCGTACAAGGTAAAATGCGAAGGACAAAATTTCTTGTAATAAATTATTTCAAAATTTGTGTGTTATAGTAATGTCGTGCATCTTCAGAGCTCTTAATACGTACTAAAAATATGTTTTTATTCATTTTGATTGGTAATACAAACTCACAACACGATAATTTAATCAAAAGGAAGGATTTACCAAAGTATATCCTAAGTAGCGCCACTCTTTGATAACCAGACGTCGATTCTGTATGACAAGAACTGTCAAATTGTTGTTGTTCACGTGTAAAACTGAACTCACTACGGTGGCCGGACACCGACGGCAGGATTGCGTGTACGTGAAAAATACTGAACAAATTGCGGTTTCTATGATTTTCCTAAACGTAACTTAAGACGATTTTATAAAGGAATCGCTGACTTTTTATGTTGGTATAACCAGAGAAAAGAAAGATAAATAAAATTCTCATAAATTAGTTGGTTTTTACCAAAATTTATGAACAAATTTAAATTATTTCGTTTTTTATTCAAGAGCAACTCTGCCTTTCTTATATATATTCACCACAAGTCATTGTCTGTTGCAAATGAAATTCAAATGGTAGTCCTGCTTGAATTTTCAAAAGGCGAAACGCAATTTTCGTAACCTATTGTTAAATGAAGGGACCATTAGTATTATGCTGATCCCTCACGGTTAATTGAAAACTGTAAAACATTGGTATCTGCCAAGTCTCTGCTACTAGCAATTGACTAGCAATATGAATGTAAAAACTAATTATAAACAAAATCAGTATGTATAACTTTATCATCAAACGTGAAAATTCGTTTTAATTGAAAAATTAAAAATATCGCGCATAATACTCTATACATTTACATTCGCAATAAACACGTTTTAATCATTTTGTGTATTTACTAAATTTGTATTAAGCCCTTTAGGAAAAATCCAAACACAAAATTCAATCCACATCATTACAGTAAGGCTAATTGTTTCCTTTATTATCATAATTTGCTTCAAAATTATATAGGTTTTTCCTTGTGTCGTAGCCTTCAATGATCAATTTTAATTCGCAGAAGCATCAATTTCCAGCAAAGCTAAATACCAAATGCACTTGTATGAAAACGGCCTCTAGAGAGCTGCACCGCGTCGCACACATCGACGACCGATTATTGTTGTTGTGGTAAATGCTCAATATTTTGCATTGCTGTAGTTATTCACAAATCTTTTGACCAGAATCGGCAGCTCTACAGCATGACACAAGTACTTGTGGCCGTAGCGCATCTCTCCATCTAAGCGATGAAACTCAACGGGCCCCCAACCCATGCCGCGCGTATCCAGCGTTGTGCGAAACAGCTTATAGCCCAGTTCGAATGGCACCACATAGTCATCCTCGGCATGGAGATTCATCACCGGCTGCTTAAACTCAGCGAATTGGCGTACATGGGTCGTGCAATGGTTAAATCAAGCCAGGGCAGATCTTTGAACGGCTGCAGACACACGAAACAAAATACATTTGCAATATTTTAGCATAATCAATGGGGCAATGAGTACAAGAAAACCCACCCGCGTAGTAGTAGTGCACACAAGTTACCCGCCATACCGGTGCCCAGCGAATGGCCCCAGAAGAACACCGGGTTCGAGGTCACTGAGGTGATGTACTTGTAGACAGCGATGGCATCGCGCACAACACCCTCCTCGGTGGGCGAGACCTGATCCGAGTCGCCATAGCCGCGATAGTCCAGCGAGAGCACGTGGTAGCCGAGCTTGGGCAGCAGCTTGTACATGTCGACGCGATGGCCGGCGCAGCGCGACCCCGTATTGCCGTGCAGGTAGAGCAGAGCACCTTCAGCAGGTGCTCGTAGAAGTTCTCCTCGTCGTCGGGCGTCACAGTGTTCTGAAAGTGGGTTAGTGCCGCATCGTCATCGGTCATATTCCGTGCTTCCAGAAGTTCCTGCAGCAAAAAATAATCATGTCAACGATGTGCCACGAAAAAAGTACAAACTCGATATAGCAAACCTGATGGATGCAATTCCAATATTAATATATCCTTGCGAAAAAGTCTTCCTCTTAAGTAATTTAGTCAAAAATTACATTTCATTTTTGCCTTGGTGGTGAAAGTTGCACAATTTGTGGTGAAAGTAGTCAAATTATTATAAGACAGGGTTGAAATTTTTGTTATCGATGGTGAATATAGAAGTGTATTTAGATGGGAAATGTTTGTAATGATTATGATTTCATTTAAATTATTTAATTCAGTTCCGTCGCATCAAAGATATTTAATAACGAATGCGAAAATGTTCTTCTGAACACATTCATCATCTTTTGATTAAATTATCGTGTTGTGAGTTTGTATTACCAATCAAAATGAATAAAAACATATTTTGAGTACGTATTAAGAGCTCTGAAGATGCACGACATTACTATAACACACAAATTTTGAAATAATTTATTACAAGAAATTGTGTCCTTCGCATTTTACCTTGTACGATAACAAAATTACCTTGATATTGATTCGGAATGTTTTATGTTTTCATCATGAAATTATTTGTGCGAAAGCAAAATTAAAATTTGTATTAAAATGTTGTCTATTTTAATTAATTGTGGTAATAACATTGTATTTCTACAGTAATTTGACAGTTTCGTTAAGATATTTAATCTTTCAAAAATTTCTTTATTTCTTGATTGGAAAGAGCAGTCAGAAAATTAGGCATAAAATTTACTCCCAAAACCAACAGAAAATCGTTGTGGGCTAACACTGCTTGTGCGGCAATACTGGCTTTGGCGTTCGGCCAAAAAGAAGTGGCGCTACTTAGGATATACTTTGGATTTACTTTGACCTAAGCCGCCTACTCATGGCGCACGCACTCAAAAAAATTCTCGTGCCCCGCCGCAAAAACCTCGAGCGAAAAATCATGAGCGATTCGGTGTCGGGCTGCGTTGGCCTGGTGCATAGTGACTCCGTAACTAAGAAAGTTTCGCTTTCGCGGTCGGCAGCTGCCATTTTTTATTGCGACCGCCGCGGATTTGCTGATCGTGCGTTAAATTGCTTGGGTCACTAGGAGACCCGGGTTCAATCCTCAGCTGCAACCAACATGAAATTTATTTAATTATTTCATATTAATCTCCATTTTTTTTTTAATAATGAAAAGCTCCATAAAAAGAGTCAATAACTAAATTACCAATATATTAAATAAAAGCACCTCGGTATTACAATACCAACCACTAAAGAACCACGGCATACTTTTATTTACATTAGCCAGTAACTGATAAAATATCAACAGCAGCGCCATATTATAACACCACAATTCAGTATAAATGCATAATTGATCGTGTGAATAAACTCAGAAATTAATACACATTTCGAAAACATTACAAAAACTTCTTCACATTTTTTAAATAACTACCAAAATAATAGGTACAGCTGCAATAATGAATTGTGAACTCAGTGCTGATCATATTTTTTTTAATAAATTTAATAAATTAACTTTTGCATGTGCGTAAAGTCTGTTGCACCTTTATGCGAAAACTTACACAAATAAAAAAACAAGGTACGCATATCGCAATCAAAAACAAAACAATGCCAAATAAAAAACAAGCTCGTCTTTTCCTGCTCTTCGTAATAGATTTTTTGCTAACCCACATGTAAAATTACCAGCTG